>APKU01000080.1:0-218931 GCA_000472125.2 Hirsutella thompsonii MTCC6686
ATTAGAAAAATATCTATTTATATTTATATATCTTTTATAATATATTATTTTAAAACCTTTTATTTTTCTATATAATATCTATAAGATTTATATATAATAGTTAAATATATTATAATAAATTAATAATTATTATATTTAATATTATTAAATATTTTTTATATATATATTAATATAATAATAAGCCTACCTTAATATATATTCTTCTTTATTAAAAGTAATAGTAATTACTATATATTATATCTATATTTTAATTATTATATCTTTACCTTATATTTTATTATAATATTACTTTATATTAATTTAATATTATTCTAATAGAAGATTTTAATACTTTAATAAGCTAAAATATTTATTAATATAATTCTATAAGAGCTAAAAGAATAATATAATATTTAAATCGCTTAATATATATTTTATTAATCCCTTATAAAATAAAAGGTTAAATTCTAAATAGAAATTATTATTTTATTTAAATTATAATCTTATATCTATATATTATTTTTTAATAAATACCTTAAGGATAAGTTTATTTTTCGTTACTTTTATAATAAAAGATATATTATTAATTAATTTTATCTTAAGATTATATATTATAAAAAAGGATAGTTTTATTAATAGACTCTTAATATACTAAGGAATAAGTAATTATATTTTTTATTAATTAAAATCTTACCTAAATAATAATTATTAGATATAGCTATAAATATCTTTATATATTTATATATTAATAATATTATATTATTAATTAAGATATTCTTTATATAATATATCGAGACTTTTTATTTAATAACCTTCTTTTATATTAAAAGGATTAATATATATAGAGATATAACTTTATAATATTAGGTTTAGATTAAATTTAATCGGTTAATAAATATAATAAGCTTAAAGATTAAGGCTTTAAGATATATATAGGTATTAATATATACTTTTATTATATTATATAATTTTATTATAGCTTTATTATAAGAATAGGCTAAAATATAATAGCCTAATATATTAATACCGTAAATATATATATATCTATACTTTATATTATCTATTTAAATTATAATAAAAAGATATCGCTTATTAATAATATTTATTATTATTTTTTAAGCCTTTATATAAAGTTAAATAGATAGGATTAGGTATTAAATATATTTTAAAACTATTAATTCTTTAATAGAAATATTTATAATACCTAAATCGAAAGCTAATAGAAATAATTAAATAATAATAAAGCTAGGTTCTAAAGGGTAAGTTTATATATATTTAAATCGACTTTATATTAATATATATTAACGATATTTCTAATAGCTTATAGGATATAGCCTATTTAATAATAAATCTTTTATTAATTAAATTACTATTTTATATATTTATATAGATCCGATTTAAAAGGACCTTATTAAATTTATATACTTCTAAAATCGATATATAATATAAAGATAACTTAATTAATTCTATATTCGATTTAAATAGCTTAATATCCTTTATTATTAGCTTAATATAGATTATATTATTAACTATATAAAAAAGATCCCGCTTAATAGGCTAGAAATATATTATATAATCTTCTAAATAGATATTTAAAACCTTAATTAATATCTTTTAGATAATATAATATAAATATACTTTAATATTATATCGATTTATTTTAATAATATATTTATAAATCCTTTATTATTTAAGTTCTTTTAGCTAAATTAATATAATAATTTATAGAATTATTTATAATAATATATTATTAAAAAGGAGCTATTTAAAGTTATATTATTATAATTAATTAAAAATAAAAAAATCGAATCGAATTATTATTTATTAATTAAAATTTTAGCTTAAATAACTTATAAGTAGCTAGATCTAATAAATTCGATAATAATAATAATAATATAATAGATATATAGGGATAGTTTATTCTAATCTTTATCTTAAGACCTTATAACTATAGAAAATAGCTTTATTTCGCTTAATATCTCTTATATATATCTAATTAATAAAGACTATAAATTATTATTAAATACCTAATTTAAGCTATTTATTTTTTAATAGATATCCTTAATTATTAATAAATCCTTTTTATTAAATAGCTAATCTTTATTATTAGGCTTAATCTTAAGCGACTTTAAAAAGTATAAAAGATTTAATTTAGGTTTTTTAGCTAGTTTAGCCTTAATTAATATAAATTATATTTATACCTTCTTATTATTAGCTATAGCTTTTTCTTTTATTTATATTAATTCTTATTTTATTTTAGCTTTTACTTTTAGCTTTATTTCTAATATAAATAGATCTATAAATATATTTTCCTCCTTTTTTAAAGATAAAAAAAATAATATAAATTTTAAAAGAGGTATTATCCTAAGATTAATAAATTAAGCGATTTAAGAAAAAAATATAATTTTATAAAATAGGGTTATAAAGTTTATAATAAATATAGGCTAAGTAATATTATATATTAAAATAAATTTCTATTTATTATATAAAAGGTATAGGTTATTTATAGCTTATATAAAAATATTATAGATTAAATTTATATATATAAAGAATAATTCTATTAGATTTATAATAAAGTAATATAAAATCTTTTTAATTAGGATTAAATATTTAGAAATAATATTTTTATATAAACTAAAACTTTTAGTAATAATTATATATAAAGTAATAAAGAATTAAATAATTAAATTAAATAGCTTATTTTTTAATCTAGCTTTCCGATTAAATTTATTAATCTTATTATAATAGGAATTTACTTTATTTATAACCGTAATAAATAATTAAATTAATAAATCGGTCTATAAGGTTAATTTAATTAATATTAAAGTTATATTCTATTTAATATAAGCTAAAATAAAATCTTATATTATAAGGTCGAATATTATAATATTTAATAGGGTTAATATTAAAGTATTAAATATAAAATAAATATAAAATAAGCTTATTTATAATAATAAAGTTTAATTATATTATAAATAGAATTTCTATATAGGATATTACTATAAAATATTAATATAAGTAATATTAGATTTAAGATAGATTTATATAGCTATAATTATAAAAATAAATATAAGAAAGAATTTATATTCTTTATAGATATAAAATTTATATTAATAAATAGCTTAAAAGCTAATAGTAAAAGTAAATATTTTATTATTTAAAAAGAATAATAATAATTTAATAAAATCTTTAGTTATATTCCTTTATTTTAAAAGTAAAAACTTAAACTTTAAATATATATAAAGTAGGAGGAAACTTTATATATATTTAAGGTTATAATTTAGGCTAATTAAGAGTCTTTAAGGCGTATTATAAGTCTTTAGAGTAAATACTTTAATATATATATATTATAGATAAAATTAATATAGGTATAGGGTATATCCTTTATATATAGACGGTAGCGTTACTATAGTAGGGAAATTTAGGGATTTAGGGGATAAGGTATAGTTAGGCCTATAGTCGCCCGTATCTTATCTACCAGCCAAGACACGGATGGACTGACACCGGTCGGCCAAGCATCCGAATGAGCATACGAAAAAAGTATATAGTCACGACAAATCCCGAAATGCCTAGCAAAGCAAGCCACACTTAATCGACTACTTCTTGTATTGAAAAAACTACGTAGCGCATGTTTCAACGATGATGGCCCTTACAATCACTCACATCACGATAGGCAATCAATGTCAAACGCGCAATGAGTTTCGACTTTCGTACATTTACATTCCCTCGCCATGAGGACGCAGCTCCATCTTAAAACTATGAACATGCAGAGCTGTCCATCCATGAACCAGGTAATCGGATTTCGGCTTCATAGACCGTATCCATGCTGTATGATGCTATATATCATCAAATGCCTCGCAACGAAATGCCATGCAAAGGGCCAACGTAAAATGTCGTGAAAGAGGGACATGAATCAAAGTATGAACGAGGGTCCCGAACCATCGAGGCGAGACCGATCTAGGTTCGCGGGGGTGTGTTGCTCTTCATGACGGCTTCCTCCTGTTGCATCCCGAGAGGCTCGGAGCATCGCAGGCGGTCCGTCTTGGGTATCTCATGCTGTCGCTGTCTCGTTTCCACTACCTATGTGCACGTACGAAGAGGAGAGTCGCACACGCGAGGCTCTCTCTAGGCGCCTGCACCTGGGGTATATACGTCCGCGCCTCCTCACCTAAGCTCTCCAGGGCTGGGCCTGAGGGGCGAAGACTTGGGCGGGCACGAAGCCTTGGCCAGCGGCATCAACGTTGGGCTGGATGGGCTGCGTAGGAATGGGGTAGAGGCGCCCGCCACCGGGCTGCTGAGTAGGCAGGGATGGCTGTATCTGCGTAGGCAGCCCGGTGGTCTGAGGGTTGCCGCGTCCCTGGCTCTGGTCGTAGACCTTGACCGAGTTAATCTCCCAAAAGGCGTCGCGGAAGGCGTCGGGATTTCCCGCCACATACTCATTGCAGGTGGCAGCCTTGGCGGCACACGTCTTGTCGGATCCCCATACACTGGGCTGACCAGCCCAGTCACCGCAGAAAGCAGTGTTGAAGACAATTTGGTTGTTGGCAAAGTTGTCGTCAATGTTGCAGCCGTATCCGCCGTTGAAGCGAGCCGCAGCCTGGCCCCACGACGAAGGATCTGGCCGTCCGGCCGTGATATCGCGAGGGATGGCGGAGCGGGGAAAGAACCAGACAGAGATGTGATCCGATGTCCATTCAGTCGCATAAACACCACCTCGAATAGCATTGAAGCCGTCGCCATAGTTTTGCGGGTCAGCGGTGTCCTGGCCGCACCCAGCACTGGTGCCAGAGGCACCACAGTCGGATGACTTGAGGTACGTAGACGAGAGGCTGCCCGAATTATCAATGGAGCAACCAGGCTTGGTGTGAAGGGTAACGGTGCCTTTTTGCTGGGAGTTGACGCCCTCAATGATGTCGATCTCGCCCGAAGTCGGCCAGTTAGGACCAAACATCCAGTACGCAGGCCAGACACCGCAGGTGCTGCCAGGCATGTGGGCGATGTCTGCGATGAACAGGCCGTGATTGAAGGACTGTTGAGATGTGACGCGAACAGATTTGCGGCCATTGACCGGGTTCATTGTCTTGTGGTCAACACCGATGAAGATGCTTCCATTGTTGGGCTGGCCATATCCAGGGTTGAAGCGCCTGCTGAGGCCCGAGGTCAAGTTGGAACCGCCGGTGGAGTTGCCGCTGCCGTAGCCGATGAGGCCCTCTTGCTGAGCCGTAGCCTGATCGACGTACTCGACGAATCCGTGAGTGGGATCCTGTTCGGTGAAGAAATCAAACTTTTCGAAGAAGTTGCTGCGGTCATACGTGACGGTGAGGGTGTAGGGAGAGGCATTCTGAGCCTGAACGCCAGCGGTGGCAACGAGGAGACCTCCCAAGCTCGCAAGGAGCTGTCGGCTAGCCGAGGGATGCATGATGACAAGACAAGGTGAAAGCCACGGGAATGAAGTCGAAGCTGATGAACAAGAAGTGGAATCGCCGCGCGAACCTGTCGAGCTGCGATGGAAAGTCGAGGGTCGTCTGCTTCAAGCAGGCCCGTCAAAGAGTGAATGCGGACCGTCGTATCACGGAGTGAATCTGCAAGAGGCAGTAAAAAGAATCGAGGTCGAAGGACGCAAACGAGGTCGTCAAGCTATCGAGAAGCGAAATTCGAACGAGGAAGCTGCCAGAGCCAGGTCATGTGATGGCTGTCGCCGTGAGAAGGAAGGTGAGACTGGGTAAGTCAAGTCCCAAGTGCCGGACCGAAAGACCTGCAAAGTTGCCGGGAAACTCGAGACAAAAAGGTAATGGTGATGGTGGTGGTTTGCGGGAGGGATAATGATGAGAGAGAGCTTGTGGTCAATGAGAGTCGAAGAGATATTGTTCGCGAAGTAATGTGAGTAATGTGCAGGGGACTCAATAAAGAGAGGCAAAGTATTGTCTGCGAGAAAGAAGCGGCCAGGCGGGAATATAGAGTCGAATCGCAAAGACCAACCTGCCGTGAAAAAGGACAGACAGAGCGAGCAAGAGTAGAATGGCTGGAGAGAGAGAGGAGGAAAGCAAAGGCTGGAAAAGGCCCAACTGGAAAGGGGAGGGATATGCGGTCGAGGAATAGACGAGAGCGAGGAAGCACAAAGAGAGAGACGACGAGAGACGACGAGACCCGTAAAAACACTACGAACCAACTCTTCAAGAGGGCAGGGAAAAGGACAGGACACCCTCGCGGGGGAATGCAATGAGTATGTATTTAAGAAGAAGGCGGGCACATGAGATACAGTAGGCAAGTAAAGTTAGCGACCAAGAAAAGGACGGGCATTGACGAAGGGCTGGCGGGTCGAGGTTGGGACGGCGGGTGTCATTGTCCGGGTCCCTTTCACTTCTCCACATTGAATTGGGGGGGGCCTTTTGTTCCTCCTCAACTCGGGCTCCCGAAGGACGGAGCGTGCGCAGAGCCAACGCGCGTGCGTACTGTACTGTAACTTACGTGCGTGCGTGCGTGTGTGAGTGAACATGTCTGCCATGGCTGGGCGGCTCGCGCTGCACTCGAGGAAGGAACAGAAAGTAAGAAAAAGAGAGAGAGAGAAGGAAAGAAACCTTGGGCAAGACTGGAGGATTCCAGGCCGTGGTCAACGCCCCGCCCGTCGTTGTCGTCGAGGCCCGCCAGTCTGAGACAGCCGTGTCGGCGGCCCGTAGCCAATCAGCAGAGGCTGGACGTGCCTGGCATTGGCGCCGGGACCGCCACAAAGGGGCCGGGGGCACGTCGGCAGGTAAAAATAAGGTACGTACCTCTGCTGCTTTCTTGGAGGGGCAGGGGGGGCCAAGTGAAAATCGGAGACGAGTGGAGCGCTTGTGCCCCCCCCCCCATCCCCCACTGTCGGATCTAGCGCCCAGCCCGCGAGTGGGTGCACTTGCACTCATCCTCCTGCTCAGTGCTCAGTGCTCACTCACTCACGCACTCACTCATCCGCTGCATGTCGCTGACTGCCAGTTGTGCCTTGATGCCGGATGGATGAGTCCTAACCCCCAGGTAAAGAAAAAAGGAGCCGGTGAGACGCCAAGGGCCTGCCGAAGAGACAAGGGCTCGGCAGCGAGGGGGAGCCAACATGCTTTGCAGTTCATAGGCAGATACAATACTGTACTGTATTCGTACACATTCACATGTCGTGCAGGAAACAGCAAGCGCCGGCGGTCAATCTATCTGATACCTATTTAGCCTTGTTCTTTTTCATTCATACACATACGAGGTGGCATTGTGCGATGCAGAAAATGTACAATACTTGCCTATCTAGGTACTAGGCAATAGACAGTGCACAGAACAATAGCAGCTGAATGACGGTTTGACTGACAAGACTGTCCTGCAGCAAGCTCTCTCGAATGCATTAATCAGACATGGCAAACAGGTCCTGAGCATCAACCTGTCGCAACTCTAATAAACCCCCAGCACAGCAGCCCAAAAAAAAAATGCTCCAGATGCATGCTGCAAGGCTCAAGCTGCCATTCAACGTGCAGGCATTGCCCCTGCGTCAGGTCCGATCCTTTGTGGGGGCCCTCCGAGAAAGAGTACGTACCTACCTAGGTACTGCAAAAGGTCCTAGCCCTAAAGAAAAAGCCGCCCCCCTCTTCCCTCCGGCCATGGGGATTCGTGCAAATGGGGGCGCGAGGAACGCCGCATCGCCCGACCCCCGTTTTTTTTTTCCCTTAATGCGCCACGCGTTTCCGGCCTCGCTACGAATACCTAGGTACGTACCGGTAGTCTTCCAACGTTGGATCTTGTTCCTGGGGCGCTTCCTTCCATCGGTACCTGCATGTCATCTGTGGCCGTTATTTTCCCCTTTCTCTAAAAATACGGTATAATCCATGTCGCTGCCAATGCCGTGCATTAGGGAATAACGATGATCTCTCTGTCCTGCTATCGCGTTAGTACTCCATTCATGCGCAGTACCTAGCTATCTACTTAGGTAGGTGAGGTATGATTCTGTTCTTCTTTCTTACAATATTCCAAAATACGAAGGTGCATCCACGCCGTCGTCGACGCCCCTGCCGCCGCGCATGCTCGGGGCCCTAGAATCCGACCCGTTCAATAGCTTCCCCCCTCCCAGCTTGCGTGCCGTAGCCGAGTTGTACCTTACCTACCTACACGATACTACTGCAAGTCAGGCACCGAGTATCCGGTCAATCACCCTTTGTTGTGCCTGATCTGAGCCCCCCCCCATCCCCGCCCTGCGCCTCACCTAGAGCTGCTCCTCAGTGTCTCCTCAAAAGGGGGGTTCTGCACGTTCCTCTCGCGACGGCTTCAAAGTCAAAAACACACACACTACAAGGGGCCCAGCAGGGGATGATAGCCCACCAACTGCTAGCCAACGGTCAAGCCGGGCGTCTCTCTGTGCCTAGCTACCCTGGCCCTCTATTTTTCTGCTCTACCTACTGTACGACCAACTTACCTTCTCCTTCTTTTCTCTCTGCTGCGATTACATCACCGCCACAAGGCGCAGTCGTCTCCTCCGTACGTATTCGTACTACATACCGTAAAAGTAAAAGTCCAACACCCTTTCCTTCTCCGCCAACCACCCTCCTCGTCCGAGTGCCCTCTGGCGTGTCAGTTTGAGGGTCTGCAGAATACATAGGTAAGTTACTGTACAGGAACGTTAGGCACTGCACGGCTTTGGCGCCCTCTTGTTGGTTCTCTGCATCCGTTTCTGCTCGCCAAGCTAGAATCACGAAGAGGGGGGGGGGGCCAAGCAAAAGTCCGTGGCCTGTTATCGGTGAAGCGGGCCTATGGGATGGCCTGCAAGGCTCCATGCAGAGAAAAGCCCGCTCGGGACTCTCTCTCTTTTTGTTTCGCTGCAGCAAGGTTGTCGTCGTCTTGCTTTCTTGGCGACGAAGGACGGGGGGGATAAACGGGACGATGGGGGGCTTGTTTCTGAAACAAAGAACATGATCCACCCCGCCTCGTTTCGAAACGACTGGGGGGTCTTGCTCCTCTTCTTTCTGTTCCTCCTCTTTTCTCTGATCCCCCTCATTCTCCTGCTTGCCAAGTGCTGCTCGCTGCTTGCTACAGTTTGGCCCCTAGCCCCCCCTCTCCGTCCAACAAAACTTCTCCACCAATGCACTCGGAGTAGATACCGCTGGCCACGGTGTGGCCACACCGAGATTCCCACCCAAAGGAAGAAATCACCGATGATACCAACCGCCGTTTCTGCTCGCAGAACAAGGACCAAGCGCCCCTCTCCAAGAGGAAGAAAACTCTGCTCCGGCGTTTCCCATGTTCATGGCTTTCTTGTTTCCCGCATGCGAATTTCCCTCATTTAGACGACTTGCAGTACATAATACTGTATAGCTCTGCACCGACTGTCGATCAATGCTCCTTTTCCTGCACAAAAAGTCTGTAAAAACCGGCAGATTCGGGACACATGGATGCGCCCTGCCTGACATGTGCCGTCCATACTGCACGTCTAACCATCCATCCATCCATCCGTCTGACTCCTCCTCCTGTTCCTCCATAGGCCGTGTCATCCATCCATCGCCAATTCCTAGTTTCACTATACCCTAGCTCTCTTGCGCGTACAGTATACTGTAGTACGCGTGTCGTCCAGTCTCATGACAGTTCTGCCATTGCATTCAGCCCAAAACATCTCACATCCATCTCATCTTTTCTTGACGCTGTGGTGTCTTGCTCCTCCTGTGAGTCCACATTTTCATCACGCTTTGTCTGACTCCATTGTCTGATCCCTCGTACTCGACCAAAAGAAAACCCTATTCCGCAACGACATGGTTCTCTAGTAGATGTCCTCTTGTCAAGTGTCAAGCACGACGATCCAGATTGATTGCAAAGTAATTACTTTGAGCCAAGATGTCGTTTCCCGTGTATGAGACAGGCGTGGCCTAGACGCGTGCGTCGACAGCGAATCATCTCGTTCATCGTTGACGCCGGTTTCGAAACACATACACACACACACATGCGCACGCATGCCTCTCTCGTTGCTCGCTGGCTGCCCAGTCCATCCGTCCGTCCAGTTATTTAGACGCTCGGCGCGGCAGCAAGATCACTTGCTAGCCACTCTCTCCGTCAAAGAACACAAGTCTCTCTCTCTCGCGAGCGCGTGCAAGAGGATCAAGAACCACGAGACAGAAACCTCTCGCTTACTTTACTTCACTGTATTCGTACATCGTAGTGTGCTCTCGCTTGCACTGATACAAAACTCATCAAGCGTCGTTGTGAATTATGTTGAAGCATTACCCAAAGTGTACAAAATCTTTCTCTTTTCTCCTTCGCCGCCACGGCTCGAAAAACACTCCATGCGTCAAGTCGACTCAGTCGGCGACCCATCAAAGAGGGGAAAAAAAAGGAACAAGGCAAGCAGAGGACTATATAGCCCTAGCAGAGCGCCATCTGCCTGCCGGTCCGGCAAAAAAATTGACAACAAACGCCGCAAAGGGCAAGACCAGAAGAAGCCCTCGATGCATCCTCGGAATCAGGAATGAGTAGCTATGCTTAACAAGACCTTGCCTGTGTAAATAGCATCAGCTCATCAACTCCCGATATCATCACAAAAAGACCACAGCCACCTTGACTAAGATTCCCTGTCGCGCTCGACTTCGCCAACTTTTCTTCTCCAGTCATCACGTTCCGCTCAAGAAAGTCATGTTGAACAAAAAGGCTTCCCGCTACAACGCCTGTGCCCGGACACTTTCGTGTTTTCGGGTGCCTGCCCTCCCCGACTCCGTCCCATGCTGCAAACCGGGGTCATACAATGGCAAAATGGTACAAAAAGTACAAGAAAAGGTTGTCGCTGACAAGACAAGAAAAGACGGCTGGCTCGGCCAGGTGACCTAACGCGTCGTATTGCCTCGCCTGTGACTCTGCAAATGCCGTGTCGACGAACATAGCCTTCCGCACGGGCTCTGCCGCGGTTGGAGGGCTCGCTTGCCGTACCAGGCATTGCTAGGTGTCTAGTGCAATCGCATCGGTCTCTGGTGGTAACGTGCAGGCTGCGCAATTACAGCTTGACCCAATGACCGGTGAGCTTGTACCAGATGACTGCGATGAGGTCCTCCTTGAAACGTTCCCACGGGTTGCGGTTAAGCCAATAACTGAACTCGCGATAGTGGTACATTTCGCCCCAGCAGTCGCGTCCCCATTCGCATCCAGCCATGTTGACAACGAAGTCACGATCGTGCTCGTTGTAGTGATAGCGAGTATGGTTCTTACCGGTGCCGTCTCCGCAGGCCGCGGGAGGAAAGCTGTTAATGGAGCGCTGGGGGAGGAAGCCGGTGTGTTTCCTGACCCAAGGATGGTTTCTGTACATTTGCTCCAGAGCATCCTGCTCCTTGTGCTCCCACTCCATGTGCTTCTGCTCGTAAGCCACTGGATCCCACCAGATGTCAAGGACGCGCTCCGTCCAGGCGCTGCGGCGCATAAAGAACGAGCCCAGGTTGAAGCCGGAGCAGTCTTGCGTCAGCAACAGGTTCACCGAGTTGACGTCTCCGTCGCCAACGGGGCTCTTGGATTCGGCATCCAGGTACGAATCTGTAAAGGGGTGGGTGATATTCAAGGGGTTATAAGTATTAATGTCGCGGTATACGGTCGAGTCGAGGTTGTCGAAGAGATGATTCTGTAGGGAATATGAGGGTTCCATGATGTACGTGTTCAGGTCGAGCCACCAAAACCTGCGCAAGGTCAGTCTCTTGATCAAGCAACTCGTCTCCCAATCACTTACCATTCAGCGTGCGGATACTTTCTGAGGGCGGCTCGCATAAAGTCGACCTTTTCCCAGCTCTCGCGCCATTCGTGCGCGTACTTCTTCTTGGTGCTCATGTCGACAATCTCCAGATCATAGCCCCATCGATTGACGTACTTTCGCTTGTTCCGTACGCTGTCGCGCTCAATGGCCCACTCTCGTGCGCCTTTCCATTCCATGACGCCTCCTCCCACGTTGGCGGCAAGGATGATGACAAACTTGTTCCCGCCGCCTCCCCATGAAGCTCTCCGCCAGTGATAGATCAGTGCTGCAGAGTGTTAGGGTGCTCTCAGAGATCGGAATGGCACGGGTCGCGACGCGGATGCCCACTTACGCGAATGGTAGAAAATGTATACGCAGATTAGGATGACGAGACCGATCAATAGTCTCATTTTCATCTTTCGTCCCATGCGCCCAAAGATGGATCGTATTCTCCGTACTAGAGGAATATTCTGGCCCGGCCATTGACTTCGAGGAGCCTTGTCCTTTTCGAAGTATCGAGGATCGGGGCCCGAGTTGAAACGCGGAAGGCCGCTGGATATCCGCCGCATGTGACGGGTGAAGAACCCCTGATTGTGCGTGGAGAAGGACGGGTATCCGTTGGATCCGAGGTGCCTCATTCTAGAAGACTCCCAATGAACCGGGCCGGCACCGGCATTCGAAGGACTGTTGCGACCGCTGTTGACATTGAGGCCGGGACTTGACCATCCTCCGCCGGGGACCGGCGAGGGACTGCGAGACAATGACATTGACTCGGCGGGTGTACCTGCGTAACAGGCAAAAGACTTCAGTCAGCAATTGCCATGGTAGCGCAATCGTAGGCAGCGCCGGCGATGCAATGCGTCTCGCGAGAGATGCACAGATAGGAGATGTGGAAGAGGATGATGCGACTCACCGATAATAGGGGATAGCGAAGATTGCGTGGCCAAAGGGGGCTGAACCTGCAGCAGGACGTCGGCACGATCCTTGCTGTCAGCGGCCGACGAGCGCCTTCGATGATGCGAGGGCGCGGGCCGATCGCTGAAGGAGCTCGAAGAGCCGGCCGTGGGATTTGAGGACGCCAGATTGATTGGATGTCGGTGGGGCGCGCAGGGCAAGCAGGTGTAGCCGCACCAGATTGGCGAGAAATCGAGTAGCGGAGGGGCGCGGCGAGCGCGGCTCACCGAGAGCGGTACGGCCAGAAGATGAGGGTATCGAATGTGGCGGTCCAACTATGATGTAGCTGCTGGAGACGACGTCGAGGCGACGCAGCGTGTCCTCTTGCCGCCCGTGACTTTTGCGTCGGGAAGCCCCCTCGCAGCCAGGGAGAGGCTCGAGTAGAAGAAGTGTCTCTCGGTGCGAGCGAAGCGGCTCTTGGCTTCGACTGTTCGGTTCAAGGCCCCTTGCTTGCTTTTTTCTTGGACCGTCTTCCGCGTCAGCCTTGGCTCTTTTTTTCCCTTTTCTATCCGAATCTGCGAGCGGTCGTCGATGGGAAGCGGTGGCAGGGATGCGCCAGATGAGGACAAGGAGAGGTTGAGATGATGCTGATTAAAAAACTCGAGGCGCGTCGTCGTCGACTTGAATCGCATGCGGCGCCCGGAGGGCCGGAGAGAGCGACGATGAGGTCAGCGCCACCAGGCGGAACGAGCGGGAGAAGAGCGATGGAAGGTCGCCAACACTTTAAGTGAAGTAACGGTAGATGAAATCGATTATGATGAGCCCGGGCGGAACGTGGCTGAACAAAGTGTTCAATGTTGTGCGGTCGCGGTACGAATAAAGTTGGAAGAGAAAAAGGGCCGCCAGATGGCACGAAGAGGTACATGGAGATTCGTACCTACTCTTGGCGCTCACTTCAGTGTGTGCTAGGTAATTTCAAGCATCACCTATCAAAGCCCGCTCTAGGACATTTGGACAACCAAAGCCCCAGAGCATGTGGAGAGTCATGAGACAAGATTTCTGCATTTTTTCCTCTTATCAGATACATCTGGATGCAAGTAAAATTTGCCCATTCTACAGTAATTCAGACGGTACATGACCTCTGGTGTGTGTGTGGTAGTCGTCGAATGGTGCCATCAAGGTGGCTTCTTGAAGAAGGGAAAAAAAGGAGACGTGATCCAACCAGGAAGACATCCGTGGGTGCAGACACGGAGCAGGCAACTGAATCCGTGTACAGTACTTTGGCTGCACGGGACGGCAGGCTACGTGCAGCGCCTAATGCTGGGTTCCGCGCTGGTGTAACGTGTTCAGAAAGTTGACATGGACGGCAAAAGACTGGACTGGGACTGCAAGAGACCGGGGACCAGGGTTGCGGCGCGCATGCTGGGCGTCTTCCATGGATCGAAGCCTTTTGGGCGGCCGCGACAAACGGGTCTAGCGGTCTGCACGGCCCCGGGCCACTAATCAAGACGCCTCGACTCTATTTTATTCAGGGGGCTCCAATGGCAGGCTGGAAACTTGGGGAACTGAAGAGGCGTCAAGCAAACTCCTTTCTCTTTTCCCCCACCAAAGCATCGGTAATGACGGAAAAATTCCAAGACAAGAGAGAGACATGTTCGGATCTTGATTGCACACGCATCCAACCCGATTAGCCTTCCGGGAAGGTAGTGAGACGGAGTGAGAACGAGTCAAACTCGAGGGTCCCGAGGAGTGTCTGCAATTAGCCGACCTAACACTGTGCTTCGCACCGTTGTGGCCTCTCGATAACGCACCAGTTCTCGGCGCTTAGCCGGACACAGCACAGTGTCATTATCAGCGGTACATCCCGCTGAAGCAGACTCACCTTGTCGCGCTAGCCGTGCCCCGATGACATCCCATCAAACATCCATCACCCCGCTTGATCCTAGCGGTCACCAGGCCCATCTCGCTGTTGAGGCTTTGGGCCTTGAAAGGTCAATCAAGCAGAGCGAACTGCAATGGACGCATTCTCGTCGTCGAGACCCCGCCTTGTCAACTCCAGTGGTCGACGGTCGAGCGTCTACGAATACGACTCTACAGAACGCTACACGCCTTGGCACCAAGACAACACCACCAAGAAAACCGCCAAGATTCGGCCTGTCGTGTTACTCTCCACCCGAAAGGACGGCCGCCAACCACACTGCACGCCGCGACTCATGCACGCTTCAGAGCCCAGAGGCCCGGTCAGCCTGCGCCTGTTCGCGGCCTTGGAGGCCTACCGAAGAAAGCTGCTTGATTGCGGCAATGGGGGTCCTTCAAGTGCTGGATCCCGGCTCGCGTGTCGGCCATCTCAACTGACCACTTGCGCAAGACCAAACGCAGGCAACAAATGCTGTTCTTTGTACATGAAGCTAATTCGTGTCGACCGTATGGAAGTCATCGTCCATTCAGGCATGCAACGGTCTCCATCAGCGGCATAACCCTACTCTCCCCCCTGGTCTTGCATATCCCGGGCCAGGCCTGTTCGATAGGTCGAAATCCCGATATTGCTGCTAATATCGGGCACAGAACGTCGTCGCCTTGGATATCGTGGAATCCTCATCAGCAAGGTTCTTGGTAAAGCTGTTCCCTAGTAACACCACTATCTGGCTCGCAGTAGGGAATGCGACGGTTCCTGTTCTGCCCCTTCAGCTTGCGTCACTGGTTCTTGGCTTCGAGAGATAGCCCACTTGCGCTGCTCGAACTATGACTGCTCAGCGTTGCTCCATGGTGTTAGCGCAAGGCCCAAGATGATTCCATTACGACGCAGAAGGACCCGCGAACAACTGCCGTTCATCGGTCGAGCCTTACACTTCACCTTCGTCTGATGTCCTAGAGCTTCCATGAGGTCTGATCTCGGGCAGCCTGCGCCATCGCATGTAACCCTGAGGATCGACGTGAGCCGCACCAATTAGAGGCGGCCGCAGCGTCGCTTTCTTGGGATGCATGCAGCAGAAGACGCAGAACAACGATGGCCTCAGCTGCACGTTGCCGCCCGGGGCCGCGAGAGCTAGTTGGGTGACACGTTTTCCCGGTGGTTCCTGCAGCTGCGTGGTTCCCAATCAACTCTGCCGTTGTGCGCATGACGGGGCGCTGCCATGATGCGAGAAACTGTCGATGATTGCTTGTGATACAATTAAATCCTTGGCCGACCTTCAAGAGTCGCCGCGCCGAGGACTTACTGCTTGCTGTGCTCCCACCGACCGAGCATCAACAGGAAGCCTCAAGTTTGCAGTGGCAGACGTCACACGCCACAAGACTTGGAAAAGATGACCGTACGAATAAACTTGAACGAAACTGAGTCGGCGCGATGCTCTGTCACGGACTTGGCTTGAGCGGTTGCCACTCAAACGTGCAGCCCTCCGCGACAATTGATGCCGAGCTTGCCCTTTCAAGTGGTAAAAGAAGGACCATCTGCTCGGAAGGCTCGCATAAATCATTGCCGATGTTGCAGTTGCAAATGCAACTTCAAAGTACAAATTACAACATCCGAGAGCAACTCCTCTCTCTGGAATGGCGGCTTGAAGCGGCGCACTTGCGATGATGGCCGGAACCACAAACATCCCTGACGCCTTCCTGCCGGTTGGCTGCATTTGCTTCTTTTTTTTGTCTGTTGAGATGGCAGGAATAGAAGACGACAAGACACCAATGCTGCATCTCACGGGAGCGAATGAATTGCGATGCAGATTCTACAGCTCGAGATACGTACCTACGGTACCTGTTCAGCCACTCCAGACCGCGGGGGAAGCACAAAACGAGGGCGCCTAGCGCCAACCAATGGGGGCCTGTGAGACCCTTGTCCAAGCGCCAACACGACACACACACACACAATCGTCAACCTCGCATTCGTCTTTTCCTATTGACAACCAGCGTAACGGCGCCTATTCCGTGGCAGGGTCTCGTTTAGAAGGAGAGAGTAAGAGAGAGCGATGCGACGCGACTTACGGGAGCCAGGCGCCGAACCATGGCATTTGGCGCCTTGTGGCGACAGCCTATGAATGGAGGTTGTCGAATCCAGGGTCAATGCTTATTGTCTTGCCATTGATCCAACTCTGCCATCATCATCTCTCTCTCTCGTCCGCTCTCTTTTTCCCGTATTATGTCTCCACAACCTTTGACCAGTGTTTCTTTGAGAGTCTAGTTTTGCGGGCAGCCGTCATGTTTGTCCTTTGAAAAATAATAGACCTCATCCTTTCCTTATCCTTTTGCATCTTACGGCGTCTGTCCTTATTGACCATCATTGCAGCCTAACTTACGACTTGCTCCTCATCTCTTACGATACTCTTGCCATTCTCACACAGATTCTCTCTCTTATCAGTTTGAACTCTTTCAATCAGCTTCTCTTTTGCTCACAAGAATTGCATTCTTATCGCTTCATCTCCTCATTCTCGCTTCAAAATCGACTTAAAGCTCGAAACGCTGCTACAGCCTCTGCAGATCCCTCCCTCTCGGACAAAGCACTCCGATCTTTCAGCTCGATAGAAGACACGGGAAATCACCACACCTAAGAAGCGGCTTGAAACAGCTACAATGGATAGCAGTCAACTGGGCGAGCGAGTCCATCCCTCCACAGGGCAACGTCGGAGCGTCCAGGACTGGGAAGAATGGGAAGACGACGAAGTCATTACGCCAAATGTTGCCAACGACCTGCACTCACTCCCTGAACCCCCTCCTCTTTACACTCGGGAGCGAACCTCCAAGAAAGCATCCACGTTGAGGGTCTCGAGAAACGCCAGCTCGAAAATCAAGAGGCTTCGATCAAGACACCGCCAAAAGGCACAGAATGCAAAAGCCGGCATCAAGCTCGTCACGGACATGTCCGTTTTTAAGCGAGGGAACCAGGCCAGCCAACAGCAGCCAGTGATTCAACAACAGACAATACCCGCCGATGACAGGCCAGTCAAGTTTGTCGATGCTGCAGCTCTCCGGGCTCTTGAAGGGAAACCTAGTTCGGCTTCTGTTGGCAACTGGAACTGGTTCAACAGAGATGGAAGCCCAAATCCGAATCGATCTCCTCCACGGCCTCAACACCATAGCCCTTCCCCTCAGGCTCAGGAGCTCTCTCCAGAGGACAGACCGATTGTTATTGGCATCTCCCTGCCCTCCGAACAGGCTAGTTCCTGCAACGCGAGCCCTCATCTCACAGCAAACGAGGGCACCGCGACACAGCTCCCTCCGAGAATCCAGATCAAACAACAAATGTCAGCATGGTCTCCGGACACACCAGACACTGCCAACTCTTTTGGACAAGGCCGTGTCGCGTCAAGTGTTTATTCACAGGCCTTCACTCCTAGAGTTGTCGACAGTGGCCCTGTGCCACCAGTTCCCGCGCTGCCTACCCGCTACCAAAAGGAGTCGCAACAGAAGCCTGCAGGTGCTGAGACGACTCAGACAGGTCCCGAAGACGATGACAGCGGGACGCCCTGCACTCTTTTCGAGGAGGACGGCATGTCGCCGGCCAACAAGCAAACGCCTGTCCGAGGTCTGGGCATATCCCCTGGCAGTGCCACCTCAAAGTCGAACGGCTGGTGGGATCACGTCGTCACCCCCTTTCTGGACAAGAGGCTATCCTTTTCAAGTCGAAAGTCCAGACTCGAATCGCCAAAAAAAGAGTCGAAACCACGCAGCGACTACAGTACGAAGGAGAAGATCGAGACGAATGAAAAGCAGATTTATCCCGTGCAAGCCCCGATAGTCAGGAAGCCAATGCCGAAACAATTTTCTTCGCCTCGTCCTCGTCCAAAAGTACAGGAAGGGGAGTCGAGCCGCAGCGGAGCAGGCGAAACCGGAGCTCCCTTGAACGCAAAAGGCTCATACCTCAGCGCAAACGAAAGCAGTCAGACCGAGCAGCCACCTCCTTATTCTCCGCCAGAGAAACAGGCGGCTGCGCAGGTAAGATACCGCGCTGTCTTTCCACCTCAACATCCTCTGCATCCCGAATCGCCTCCTTCTCCTTGTATTGCATCCCCTGGCCTCGCAGCTACCATGTCATCGCAAGGAGCGTCGCACATGATCGACATCCCTCTTACTCCGACCATTTCAAGTCATGCTCCACCATCGTCAAGAAATCCGCTGCCTACTCGGCCTGTCGGCGCGTCGCCGTTTCGTGGCGACATTTGTGCCGAGACAAGACGGGCGCACAAAGTCGAGCGGCAACGACGTCGGCATGAAAAGGAAGAAGTCATTGCGCGTAGATTCGGCGGTCTCTGGAGAGGTCGGGCTTGCGTGCCGGCTGCCGGCTGCTTCGGACGCACCGGCCGTGAAGGGCGGAGGAGGAGAAGGGTCTGGCTGGTCCTGAGCGCGGGTGTCTTCGCCCTCCTGGCTCTAATCCCCATCCTGGCCATTACGCTCAGTCGTCGCGTCAGGGAGCCGTCCACTCCACCGTCGATATGGGTCAATCTCACGGGCTTTCCTCCTATGCCGACTGGCGTCTTGACCGTGGTAGGGCCGGACAACAGCGTCTCGAGAAGCTCATGCACAGAGCCGTCGACCTTGTGGAGCTGCTCGCTTCCAAAGGACCAGCACGATACAGTCGCCCCGTACAAGCCCAATCAGCCCACTGTTGTTATGAAGATAGAGTGGCCGAATGGCGCGCAGAACAAGACGAGTCGCTCAGGCGCAAAGCTGAAGCGTAGAGGAACGGCTGCCGCTTCCTGGTTCAGCAGGTTGACGCGGCGGCAACAGTCAGCTCCGAAGATGACGCCTGAGCCTAAGGCACCAAGTCCCGAGGAGATGTGGTTTGTCGGAAACACCACGGATGACATCAAATCTGAAGACAAGGCGGGAGAGCCGACGCCTTTTTACATTAGTCTCATTAACTCGGCAGAGGTGCCTGACAAGAACCAGGCTCTCACCCGAAGGGACTCTTCCCGTGTCGGCCTCGTCGATCTGAAGAAGCTGCTCCCGGCACCCAAGTTGGACGCCGACGGCACGCCGGCGCCAGCAGTGATGCTTCCGAGTCCCAGTCAGCAACCTGTCCGGCTCTTTGACCGCGGCTTGCCGACGGAGCACTATGGGTTCTATTCGCACTTCAAGCGCTCCATATTCCTTAAGTCTGTTACGATACTCAACAAGACGGACAATGGCAACATCCCCTTGGATGCGGACGGTGGCTGTCGCAAGAACGAGGCAGACTACATGGTGACGTGGGGCGAGACGCGCGTCCTCGTTCAAATATGGACGCGTGCCTTGGACCTCAACTCATCTTCTCTCCTGCGGTCTGGCGACGGGCAGGGAGTCGGAGGAGCCGGGAAGTTGATTCGGCCAGGGACGATGCCGTGGCCAGTAACAGTGACGCTGGACACGCACGGGGGAGACCCCGTGCAGAAGCTAGTCTGGAGCCTGCCGGTCGATAAGCGCAGACAGGTCAGCCTGGACAAGGCAGAGCTACTGGTCAACAACATGGGCGCCGCGGGCTCGTGGATCAACCCTCGAGGTTCAGGAGATGGGAAGATGGGAGGCTTTGACGGCGGCACGGGGGGCTGTAAGTGCGAGTGGGTGAACTGGGTGACCCGGGCATCGTGATAGAGTCATTGGCGTACCGGAGTGGGGTTTCGTGAAGATGAAAAGGGAGGATTAAGTGTATTTGAGCCAGTCTTCAACTTTTTACTATGCACAGCCGGGATATAGGAAAGAGATACATATCTCGAATAATAACCTACGCATGGCGCATAGCCGATCAAGAAAACGCACATGTGCCAAATGAATGCGGAATACATGTGCTCAGCTATCAAGTTCGGGAAAGGATTTCATACAGATTGGCCATGTGGATTGGAGATGGCTCGCGGCCTACGGACCTCCGATGGGCTTCCCACCCCGGCGCCGGATAGTGGGGCCGGGTGGTTTACCGCTTCTTGGACCCCGTAGTTTTTTTTCCCCGGCCACTTTTGCCCCGTCTTGCGTCCACCACGCTATCCGCCTCACTGTCACAAAAAAGACGTCTCCGTCAACTCCACGACCCCCCTTCCCTATTCTTCGGAAAGGGGGCATGACCACATGTTCCCGGCGCAAGGGATTCCTGTCGTTGCGCATGTCACGAGTCTCGTCAAGCAAGAATAAATGCTGCGCTGTCGGATCCTCGCAGGCAACGGGCTCGTCCCAGGCTGCTGCCGCCCGTCGACACGGATCGTACCATCACCACCACTCTTCTTCTCACTGCTCAGGAAGCGGACGCTGCTGACGCTGGCGATTGAGACGTCATGCGACGACACGGCCGTGGCGATCCTCTTGCAGCCGCCGCCTTCGTCTCGGGCCGGCGACAGCGCATGGGCACCGGCAGAGCTGCTCTTCAACGAGCGCATCACCTCGGATAACCGCGAGTTCAGGGGCGTCAAGCCGACGTGCGCGCTCGAGGGACACCAGTCTTCGCTCGCCAGGCTGGTGAACAGGGCGCTCGCGGCTCTCCCAGACGCCGAGGACGAGTGCGGTAGCGTCTCCAACGACGATGGTTCAGCGACCGGCGGCGATGGCGGCGGCAAGGTGAGGAGGGTGTTGCTGGTAAGGGGCTCGATGAGGAAGCGGATGCCGGACATGGTGGCCGTCACGCGCGGGCCGGGCCTCATGGCCAGTCTGGCGGTCGGACTGAGCCTGGCAAAGGGCCTGGCGGTTGCTTGGGATGTGCCGCTGGTGGGCGTGCACCACATGCAGGCGCATCTGTTGACGCCGCGCCTGGCCAGCGCCCTCGAGCCATCACCACCATCATCATCATCATCTTCATCACCGGCACTGACGCTGCCATTGTCATCATCATCATCATCATCATCGACGGCAGTGCCATCGTCGTCGTCGACTCAGGTCGGTCCGGGTTTCCCCTTTCTCTCGCTGCTCGTCTCCGGGGGACACACCCAGCTCGTCCACTCGACGTCCCTGACGGAGCACCGCATCGTCGCAGACACGGGCGACGTGGCCGTCGGCAACGCGCTCGACCAGACGGCGCGCATCATTCTCCCGCCGGCGCTCGTCGACGCCAGTCCGGACGTCATGTATGGGCGATACCTCGAGGCCTTTGCCTTTGCCCCATCATCATCATCGTCACCACCATCATCATCATCATCATCAGTCACGCCTGCCGGCAGCGAGGCAGAAAATCCCAGCAGAGACGACACCTCCGACAGCATCAGCGTCACGCCAGAGCAGCAGCATGAGGCCTTCTTCCGCCCTGCCCGCACGCGCGCCGACGAAATGGCCGACGTCCCCACGGGCTACGACTGGCGCCTGCCCTTGCCCTTTCGCGACTCGCGACGTCTCGCCTTCTCCTTCAGCAGCCTCTACACAAACGTCCATCGCATCGTCGACGCGCGCCCGGCCATGGGACACGACGAGCGTCGCGCCCTCGCCCGGCACACCCTGCGCGCCGCCTTTCAGCACATTGCCTCGCGCCTGTGCATCGCCCTCGAGGAGGACCCATCCCTGCTGGTTCCATCGTCCTCAACCCCTTCATCCATTCCCCTCTCTTCGCCTTCGTCTTCTTCGTCTTCCTCTTCTTCCTCCTCCTCCTCATCAGATCGGCGCGTCACGCTAGTCGTCGCCGGGGGCGTGGCGTCGAACCGCTTCCTCGCCCACGTCCTGCGCTCGACGCTCGCCGCACGCGGCTTTCCCGACGTCGACTTGGTCGTCCCGCCGTTATCTCTGTGCACCGACAACGCCGCCATGATTGCCTGGGCGGGCGCCGAGATGTACCGCGCCGGCTGGCGGACCGACCTGTCCGTGTGCCCGATCTCCAGGTGGCCCATGGACCCGGCCGGGGCGGGCGCTGGCTTATTGGGCGTTGACGGTTGGGTAAGGAGGGAAGCTGATGAGTGATTGAAGGGGTGAAGAAGCAGCATCTCAAGCTCGATTTGTGGAGGAGGCTTCTGGCGCATGGAAATTCTATGATACCCTGGCATTTATGACATCTTGTACAATAGCGACTCGCATCTCTAGAATTGTAGGATAAGGACATGAGTAGCGTTTAGGAGAAGAAATCGCTACCCTGTTTCATCCTATTTCCAAAGTGCCGTAACTGGCACGCTCATGCGAAACATCTACAATAATGTACGAGTGTCCTTCACAGTAATGTACGAGGAGCCAATGGTCAAATGGCAAAATATAAAAAAAGTCGCGGTTCAGCTGCGTGATTGTACACAATACAATGGCCGACGCAGCGCAACAGTCCTGCCGAGCCGACCACGATGCCACCCGTGCATTCACTCCTTTCGCATCGTCTCGTCACCATATTGACGTCCCTCCGGCTGGCCAATCAACCCTGTCGTAGCCCTCGCCGTTCCCTTCGACGTTCAGTCCAGGTTGCTCGTCACGTTGGTAAACTCGCCCTTCTCCAGCTTCGTCTTCCAGAAGATGGGGTTGGTGTCGGAGAAGCCATGCTTGACCCAGCCCTCCTCCTTGATATGGTACAGGTTGATGAAGCCACCGGAAAAGGCATCACGATGCGTGGCGGCGAGAATGCTGCGCCTTCCCAGCTCGAGGGCATCGTCGACGCTCAGATCGTAGCGGTACTCGGCGTCAAGAACACCGTAGGCAAACGTCTGGCCACTGCCGACGCAGAAGAGGTTGCCGGCAAGGCGGGTTCCGTCGCTGTCGACGTAGTACAGGGCCGGGCCCTCCTCCTTTGTGACGCCGGCGCACATGGTGCCCATGCTGAGGCCCATGTTCTTGTAGCTGTAGACGAGGTTGGCGAGGATCTTGCTGGCGGCGGCGACGCTGATACGACGCTTGTGACGCAGCTCGTGCAGACGGCACTGCATGCCCAACCAGGCCAGCCAGTACTGGCAGTCTGCGGCGCCACCGGCCATGGTGCCCAGCAGTACGCTGTTGATCTCAATCACCTTCTTGACTGTCTGCGATGCAATCCAGTTGCCTGCTGAAGCACGCGAGTCGGTGGCGACAATGATGCCGCCCTGGAATCGAAAGGCGAGCGTCGTCGTGCCGTGGGCGATCTTAATAGGGCAGTCGGGGTTGGAGCGGTCATCGGTCGCTGCTCGTAGCCAGGAAGAGGGCTGAGAACACAATACAATCAGCGCCTGACTCTCCCAAGTGTTCTTTCTGGTCTAAATCTCTGGCTTACCTGAGCGATGGGGGGCATGGCAAAGTTACCGGCAAGGCTCGAGGCCGGGTTCATAAGCTCAAACGCATCATCCTCGCAAGGCTCATTCTGCTGGTATGCCGGTCGGCTATATCTTGCGACGATTGTATCCATCTTGCGTGATATTCGAGTTAGAAGAGTATAGAGGTGACAAGAGCTTCGGAGTCGAGCTGAGCTGCAGTTGCAAAAGCCGTTTCCAAAGTTGTAGCTAGCCTATCGGCGACCAGAGCCTAGGTGGCGTTTGACGTCGATGACAGAGGTGGATCGATCGGATGTTCTCTTGGGAGGAATTGAGCAATTCCGTCGTATCGGTGCTCGCGATGGCGGTGTTCAGAGTTGTCGAGGGAGTGGGTGGATGGATGGTAGTTTGACGTTGGCACGCACGCACAGGTCCCAAGGCAGCTCCCGGATCGCGCGTCACCAAGGAGTAGCAGCCACCAAGCATCAGCGCCAGCAAGCAACAGCAACAGCTTGCCTTGAGGTACCGTACCTGCGCTACGGAGCTTCGGGCATGTGTCGCCGATAGAGCAGCGACTGTAGTCTGCTGAAGTAAGCGGTCCCTTACATAAGGTAGAGACACGCCATGCAGGTACCAGCGCGCAAGCGTCATTCTGGCTCGCCTGGGTTCACAGCTCGACTACCCTATACTGAGAGGCCTTGACCCGGTTCACGTATTCCCATCTTTCCATCGCAAATGCTCCGAGGATTGCCGTAGAAAGGTAAGTCAACTTAGCAATTGATGGCCAATGAATTGATGAATTATATAGCTCGAGGCTGATTGACCGCCTTCTCAGCCACAAACGCAACGCCCTCGATATGACACAGGGGTAGATGATTTCACGTCGCACTTCTGAAGCCAAGCCGAATCCATCGTTCAAAAATGACCTGATTGTGTTTTGCACTGCATTTACAACTTCAAACACGCAAGAGCCAATCGCCTACTTGCCCGCTGTCAATCCAACGAGAAAGTCTGCCGGCACGGTGAATCTTGACCCCTGATGGTTTTGTCAGTGCAGGATTCCCACTCCGAAGCAGCCACAGGGACCAACCCTCTGAGATGGCGTATTACAAAGATCTTACAACTACGTGGTTGTATGGAGACATCCCACGAGGCCAGTACGTGCCAGACTGTCTGTTTCTGACTGTGGCACGTTTACCACAGATGCCAACCCGGCTAAGCCCGAACAGCCTCATCCTCGTCTCGACACAAGCAATGCCGAGAAACGGGAATGGCGGGCGGGTGGACTATGGACGTCGCAGATTGGATATTCGATCGGAATCTCCGTTTCACGACATGACATGAGGACAGTGCCTGGCAGTCCTATCCAAGTGGCCATACTTGGGCTGGGCCTGTGACCTGTGTCTTCTTGCTAACCTGAGCAGCCTTTACCAATCCGACTCCTCGGGGCCGGTTCACTCCACCCGGTTTCGTTCCCCATCGTGCTTATCCAGACCTAACCGGATATGCATCATATAGCGTATAATGACGATCAATACAACGATTAAACCATCAGCTCGTCTGATCAAAGTTGACCGAGGTCTCGAGATGTTCCGTGTGATGCTCCTCAACGTCAGTGCTGAGTGCACCATCTTGGCCTCGGCCAACACTATCCGCCTCCTAAAGTGGAATCAGAGCTGAAGTGCAAAACGCATCGAGAAGAACGCCTCTTGTTTCAGGAGAAAACCGCCCCGAAGCAAAAGTTTCCAAAACGCCTCAAGTCGATCATTCTCCGATACGATTGTTCTCTTATATGCCGTTCCCTCCCCTCATGTTTACCAGTTCAGCTTGCTCGCAACCTATGCCACGCCCTCCACTTTTGCTTGACTCTCTCTCTCTCTCGGTTGTTCAGTCCGACGTTGTTCAGTCCGAAGGCATGCCTACTTCACGATGGCGCACCTGAGTCCTACCATTGTTGAGGCCTGGGTCTATTTTGCAATCAACTTTGTTGTCGTGTTCGCCAGAGTCATCCTAAGATGGCGGACTCAGACGTTTCGCGGGCTCGCTCTCGACGACTACCTCATGATACTCGTTCTAGTACGTTAAACTGCCTAGCATATCACTCACAACACCGCTGGACCAAGAGTTCACTGACGCGTGAGAAGCAGCCCATCTATGCGGCCGGAACAGCAGTGGCTTATCTAGTCGAGGCGGATGCCCGCGGGCTAGCAAATAATGAGTACGAAGCACCTTGAAGTCTTGTACTCTGGCTGCCGCAGACCTACTAATCAGCAACACGATAGTATGACACCTCAGCAACGCGATTCCCTCGACTTAAACAGCGATGAGGCAATACTGCGTGTTCGCGGTTCCCAGCTGCACCTCTCTGGCTGGATTCTCTACACGGCTCTCCTGTGGCTCCTCAAGACTTGCTGGCTCTTGTTCTACAAACGACTCGGCGATCGCGTCGACCATATGGCCACAAAGGTCAAGATCGGCCTCCTTCTCGTCATCTCTTCGTACCTCGCCGTCTTCGCGACTATTCTATTTGGTTGCTTCCCCATACAGAAGCATTGGCAGATTAGACCAGACCCGGGAAGTGAGTAGTGACTCGCGCTTTCGTATGAGATATCTGCTGACGGGCGTTCAGATCGCTGCTACCCGGCCGTATCGCAGCTCCAGGCCTGGATGGTCGTATTCACAAACGTCATTACCGATCTCTACATCATTTCGATACCACTCCCCGTGAGTCCTGGCGATTGTCTATTATTACTTTGAGCGAGTCCTGACATTATGATGTAGATGGTGTGGCGAGCACGCATCTCGGTTCTCAAGAAACTCGGTCTTTGCGTCATGTTCTGCTGCGGTCTCATCGCCGCGGCATTTGGCGTCGCGCGCTGCGCATTCATCCTCAGCAACAACTCTGACGACACTCAATTTGCCGCCAGGTGGTCCTTTCGCGAATCCTTCCTGGCGGTCCTGCTCTCCAACTTGCCCATGCTGTTCTCGCTGGTGCGCCAGGATCGTCGGCTTACCAAGGAAGCGTCCAGCCGAAGTCGCAGCGGAACTCATGGCGGCGATTCGAGCTATACTCGCTCTGCCAAAGGCACATATAAGCTTTCGTCTTTTTCCAGCGGTCGCGCCAAGTCCAAGATTCGGCTCGACGATCAAAACGACACTCCGCCTTGGGGCAACGAGTCTCAGGTCTCCATGATGGGGGCAAATTCTGTACAAAAACATACTGTCGGCACCACAGAGCCTTGATTGATTCAAGTAACTTAATATTAATGAGTGTATTGAATATACTAAACGCTCAAATCTGGAGTGAGTGAGTGGATAAGATACGAGCGCGAACATGTGCACAGTGGGTAAGAAGTCTATGAGTGAGAATGCTGTGCACCACTCGATGCCATCATTCGTGACATGAATGCTCGTTGCTTGATCGAGTTTTCAAAATATAGCCTGAATGTGTCTCTCTATTGGATCATTGGACGCTCAAGATTTCTTCAGTATCCTCATATCTCATTCGGACAGGAGGCACAAGAACCTTGCCGACCAGGACTAATCCTTCTTCTCCTACGGCGAGTACAATGCAGAGCCACCTTGGACACAGAAGACATGCGATTATGTCGCAAATGATACACCATCATACAATCGTGCTCGAAGATTGACGGGTCTTACCTTTCTTCCCCCCGGGGACAAAATGCCCGAAATTGCCATTTCCGAGTCAGAGCCGCTCTGCTCCCTAACATCAGATGGGAGAGGACTCGTGAGTGACTCGAGAAGCCTCAAACATCAGTCAACATAGCCACTCTGGCGCTAGAACGGCGTCCAAGTCGTGGCCTCGTATTGCAGGGCGGTTATGCTCAAGCCAATTTACTGCCTGTGAATGGCAAAGTCAAGTATCCACCGTGCAGACTCTATCAGAAACGTACGACTTTTTGCTTTTGACAGATCTCTTGCCCAAGCCTGACAGCAAAAGACTTGTGTTGATGTAGACCAGTCTTTGCCCTAATACCATCCATACTTGTCGCCTGCTCTTATTCACGACAACTGGATGCTGGGATGACAGACTTGATGGATTGTCCCATGGACGGAGATTGCCCTGATCGGAATCCTCTTTGAGATTTCGTCTCCGATAATGGAGTCAAGGATCAAAGAGCTAATGGTTTAGCGCCGGGGGCTTTTTTTGATGGGTCATACAGTAAGTTGGACCCTCCGGCCAGGATCAAAGTCATTTGCCCTGCCCTTAGTCGGGAACCGGCCCGTTACGGCGAAGCAAGGACCAAGGAAGATGGGATGAAACACCGAGTTACTTGTCTAGGTTGAGCCACAAGTCATATCAAGTCCTTGTTGCGGTATCATGATTTTCATGTTGGGATTTGATGAGGAGCTGTTGATGATATTCGTACAGATCGGGGGCAAGAAACCAAATCTCAAGTCTTGGGAATATACTTTGGGGCTCTCGGATTCATCCACAGAACCAACAGACTACGGCTCTGCATGCTCGGACGGATAGTTGTCCTGAATGAGAACAAGTGCAACGTACAGTATTCAACCAGGGTGGGCTCTCGGCACTGAACAAATCCACCTGAAGCACCACCCCCTTTGCGACGTCGTTGCCACTCATGCCCCCCATGTCGGCTGCCGCTATGCAAAGTCGGTCACTGACTCTCCTCTGGGTGTTGGTATAACCTTGTAAACCATCTCTGTGCTTGTGCCGCTCCCTACGTGCGTATAATCCTTTCACCTATATCCCGCGGTATTTGGCAGTTGCGCTTCGAGTTGAGAACCGCACAAGACAAGTCGAGACTCTTGTCTATCAAGAGACCAATCAAGAGACCAACTCCCCACTTCTTGATCAGAGAATCATCACATACTGTATATCAACATGGCTCCTATTAGGAATGTTGCAGTCGTTGGTGTAAGTCTCATTTCCTTTCTGCCTCTTGCCGGCTCCTTCGCTCACCTTATTCACAGGCTAGCGGATGGATTGGCAGACCCATCCTTGCCCGCCTACTAGAGACGGGCGACTTCAACATTACCGTCTTGACGAGAGCGGCAAGCTCCAAGTTTCCTGAGGGTGTTACCGTCAAGGTCGTGGACTACAACTCAGTCGAGTCTCTCGAGTCTGCCTTGAAGGGACAGGATGGACTCGTCTCAGCCATGTCATTCGAGGCCATCAAGGAGCAGGAGAACGTTGTCATCGCGGCGGCAAACGCCGGAGTCAAGCGCATGATCCCGTCAGAATACGGCAACGACCTGCTGAACCCCAAGCTGGCCAAGTTCCCCATCTACCAGCCCAAGATTGCCATTCGTGAGCTGTGCGAGCAAAAGACGAGCGAGAAGCCCGGCTTCTCCTGGACGACGATCCAAAACGCGTCGTTCCTCGGCCCAGATTGGTGTCTGGACTTCATCGTCGACGTCAAGAAGCGCAAGGCCGACATCAAGGACGGCGGCGACAAGCTCTTTTGCGCCACGACGTACGAGCACGTCGCTCAGGCCGTTGTGGGCATCTTCACTCATCCCGACGAGACGGCAAACCGGCCCGTTCGCATCTCGAGCGTCAACACGACGCAAAACGAAATCATCGCCATCGCAAAGGAACTCGGCGCCGGCGACGACTGGGATCTGACCTACTCGCGGACCGAGGATCTGGAAGAGGAGGCCCTGCGGCGATGGGCCCAGGGCGACCACAGCGAAGAGGTGATTGCCATGTTCATCAACAGGGCGTTTATTGGAGACGGATGGGGCGGTTACTTTCCAGTCCGGGATAACGAGTTGTTGGGTATCAAGGAGCTTGATCGGGACGGCTTTCGGAGCATTATCAGGGAGGCAATGTCACGGCAGGGTTAGAACTTGGAAGTACGTGGTAGAGCAACTCTTTCCAGTCTCCACCCCATCTCATGTACGATTATGGATTAAATTATCCACTGAGGTTCAATACGGAGTTTTATTGCCTTGACGATCCGCACAGTACAAAACTCCGGAGTGAGTTTTTGGTGAGATGATATCGACGATCTTACAAGAACAGTTTTTCACTTGACAGTGTTTACTTGAGGCAAGAAAACTGAGGTAAACATTTGCTCTCCAATGGAGTTGCTGTTCGCTCGTCTCGTGTCATCCGCAACTGAATTGCCACTCTCATGTCATCATTCATAGTCTAAGGCTGTATAGTCCGCATGGCTTATAAATATACAACAAGAAACCCAATAGGGGATAAGTCAAGATGTTTTCTTTTGCTCGTTCAAGAGGTTGCTCTCTTCTAGATAGATCAGTTCTAGGCGCAAGACTCGCGGAGAAAGAGGTCGCTATACGCTCATGATGTAACTTGGGCCTACTTCGTACACAACCTGCTTTTCAGAGCACATTTATAATCCATACGGGACTGTAAGCACGAGACACTGTACTAACCAAGATGAATTCTTGCGCTACATATGCGGATGAGAATCCTGCGTGACTGGAGAAGAGCCGATCCCTGACTCCAGTCCGTCGAGCTAACTGAATCGAGTTTGCCAGGGGACGGAACTACTTGCCTTGTTGGCCACTTCTGCCGTCGTATTTTCAAAGTCCGGTATCCGCCTGCCGGCTCACTAGAGTAAATTTGACGTTATGCCTCGACTCGAGTCCCTGAATCATCCTTGTTGCGGGTCATGACAAGTAAAGGAAAATAAAAAATTTGAATCCTCTCTTGTGTCCCTTTCATCTCGTCTCTTGTCAGTTTCGTCTCTTGTCAGATAGTGTAACCAAGACTCCAATTTTGTTTCGACGCCAGACATTTAGCGCAAGCAAAGCATCACATTCATTGAAGCATCGAGCTTCAATTGAGACCGACTGGATTTCTCCTTCGTCTTGTCGGCCGACTTCAAGGTTCCGTAACAGGACAGAGAATGCCGTGCCTCAAAAGTATCAAGGTTACAATATCTTACGTATCGGTTATAGGGCCTCAAACTCTAGACTTTACGATTCCGTACATGACACCGAGCAGATGGTCATGGATCTCGGGACCCTCCCCGACTTCTCCGGCCACAACCCTTGTAATATCAGGCCGAGTGGCTTATCAAGACCTAGTCCGGGGCTTCGCAATGCGTGGGCACACACACTACGGAAGCTCCAGTCTCTTACGGCCCGGAAGGGGGGGGGGGGTTCTACACTTTGGCCCACATCAATCTGCATCATCCGTTCACCCATTCCCATTCACAATTGCGCGTACGCATGCATTACTCCTTTAACCCGGGGTGTTGCGAGGCTAGAACTCCCGGCAACCAAAGCCCGAAGATAAGAAACGGAACCTGTCTACTCATGTATTCAGCTGAAGTGAGCATGTTTTCACCAACACAGTATCCATTGTCCCCGTGCCTAATAACCCCGTGTCTATTAAGTTGCTTCATAGACGCCCGGGGTTGACGCATAATAATCGACTTATACACTCCCAAAGCCCATAGAACAAAAGAGTCTTTAACACACAAACCCCGCCTCGAGTCCATCTCTTGAATCCTTTTGCCTTCTCAGGCTCAACAAGGTTGCTCCTTCGTCTGTCGTCTTGTTCCAGTTCGCTCCACCCAAGCAGACAGATACCATGGCGCTCTCGTTGATGGTCGCTGCCGGCGCCCTATTGGCATATGGCCTCTGGCAACTCGTCTCCTTGTGCCTCTTGTGGCGTCGTCGTCAGCTCATCAAGAAGAAGAACGGCTGTCTGCCTCCTCGGAAGCTCGCCCAGAAGGATCCCATTCTCGGCATCGACGTCGTCCGCGAGAACCTGGCTGCCGCCCGCGAGTATGGCTTCCTCAAGTTGCTCAAGAACCGCCACGAGGCCAACGGTAGGACTTTTACCACGTCGACTTTCTTCAGGACAACCATCAACACGTGTGATCCGGATCTCATCCGTCAGGTCCTGGCCTTTCAGTTCGATGAGTTCGGCATGGGGCCTCTGCGTCGCAAGAGTGCCTCTCCCCTCCTAGGCAAGGGCATCTTCACAACCGATGGCGAGATCTGGGCCCATCAGCGCGCCCTGATCCGTCCCATCTTCGCGAGTATGCAGTTCAACGACTTCTCCAAGTTCAAGACGCATGTCGATCAGGCCTTGGCTCTCATGAAGCGCAAGGGCTACCAGCTTGACTTGCAACAGCTGTTCTTCAGAATGGTTCGTCTTTACCGACATGGAATACAATGAGAAGGTCAGAGTAGGCTAATTAGCTGATCAGGTCCTCGACTCCAACTCCGAGTTCATGTTTGGCGAGTCCATCGGACTCATGGAAGAGCACGCTTCCAGTTCTGCAGAGACCTTTCATCATTCGCTCGACTACGCACAGCAAGGTACTATTCTCAGGCTACGTCTGGGCAACGCCATGTTTGTCCATCGCGACCAAAAGTTCCGCGACTCGTGCGGCGTCGTTCACGCCTATGCTCAGAAATACGTCGATAGAGCACTCGAGTTGCGTCGACAGAACCACGGTGTTCCCCCTGAGAAGTGGGATCTGCCTCGCAACGCCGAAGATCGCCAGACATATGTCTTCCTCCACGAACTCGCCAAGCAGACCGACGACCCTGTCATCCTCCGCGACCAGGTCGTCAACATGCTGCTTGCGGCGCGCGACACTACCGCTGGTCTTCTCTCTTTTGCCTTTCTCATGCTCGCCAAGCATCCCCAAGTATGGGAGAAGACACGCGCCGAAGTCCTCGACAACTACTGCGAACCCCTTTCATACCAGGCAGTCTCCAACATGACCTACCTGCGCTATGTCGTACAAGAGAGTAAGCATCCCAAGCCTCGGTCTGAACTACAAGAGTAGAGTGTAACGGCTGACTGACTCTCCGCAGCTCTTCGGCTCTTCCCACCGATCGCGACAAACAGCCGAATGGCCCACCGAGATACGACCTTGCCCGTGGGAGGCGGCCCCGATGGCAAATCACCGTTGTTTGTGGCCAAGCACAACGTCATCACATACAGCACATTTGTAATGCACCGAAGAAAGGAGCTCTTTGGCCCCGATGCCGACGAGTTCCGCCCCGAGCGTTGGGAGACGCTTCGCCCCGGCTGGGAATTCCTGCCCTTCAACGGCGGCCCCAGAATCTGCCCGGGCCAAAAGTTTGCCCTCACGGAGACTACCTATACGATTGCAAGGATGCTCAAGGCCTTCAAGGGTATCGTGTCGTTGGACGACAGCGAATGGCGCGAGCAGCTCACCCTTTCGCTGACCTTGAACAACGGCGTGCCCTGCCGTCTCATTCCCGACACGGACTCGGAGTGATTTCATGATTTCTTTTCGCTTGATGAAGAGTCGTACAAGGTGCTGTTGAGGGTCACAAAATGATGACGCGCTTGAAAGAAAACAAAAAGAAAGGCTATGGTTTGGCAACGGAGTTTGGAGCAGGTTCACTTGGCGTGCTTTCGCTATGGAACGGATTGTGTTTTCGTATGAAAGCTCTCTCTCAAAGACGCGGCAGAAATGGCTTCAATCATGATACAATGAAGGATTAAAAAATATACATGTTCATTCATGCAAATTTGTTTCAACTTGACTCGCGAGCCGAGCCGAACAGCCGCGTTCAGGGGTTCGTTCGTTCATCCAAGGCAGCTCATATGACTTTTCATTTTGCTAAAGAATGCCCCTTTACTACTAAAATACCCGCCCAATATCACAATGTATAGAGTGTCATTCAAGACGGCAAACCGGTCAAATGGATGCATCAATGGTGGAGATGTATGCGACGTGCCGGGTTCTTCCAGCGGATGTTACGGAACACATAACTTACATGTTAAACAAAGACTGCAGGCTCGCAATGTGACATTTCAAAGTATCTGCCGCGACGCTCTCATGCAGTAACCAAGTTACAAAGTAATCCTTCCCATTACAACCACAGAAAACGCGACTCAGAGCGGCGGCATTGGCTGGATAGGGCCAAGCGTCGCCTCCCCAAAGGCTGCGCCCATCTTACCGCTGTCGGCGAGGATGCTCTGCCCGTTGATGGCGGCAGACAAGTCAGAGGCGAGAAAGACTCCAATGCTGGCAATCTCTTCTGGTTCTGAAACGCGCGTGTAGTAGTGAAGAGGTTCTTTCGCGGGTCCAGATGCCATGACCCGGGCCGCCTTTTCGAGTTCTTCAGACCCTGCCTGAAGGACTTGGCTTGATGTAGAAAGTAAACTCGTCTTGACTACTCCGGGCGCAATGGCGTTGACTCGGACGTGAGTCGCCGCCAGTTGAACCGAGGCACACTGCGCAATGTGACTGATGGCTGCCTTGGAACTGCCTAGGATGGAGTTGACCGTGTTAGAGAATACTATAAGAAACACGAAAAAAGACACAAAAAGACTCACTGTATGCCACATCTGCCATTGAACCACTCACGCCTGCTATCGAGCTTATGAGAACGATGGAGCCGCCGGGCTTGGGCTTATCCGACGACGTCGTTCCCATGGCTTGGCCGGCATATCGAATAGCAAGAAATGAGGCTCTCTGGTTTATAGAAATAATTCGATCGTACAAGGCAACGTCGATCTTGTCAAGCGGCCTTTAAAGTAAAAGGTTAGTTGCTTCGGTGAAAGCAAATGTCCAGCTTCACGTTGAGTGCCCAATGATAACTCACCTAAAGCTCACCACACCCGCATTGGCAAAGTAAAAGTCAAGCCGGCCGTATCTGCCAAGGACCTGCTTGACGAGGCTAATTGTCTGTTTCTCTGAAGACACGTCGATGTACTGTTCATGAATCTCGCAATCGGAACCGGACTGCTGAACCTGAACCCGCAGGGTTGCGAGCTCTGCGACGTTCAAGTCAACCGCGTAGATGGCTCGGGCACCAGCACATGCCAGCCCGAGAACCAATGACCGTCCGATGCCCTTTGGGGAGCCTGCTCCAGTCACTATACCGACTTTGCCTCGGAGGAGGTTGTAAGAGAAGCCCGGTTCAGCTGCGGACGACGTCATGGTGGAAAGGGGATGAAGGCGAGATCAAGTCAGTGTTTGAAGCTGGTTTCAACGCTCAACTGTCGGCTTCTTTTCGCTATTCATTACGTATCACACGAGCCAATCTACGACATGAACACAAAGGACTGGACTGTGAACACAGGACACTTGTGTTACCGAGGCTGTGGGGGCTGAGATCGGTCATAAAAACCACCGGAAGTCGCTCTCGTCCGATGAACCGAACCCTTTGGTCAGTGTAAAGAACCATTGAAAGTGGATAGCCGCCGGTTATTGTATGCCCGCTGTATACAACATGCACCGTCTACCCAGGGTTAATGGCGATGATCTCACGGTTGGGTGGATGTAACGCCATGCAGGGCAGAGGTCGGCCTGGCCTCTCAGACACGGGCACATACTGTATCAGCAATAACACAACGGTTCCAATATTAAGTTGCCCGGTCGGCTGCATACTACGGGATTAGGCGAGTCATTACTTTATCGCGTCTTGTAAGTCGACCTCGTTTACGTCAGATACTTGATGATACCATGCCTTTGAATCCGACTGTTGTTACGAGTGTAACGTGCAACAAGGTCTGTATGGAGTGCGTCGACAACAAGACACCAAGTTATGAAGAGCCTTGGATATATAGGATCATCTTGAAAAGGCTCATAGGCAACATGCCACTTATTAGCTCACCTTATGACAGGATCCTCCAGTACAACCTCGAAGGACTGAACCTTGGGCGATGCGTTTAAAAATTCGATGTTATCATCCTCTGCGCCTCTCCTATTCTTCGATCTGACTGGCCTAAAGCTCCTGCTCATCATGCGCTTTGACTGGACAGGGCGTCTCATGAAACGTCACAACCACATACTCGTCCTCTGACGGTGACGTCTTAAAGTATCTATCGACAACCTCCAAGCCATGGTCGTCCCTGAGATTATCTGGTCGCAGTTTCACGGGACATGTGCCGAGGAGGTAATCGTCCGGGTTCTTGCAGTCGTTCTCTCCCGAAAAGTTGATGTAGTAACGATATGCGTCGCCGGCCGGGTATGTGTTGCGGTTCGACCCAAAGGGAGGCGAGTTGGCCGCGACGAAGCTCCCGTCGGGCGAATAGGCATTGCCAACCACGTCCCAGAGCCAGAAGCGCGCCTGGTTCGGCAGGGACTGATAGTACGCGCCGGGAATCTCGCACCGACCGATGGCGTAGCAGACCTGGAAGGGCACTGGCTTGCCGCCGAAGCGAAGGTAGTTCCAGGCGGATGGTTCATGACCGAGAACTTGGCCATCGCTTGACTTGACGAAGTAGCAGCGTCCATACTTGACAATTCCGGCAGCGGAGCTCTGGATGGACTTGAGGTTTGACGCGTCGTGCGGCGTGTTGTTCGCGGATGCGGTGGCGAAAAGAGCGACGAGGCCGGCCACGAAGCTTTTCTTGATTGTCATGAGATTCATCTTGACGTCAGATTCTATGAAATGGGCGCTTTGAGAGACTAGTTGTGATGCGTAGAGCGTGGGAGACTTGGCTCATACGAACAGGACAGCTTGAATGGAAACTCGAGCTCTTATATACTGCTCATGGAAAGGCATACACACATCTCATTTTATCGTGACGATACATGCTCTTGAGAGTCTCGGCGATCAAGTTGCCCTCTTACTTGCATGTATGAGAGGTGATTTGGGCCGCCGATGCAAAGACGCTCATCATCACACATGATTCGCATCACCTCGAAACATCATTTTTACAAGTTGCATCTTTTCATTCGAGACGGACTTTATCTCTCAGCTCTTTACACTCGCTGATCCGTACCGTAAGCCCAGGGATAGCTGAGTTCCTGTCCGACCGGATGTCAGCAGAGAAAAGTGAGCGGTCGAGTGGTGCAAGCAGGGAATTGAATGCCGTGCCATCACACTGTAAGCATCTACAGTCACGTTGATGTAAGCGTATTCACCATGCATATACTCGATCGGGTATATCAGACGTCGCCTCGTCAAGTAAAAGGCTACACGAGTGTGCATGTCTCATCACGAGTCTGGGGTCAAGGCGACATTGGGTCAATAGGAGAGTCCTCTGCTCAGGCCCTATTCCGTCACTGAGAACGTTGAGTACGATACTTGGATAAGTTCTAGTTCACTCAAAATGCAAAATCTCTCATGCTTGGGTTTGTTGATGTGATCCTCTTTTGCCTGGTCCATCAACAAAGGAAGCTGAATTCGGCATCATTTGTTCATATCGACACTAATATGAAGCTCATCCCCTTGCATAGCTGAGTGGCACCGCGGTCAATCAAGTCGACGGATTGACTCAGGAATAACCCTGCGTCTTATATACTGTGGAATTGCTCCTTGTTTGTGTAATACAATAACCCTGAAGACTCGCAGCCCGAGGCTAATTTGATCAGTGACATGCGTTGCCAGTCAGAGAACTATCCATCACCGAATGCAACTCTCCCGGCGACTTCAAGAAGGCATTCAAGTCGAGAACTCAGAAGGGGAGATTCGGCCTGTTCCTGCAAGCCAGGCATTCAGTTATGCCACCTGTTTCTTGCCGAATCATATCGCTTCAGCCAATGTTTGCCCTGCCTTTACCACATTGTCTCGATGCCTCGCCAACCCCAAACATGAGACGCCGGCATATATTTCCGAAAAGAAATGTCTCACACCTTTTGATCTCCTTGCGCCCCCGCCTTCAACATGTGCGTGCCGGTCTTTCGCAGCTGCTGGCAGCTTTTATCGGCTCTCGCTCTATTCGGTATCTCTCTATTCTCAAAGTACATTAAACGTGATGAAGCAAGTTACACTACTTTTCGTCTATACTTCAGCCAACGTCAGCCAGGCTGTTACTTCCCTAAACAGCAACATGTTCACTTCCCGGTTCTTGAAAATGGGTCGTGACATGCCCGGGTCATTGAAGAAATGTGGCTTGCGGTCACGAATCTCCCCCAATGTCAACGAGAACAAAAAATGGAGATACTCTTCATGGAGGTGAATTCATGTCTCGCATGTGGCAGAGGTTCTAGACCGGTTTCCCGGCGCCCCTGACCGTCGTCTTGTAACCACTTTTGGGATTCTACTTTGTAGTCCGTCCCGGATTAGGCTCTGATATCGCGGTTTGGATGGAGAAGCTTTGAAGCTCCCCAGATCAGAAAACGGAGATTGACGACAAGACATGGTCCGTCCGATGTGCGTTTTCTTCGCAGAAACGCCAACGACATATACTGACTGGTTCATTCAGCCATGCGTAGAATATATCGAGTCTCGAGTTGCAAGACTTCTCAAGTGAGGCATATCGTCAACATCATTCTACCGCCCGGCCACAGCATGCGTGCCGCATAGCCCAGCTTGTCATCATGCAAAAGATTCCATGAGCCGGGCGGTGCAATCTCCTCAAGTAGACATCCTTGAAAGCCTCGATGCTTGTCCGTGGTGGCGATGCCTATGCCGCGGCTGGGCAAGTCGTGAGTTCACTGAGACGGCATCTCCACGACGCATCGTCACATTCCCCCTTTTCTGCGACCACGAAAGGCAAAAGGCCTTCCGATGCCCTCCCCAATATCAAAGTCCGTTAAGAACTCATCTCTCCCAAGACTCGACTTTGACCTTTGGGTTTCAGCCTCTCCCCTATCCTCTGTCCCGCATCGGCCGTGGCATGCCCGCGGCCATCGAGGGAATGCGCCTCGGCTCAGGGTGACATTGACGAAGCGTCTGCCACTCTCACTCTCTCTTTCTCTTTCTCTCTCTCTCTCACACACAGAGGATGAAGATGCCTCCCGAGAAACCGTTGTCAACAGCCCTGAGCGAAACATCGTACGGGTTCACCACTCGGCTTTATGAGTTGGAAGAGACAAAAGTAGGCCTTGGGCGCATATAAAGTCTCGACCCAAGGACCTTCATCAGATCCAACTTTCTTCTCACCAGCATCCCAGAACAACATCTCCTTTCTTCCCTCTCTCTCTCTCTGCCTTTCTTCTTCCCCTTTTTTCTTGGCACTTCGTTTGCGAAGAAAGGCCTTTGAGCTTCGAAACCACTTCTGCTCCTCCGTCGGATTCGCCATTTCACAATGAAGTTCACTCTGCCCGCTGCCCTCGCCCTGGCCGCCACGGTCCGCGCGGCCGACATGGCCGGCGCCAACAAGGCCACCGACATGAACACCAAGGGCAACCAGGCCCACAAGGCCTACGCTCCCCAGTACACGAGCCCGTCCTTCCCGGACCCGTCTCTCCAGGACCCGTCTCTGCAGGACCCCTCGCTCTCCGGCCCCTTCCCCGGCCAGCAGCAGCAGCCCGGCCCGGCCCCGGCTCCGGCTCAGGCCCCGAACGCCCAGTTCCCGCCGCCCAACGCTTTCCCCACGGGCCAGTTCCCCGGCCAGGACATCTTCCAGGACAGCCCCTTCCCCGACACCGCCTCGTTCCAGCAGTACGGCGAGAACCTCGGCCTTCAGGGATCCTTCCCCGGCCCCTTCCCCGGCCCCCAGCGCGGCCCTCAGGGTGGTCCCCAGCCCGGTCCTCAGAGCGGTCCTCGTGGCGGCCAGCAGGGCGGCCAGCAGCAGCCTCAGGGCCTTCAGGACCTCGCCCGTGACATTGCCAACTTCAAGGGCTGCTTCATCCAGCGCCTCTGGGAGGACTCTCAGGGCATGGACTGCGGTCCCAACACCCTTCGCCCCGATGGCGGCAAGGGCGCCCAGAGCCTCATGGCCTGCGCTTGTGCCAACAAGGACCGGTTGACTCGCAGCTTCCGCAACAGCTTCAACAACTGCATCAACCCCAACACCGCCTATGGTCCCATCCTTCGCCAGGCTGGCAATGGTAAGCCACCCCCCCTTTTCTCCCCTCGACCTGTTCCTCTCTTCCATCTTTCGTCCCATCTCTTGCTAACCACCTCTCTTCTCCCCTTGAACAGAGATGAGCGGCTTCGGCATCCAGACCCTCTGCAGCGGCTGGGAGTCTACCCGCTTCCGCGGTGGCCGTCCTGCTCCTCAGCAGCGTCCCCAGACTCTGCCTGCCCCCATTCCCCGTCCCATTAACACCGGCTTCCCTCAGCAGCCCCGGCCGACGTTTGCTCCCCAGCCCCAGCCCCAACCTCAACCCCAGCCCCAGCCTCAACCGCAGCCTCAGCCTCAGCCTCAGCCCCAGCCTGGCTTCGACGGCAGCACCTACCAGTTCTACTAGATAGCTGCCTTGGGTAACTCGAGATCGAGAGAGTTGGACCTTGGTTGAGCTCAAAAGAAGGCTGGCTATTGAGGGGTTGGTGATGAGTAAGGACGATGTTGGCAAACAATCTTGGATCTGCTGTAGAACCGATTAGACTCGAGAATTGACAGTAATAAACACATGTTGTCTCTCTCACACCCGTCAACTTACTTGGTGGCGCCGCCGACTGACTCGACCATCTTGCTTGATATGCAGACTGTGTGTTGACAAGTTATGCAGTGACAGATTGTGTCTTTAGTGTCTTTGGGACTTTGACACTCAAAAGAATGAGAGATATTCAGTTCGTAAATGACACGTCCATGACAGCGGTGAGACATTTCTGACAGACTATGTTGACACGAGGTCTTTGAAATGACCACAAGCCTCAGCCTCCCAGGGGCAGTCAAGAATTGCCAGCAAAACCCAGGCACTGCCGAAACAGTCGTAAAATGTTAATAACGTTACTCAACTAGGATATCGGACTAGCAAATACTGATTATTCTGTGTAGTCGCCTGTCTTCTTCTCCCACCGTTGGCGGCCCTGGCTTGGTTGACCAGATCTCGCGCCTTCCATTGCGCCCAAAGACGCTCATCGACAATACAAACGAATGAAACAAAAAGTGCCAAAACGTCATGACCAAGGAAATGCAGCGGAACTCACGGAGCAGGAGCTTCCCGAGTCCGACACTCAAGCCTTTATCGTAGAATCGTTACCCCCATGAGTGATATCAGCGCTCGCCAGCTGTTCAGCATATACTTTCCCCCCGAAGCAGCGGTTCAAATCTTAACCCAAAAGACGGCAGCTCCAATCTATGGATTCGGCGTCGTCTCCCTACTAGTCCTGCTGCCTTCACGTTTGCCCAAGAAACTGCGCCGCAAGTGCGATTTGGGTGTGTCAGGGGCTCCAGATTCTGCGGCCTGGAAGTTGCTCTTGATGGTGACTGTGCCGCCGCCAATGGTCAACTCCTTTGCTGCTGCAGACCCTGTCTCATCGACAAAGTATGCGTGTTCGCCCAATTCGTCACTGCTACCGATGAAGTGGTCGCCCTTGACTTCAATCTTGAACTGAGCGTCCGAAGCGCACCGGAACGTAAAGGTCTCGTCAAAAGTCCACTCCGCCGTTGGCGACTTGTGGTGCTTTGTCTTACCAACTACCTTTTCCTTGGGAGCCACTTGCGAAATGACAACGAAAAGATCTGTGGAAGCTGGGTAGCCCGAGGCACCAACAACGGTGAACGTGGCCGTGCCGGTCGAGCCGCCACCTGGCGCTGCGCTGTAAATCGATGAAGCCGCGATGCTCTTTGTTCGCTGATGCTTCATTGAGTTGGTGCGCGGCATAGGCTGCTCGATTGTGGGAATCGGGATCGAGCCGTCGGCGCCGTTGCTCGTCCCGGCGGCCTCGTCAGGCACTTCCACCAACGTCCCGTTGGGATCCTCCGTGTCCTTCTTGGAAAAGATGCCGCGCTTCAGGAATGAGGCTCCACGGCCGACACCGTGGCCTACTGCTCCGGCCACAGCCACGCCTCCCTTGATGGGTGCACCCGCAACACCTGTCACGATCCTAGTGGGACCGCCAAATGTTCCAGAAAAGGTGGAAGAACCATGAACCGTCCGCGTGACGTAGTCTGGCCGGAAAAGCATGCGCAATCGTACGCTGCCTGACTTGCCATCCAGCAAGTACCGAGACTCGGATGGCTTGAATGGCTCGAGAGACTCGAGGTTGATTGTCGCAGCGCCGAGGAAATCAGGTTTATCCGCAAAGTCCCAGTCGTACACGTTGAGAATGAAGTTGGCAGCTGTCCTCGATGGCACGCTAATCTCGAAGAACTCGTTCCAGACTGGTGCGAGCGTCTTCTTGACCACCTTGGTCTTGTACACTTCTTGGCCGTTGATCTCGAACTTGCAATAGGGGTCACTCTTGCCATTCCGGTCGGCCGACGGCAAGTCCGTGGCGTCGAGCACGTCGACTCGCAGCTTACCCATGTTGTTGATGCTTTCGCTTGGGTCAAGCTGCATCTTGATGGGGATGTACTTGAGGCTCACCCTCACCCAGCCATCCTTGCCATCTTCAGTCCTCAGCTTGAGTGTTGTTGGGTTATTCTGTAGTAGGTCAGCCTCGACTGATTGCCATTCACCATTCGCAGCTTAACTTACCAAACACTGCTTGAGCGTCTCCATGGTATTGCCGGTCAATTGAGCCAGAGTATGAACACTGTCGTCTCCCTTCTTCCGTGCCTTGAGCGTGAGACGGGACACATCAAGCTCGCGAATGACACAGTCGCCGATCTCGTTAAACTTGTGCGCTTTGCTTGGCGCGGTAGATGAGACGTAAGACGCATATGCCATGTCATCAACGACGACCTCCAGGCGACTGTGGCTCTCTGGCATCTCACCTTCCAAGAGGCGAAAGATGAGCAAACCGCTTTCGTGACGGAGAAGCTCTTCAGGGCTGAGCCGGACCTTGGGTGGTCCTTTCGGTTCCGGATTGTGCGAGCCGTTCGTCGAATTGGAGCTTCTCGGTTGCTCCTCGATTTCCTTATCCATGCTGGCCTTGAACTTCCCAGCGTTGGCAGATCGCTCGGCCGAATTCTGTCTCTGCAGTTCGCTACTCTTCTTCTCCGTCGGAGCCTGCGCTTCTTTGCCATTCTGAGCCGTCGCTCCGCCTTCCTCCTCCTCTTCTTCAGGATCAGCGATATTGAGACAAGGGTAGAATGAAGCAGTGTAGTGCAAAGTCCCCTTGGCAATACCCTTGCCGTGAAGCCTCAGCCCATCCGCTCTTGGAGTCTTCTTGTCATGAGATAGATATTCGCCCAAGTCGTTCTGGTGAATGTAGTCTCCTGCGAACAGCTCGACAAGACCCAGACTACGATCTTTGCCCATCTTCTCGGCGTCCATGACCTCGAGAGTAAGCCTGTCGCGCGGTGAGTGAACCGGAATGTACAGAACCTCGTCCCATTCTGGATTCAAGTCGTTCTTGAATGTGACGGTACGAGCCTTGTCGATACCCGACAGTAGAACTCGCACGTACGGATCCGATTTGCCAAAGGCTTCAAAGTTGCGCAGGTCAGTGGCCTTCTTGAAGTGAAGACGCATCACGCCGATTGGCGTTACATAGCCTCCGGTGCCGGCCACGCCAGAGATGGCCACCGGTCGCCACTGAGCCATCATCTTGACGCGACCGGTATGGGCTCCGGACAGCTGATACCATTCTTTGCCTTGCTCCATACAGTCGAGGATCTCGTCAAGCTTGATCTGATACTTGCCGAGATCTTGATCCCCGGTCAGTTCGCGGTCGTCTTTGATGGTAACGCCGAGCTTGGCACGCTTGCGATCGGTAATGAGGATTTCTTTGGAGCCGTTGTCCCAGATGGGGTTGTTGGTGCGCTTGAGCTTCTTGGTCTGGTGGACCGACTTGCCGTTGAGGAGCAGGACGGCGTAAGGGTTGAGTAAGCCGACCAAGCTCTTTGTGCCATCGAGATCCTTGGCCTGCTCTACTGTGAATCGCAGAATGCCCTGGTTTGAGGGCGGCGGGGGCTCCACCTTTCCGTCAGGTAGTTTCTTCGACTCAAGGACGGGGAAGAATCGCAGGTCACAAGAGACGATACCGCGTGCCTTGCCGTCCGAGATTACCTCGAGTCGCTCATTCTCTCGCACCTGAAGCTCTTCGAGGTCCTCAAGCCGGAAAGATGCGACGCCGAGCTCCTTGGACTTTCTAAACTCATTCTTGTCGAATACTTGAATGTCGAGCGAGTCATTGAACGATGTTACAATGAGGTAGTGTGTCTCGTTCCAGCGCGGGTTGGGGTTATCGTCAATCGTCTTGGTTCTCGCAAGCTCCTGGCGCCGACTGAAGCTAATGGACGCGTATGGGTCAATGGTGCCACCGAAATTGTCCGTATTCTTCAGACCATGCGCGCCATGAAGTGTCAAGGCGAGCACGCCAACTGCCTGATCGACTGGAGTACCGGCCAGCATCTTGGCAACCTCAATCGGGAATACGTTGGGCGCATACATCATGGGCGCGAGGTTGCCGTGAATCTGTTCGAGGATAAATCGTTCGAGACCAGGGATAAAGTTGATATCGAAACCAAAGTTGTCACCTCCCAGAGGCTTGCAGACGTAGTCTATTTCCGGACGCTCGAGGAAGCACATTTCAATCCTGTCGACGTGAGGGAATGGGATTTGAAGCTTGATTTTAAGTCGCATGATGCCCGAGAAAGCCATGTCTTCGACGATGACGTCCAAACCCTTGCTAATCATGGCCTTGCCGATGCGAATTTCGAGAACGACTTTGGGATTAATCTTGTTCTTGACCTGTCGCGCCGTCATGTCAGCGGTATCGTTTGGCGTAAAGCTGAATTTCCAGTCCATCATGACAATATCGTCTTCGGTTTTGGGATATGTCTTGACATGCTCCATGCGTGGCGGCTTCGAACCGAGAGTAAAGGTTTTGAGCTTCAAGCTGTCGAGAAAAGCGGGCGTCGCCGAGCTGAGGACTTGATCGACAGAGTTGATGATGGTTTGAGCGAGGACAGGCTGATAGATGGGCCAGAATTTCACCAAGAACGAATTGATCCACTCGAGCGATTCATTGTCCGTGTCCAGCTTCTTGAGGCCCAGTTCTCGCGTAATGTCGTCGCGGAAGTTGCGCCGCACGCGACGAAGTGAAGTGCGGTAGTAAGTCGCGCAGATCGCCATGACAATCATGACCCATCCAAGGCCGCCCCCGAGAACAGCCACGAGCCACGATGAGACGCATGCGAAAAAGACAAGCACGGCGTTGTGATACCAGTCTGAGAGTCTTTAGTGCTGTACCAAGAAATCGCATTCGTGAAAGACTCACCTCCGTAGAGAGTATCTGGAAGCTTGCCCTCGACCCAGGTCGCGTGGTCCAGCAAACTATCGCCCTCCATGGAGCTATTAACTGGCCAGCCCATCTGAGGCGCCCAACCTGTTCGCGAATACGGCGCTTCTTTGGCTCCAGGATCAGCACCATTGGGAATAATCCTGCCATCGGCATCGGTCGCTATGTCGAGCACGCCCGCCTTGCTGGCCTCGGGAAGGTCTTCGTCTGGACCAGTGCCGTCGTCCTGGTCGGTGATGATGGCGGCGCCTTTCTCGCGCCTGCTCTGCTGCAGCTCGGGTGGAATGGCCTAAGTCGAGTTCCCTCATCAGTAAGTGAAGCGAATAAAGCAACAAAGACTCGACGTACAGCTCTCGCTTGCGCTCGCTTCTGTTCCGGACTGGCATCTGGATCAAAGGTAAAAGCTGCTACACCGGCGTTCCTGGATTGCTCAACGATTTGCTTCGCTGCGTCGTCGGATGTGACCTCTGACTCCGGGTTCTGAGCAGCCTCAATGACACCCCGTGCCTTGAGCTCGTTTGCGTCTTTGGCAGACATGACGCCGAGTGTGGCGGAGGACGGGGGAGCTCGTCCTCAATGCGAGCGGTAGGAGAAGCGGAGCGATCGTCGGGTGGTCAATTGGCACAAGCCGGCCGTGCAGAAGGCATCAAGGTCCGCAGGAAAGAGGCCGACGGCGCCCAGTGCCACAGCAATCAGGCAAAGGCTCACGACAAAACGGCTTGAAGCTGCCAATTGGCGGTTCCGGAAAAGGTTCGCGACAACTCGGAATCGTTGCGTGGGCTGCCGTCGTCACGGTGGCCTGGCAAGAGATGGAGGGGTTGTAAGAAGCTTGTCCAGGAAGGAGGACGTCACCAAAGAGGAGGAATGAAGGAGCGCGTTAGCTCTTTTTGGTCGACTGGCTGAATGACGAACGGGGGGAAAGGAAAGAAGCGAGGATGGTAAGACAGACAGCTGTGGCTCTTTACCAGCCACCCTGCAAGTCGCGCGCGATCAAGGGTGAAGACGGACAAGGGTGCGAGATGCGACCTGGTGGAGCACAAGAGAACGAAGCAGGACGGACTGGACAGTGGTGGCAGTGGGCTGAGTGGACAGTGGACACAACCTACAGTAAGTTGGGAGACTGCAGAGTGCAGACTGGAGACAGCCCTGGCAACTCGATTCGCAGGCGGCAGCTGAAGCGGATTGGACTGGACAAGGACCGCAGCGAGTGGAGCTACAGGTTCTATTGGCGAGATGATGTGCGCCGCTGCAACGACCTTTTTTTCAGCCCGCAAAGACGCAAAGCAAGGCATTTCAAACCGGGCAACGCATTTTGGTGCCTCGTCGGATACGGGGCGTGCAACTTCAAGGTTCTCGGTACTTGGCAGCCAGCTCCGGGTGCCCAAGGATGCCCCACGCTGTGACCTGAGCTTGCAGGCTTCGGTTGGGGGTGTGCTCCAGTACACTTGAACTTGTCGACGCATCATCGCCAAAGGAGGTGTCGGTACCCTCGACATCTGCTTCAAGGCGGTGCCGGTTTTGGATGTTGCCTGCATCGATGTACATGTGTACAGTACCTCAGTACATGCGCTGCTGGCCGGCCTGCGCTGCTGAACGACGACGTAATTTGCAGTGGTAGCGCGCGCGTGGATTGGCTGGCGTCAACGCGACCCCTGTATCTCTTCAGATGGATCGGTGCAACGCAACTCAAGTTGGTACCTGGGTAACTTGTCCTCCAAGTTGGACCGGGCTGAAGGCAGCCAAGAGTCGAGCCGAAGTCCACTTGGCGCCAGTCTTCCGCCCCGTCCAACAAGGCCGACTTGAATGGAGACACGACGGGACTTACGTATTGTAGCGCGCATCTACCGTAAAAACCCCACAGGTCCAGCTGCTCTTGTTCTGATGGTCCTGATCCATTGCCTCGTATCGCTACAGTGTGCACAGTATCCTGTCTTTTAAGTAATGGACTTGACATTTCAATAGTGCTCTGCCGTCTTTTGTAGGCCTCATTTCCTTTTCTATCGCCAGAGTCCTCCCGCTATGTACTCTACAGTAGCCTATCCGTAGCCCCTCCGATCCATCCTTTCCTTTGTTCCCACTCCCCGTTTTGGCCCCCTTGTCTTTCAGGTCCACCACGTCTAGACGCTCTTCTGGGGCCCCGTCCTGCTCCACCTACTAGAAGTAACTTACCTAGCGCGGTGTAACTTCAGGGGTCTATTGTTCACTTCGACTTTGCCAAGCCGACATTTCTTGTAGCCTTTCCCTGCTTGCGAAATGCGAACAAACAACTCCGGAGCTCGCACTACAGTATGTCGTCCTGCGATTTCTTCGTACATACTGTAGCTAAGAGGACAAGACGCATCTGCTCCTCTTCAGGAAGTCTGGCGACTTACACACTACCGACACTCCAATGTTTGACTCTTTTGACCCCCCGCGACATTCCACGCGCCTTCGGGACACCCAAGTCCTTTCTCCTCCTCCGCCTTGTCGCATCCCCTCGATCCGGCTGAAAGGAACTTTCAAGGCTTCAAGGGATATCTGAGACGGATGAAGCCTTTCGGCTGCACCGACACGTGTTATTCATTCCAAAACAAGGGCGCCGAAATGAATATTTGAGTTCACCCCGTACAATCTGATCCCCGAGCTTCCGCTCCTGAATGTCCATCTTGTACGAAACCGAAACCGAAAGCATACAGAACAGTACCGGTCGTCTGTGGCGCATCTGCAGTATTTATCCCATCTAGCAAGCGCTCTGCAACACGTCCAACATGGATGAATCTGACGCCGGTCGATACGTCTGTGCACATGTTCATGCCTGTCTATCGCCTAGAGATGTCTTCATGTAGGTTACGTCGTACGCAGTACAGCAAGTTGCAGCACAGCGCTGTGCAGGATATTCAAATGTCTCGGGGCGCGCCGCGAGAAAAGGGCTTGCCCAATCCGTAGCCAGCTCCTTGCAGCGTTACCCTGAAGGGAATCCCTCGACCAAAGCACAACCACTCGTCGCATCGCCGTGACTGACAAGTGTTCGCAATCATATATCTCTATTGCGTCGCCAGGGCAGAACGCGGACTTGAATCGTTATCAAATGGGTGTCAAGTACTGCGAAGTATCGCATGCGCCAAACGTGGCCTGCCTGTCTGCCGTGCTTGCTTGCGTGCCACAACAACGGCCCACAGATCCTTACCTGTACGCAATCCTCTGCGGCGTCACCAGCATGGTCAGGAAGCGAACCGTGGGTTAGCTGTAATGACGATGGCACTGCCCTTTTCTGCCTATGTTGTCGTCAGATTGCGTCAAGCCACTATGAATACCAGCCGGACCCTTCGTCTTCCCAGGGGTCTGGTATACCGGTACGTAGCTTATGTGCCGCTAAGACACAGCCACAATGCAATTTCATTCTTTACTCCTCAGCGCTCGGCCGCGCTCTCTCCCAGACCCGGTGCACAAGTCCCGGCGTTCGGGCTTGTGCCGGCGCCAGCTGGGCCGCTTCTCTCACCGTCCGGTGTCTGTACTTGGCGGCACCGGAACACGCTATCGGGCCCCGCCCCGACTCGGGATGGACCGCGGATGCCCCACTGTCTTCCGCACCAGGCCTTGCTCCTTCGCTAGTCCTGAGACGTCCTTACATCACTGGTTCCTGCTGCTTCGAAGTTGCGCTGAGCAAAGTCACGAATCAGAGAGGCGTCCGAGCCCGATATCACGTTCCAAAACATCACACCGCCGTTCAGAGGACACTAACTCATCGTACCTTCTCGACGCCACATTTAATCACATTGAAGCAGGTTGAAGCATCGTCCTGATAAATGGGGATTAGGGTCATAATTCCAAGTCATCGACATGCTAGTAACCAAATCCATCATGCTGGTGCACCGGACATCGCCCTGGGTGGTTCACAAACCAGGCGGAAATGCAAGCCTTGTGGAAACGACAAAGGCACTCGAGTCTGGCCATGGCAACCCCAACAGTAAACTCCTCGAGACAAATCGTACACTCTGCGTCATCGATGCAGTCTTTCTCCGTAGCCGCGTACGTGTACATCCCTGTCCGCCTCGGAGGAGGTTGTGGCACGGATTCACCTCTGCTATCCCGGGGCCTGCCGTAAGTGCTGTGTGATTGTATGCACATGGTGATGTGCGACTCGCGGAGCATATCAAAATCGGGCAGCTCGCGCGACGGCAGCTCTCGGTGACATATTGGACACTCGTCTTCCTCAGCAATCTGCGGTGGCGGAGGCAGAGCACGATGTCTCGACGACGATGCACCCTCCCCAAAAGAGCTGTGCCGATTTCGCCGCGAGGACGATGGCGAGCTCGACGGCGACCCCGCGAGAAAGCTGTCGATAGAAGTGTGATATGTCGCGCTGATGCGACCATGATGCGAGCTTGAGCCGGCGCTGCCTGCTTGCGCGCTTGGGCCCTTGACGACATGTCAGCACGACACGTCACAATATCCTAATGCAGGACAAGAAAATCTTACCATGGTGATGCTTCGCCATCTGGGCGAATAGTACTGATAGCCATCGCCGCTCCGACTAGTCGGAAAGGCAGGACCATACCCCGCTGCTGTATGCGCAACGCCAAACGTGTTTCCAAAGGAGCTTCGCGACCTCTGATGGGGGGACCGAGGCGATGCCCCAGCGGGAGATCCCGGGGATTGCGGTGGCGCGGTATTTGGGTCTGGCACACAGGGGTTGCAGAGGCGGACTCTTTCGCCGCCGGACGGCCCGTTGGCGTCGAAATATCCTGCTCCCAGCCCGTCAAGCAATAACCCCGTGGGCATAGAGAATTCGGAACCAGGGGGCCGCACGATGTATTGATGTGGTATGATGATGCGGTGGGGTGAACAAGAGTTGCACACAACCCGTCCGCATTTCCTGCATAGGAGTTAGCTTTAGTGTCTTGGGATGGACAACAATGACTGACCTGCAGTGGTGTTTTCGCACGAAAATGCTGAATTGCGTCTGGCAAATCGGACAATAGGTGACCTCCGCGTCAGGCTGCCACCTCGGGAGCACAAAGTCCGTGGAGCCGCCGGCCCTGGCCTCCTCGCGAGATTGGGGACGCGGATGGGCGTTTTCGCTAGATTGCACCCTGCGAAACGCAGATCCTGCTCTGTTTCTGCGACCCGTTGCGTCTCTGTAGTCTTCCAAGACGTGAATGGCCGAGCGACCCTCGCTCGGATGAAGCGCCTCTAAAGTCGAGCCAGGGGTTCCGTGAGAGTGAGCTCGACGACCGGAGGCTCGGCGTGAGGAGACGCCGCTTGCGTGCGTCATAGACGATGTGCGAATAGGCAGGGAAGCCTGCCTCTCAGATGGGCTTCTGAGACCTATGGCATTCTGCGGGCGAGCCGGTGGTGGCGTTCTCACCGGCTCCGGTGTGACCGCATCCGCCGCATGAGGTTGGCCCGGAGTCGAAGCAGCCCCGGCCAAGTCTGCCCGACCGGGAAAGTCGCCGGGACTATGTTCGTCGCGAGCAGATGTTGGTGTCGAGGCTCTCGGGTCATCCTCCAGCTGTGATGCACCTTGCGCTTCACTTCGTGTTGAATGACCTCTCTCAAGGGTGTGCGAGGGGCAGTCAAAGTAGCGAGAGCATTCCTCATCGTGCAAGTCGAGGGTGCGCCACGGGCACGGCCTTTGAGGAAATTCGGAAGGATCGCGACTCGATTGCAACTCGCTGGAAGATGGTGAGCCTAAAGCCTCATCGTTGCTGAGTGTATCGTCGATGGCAGCGGGCCGCGACGGGCCTGTCGGGCTGGCCATTTTGGGACATTAAGCCCTTGCCCGACGGATGAAGTTCGATCTGGAGTGGCCTCTATGCCGTTGGGCGAGCCAAGGCTGTCGAGAATAGAGTCGGCACTGCACTTGTACTCGGTACCCTCAAGCAAAAGATATTTCTTTGACAATATCGGGCATGAAGCCAGCACGGCGCTGGCTCTCCCGTGGAAGGGTGAGAATCGTGTGCTGATGGGAAGCCGGCTGCGAAGACGGACGAGAGCAGGCGCTTCCGGCTGAACAGGATGTCACGCCATGGTCGATGCCGGACAAGCGGCGACGAGGCGTGCAGCTTCCGTCGTCAATAAGGGGAGGGGAGCGGCAAACCGTCACCTGAGGACGGGTTTGGGGAGAAGAGGTATGAGAGGTCGAGGATCAAGACAGGGCGGGCCACCCTTGCGTCGAGCTGCACGCCAGCCAGGCTGACCCCACGATTCTAGGGCGACCAAGTCGTGCCTCAACAGGGGTGGCGTGAGCCAGCATTAGTCACCTGGCCTGGGGGGCTAGAAGGCACTGGGTGCTCTACTGTACTTTGCAAGTTAGGCCTCAGTACTGGATTCGGGGTCCTTGTGCTGTACTGTACGCGTATTCGTACAGTGTTAAGTCTTTCTTATGACTTTCAGGTCTGCAGTCGACGGATAGCGCGTCTCTGAGATACGGATCCACGCCTCAATCTTGTAGTCGAGCGCATGATTGAATGATGTTCGAGATGAAGACTCGGCTATATAACGTCATGAATATGCTCTACATGCGCTTGACGTCTCGTACGCGGAGTCATCGTCCGCCGCCTCCCTGCCATGTCACCCACACAGCGTCATGCACATGCGCAACATGTTAGCTTAGCCCTCAAGCTGTACCTTACCTTATAACTACCTAGGTAGGTAGCCGCACTGTATTCGTACAACGTCCGATATCTCGTTAATCGATCATACGGAAACTTTGCGTGTCGACTCCGATTCTTTCAACGCATTGACTTAGCGCGTCCCATGGTCTGGCAATTCTCAAGCCTTTGCCTGAGCCCCTTTCTTCATGCAACTATCTACGAAGTCTTGTCACGTCTACTGTCCGGACGACTCATGGATCTTATGCGTGCGAGCCGCGTTCAAGTCACCAGCGATTCGTTTTCCAGCCTCGAGGTATATCAATGTGCTCAAAGAAAAAACCCTCAGAAGCCCATGTAGCAATGATAGATAGTCTTGATGAAAGCAACCGCGAAGGTAGCGAAGAAAGTTTGCTAGGTTGTCAATGCTACCTGTGATCACCTGAGTCCGGTCTGTAACTTTGTACTTCATTCTGATCTACCTTTGCCCCAACTTACTACCGCTAGGTCAATCTCTCCAACGACAGATGCGTCACGTCGATAAGGTGTAAAGGTAGCAAGGCTTACTTGCGTAATCAGCAAGTTGATCAAGAGTGATGATTTTCGCGGTCGATTAACAGCAGGCAGGCATTAAGCAGTATTGCTAGTTGCTCATTCAAGAGGACCAGGTTTCTAGGTAGACCATGAGCGACACATATAAGGCATTTGATCCATACAGCCTTGTCTCGGGTAACGAGTTATCCATGAGCAAGTCTTAACCTAGATCGACGCTTGCTTTCAGATAATGGCAGACAAGTGTGTATATTATACTAAGCCCTTGGCCTTCAAGGCTACAAGGTTCTGCAACAAATCTTCGATATCAAGTCTGGCTGGGTGATAATTTCTCCAATGCATTGTATACGTTGCCAAAATTCTTATCGAGAACTAAAACGTTGCCAGATCGAGGTGCACCCTGGCAGGAACTTTTCATCGGCGGTCAAAGATGTTGAGCATAGGAAATAGCAGGCTTCGGGAGCGACTACTTGTTTCTCCGTTCATTAATAGAAAACCTTTCTTGTCTCTTGATCTCAGTCAGGCATATGTGAGAAACGACAGAAACTGATAGTAGAGAGTTGTATGTCACGTTGTGGAAATATCTGGCTTGTTCTGCCCGGATAACTTCGCTGATTTGTCTAGGTTCGATTGGTAGGGGTCCAATGCCGAGGGGCTAGTGTCATTGATGCATTGAGTCTGCACTTTATTCGTACAGGGCCTTGTTAACATTCACTCCTCGTCAAGATAAGCGTTTCAAGCCATGTAATACATGAAGCACTTTGAGGTGTTATGGATCAATCTCTCGAGCACTCGCATGATCACTCACACGCAGCGAGATAGCCATACTAGATAGATCGTCACTTCAATTACACGTTGGGATATAAGTTAGCTTCTTGTTGCGCTCACCTCATTGGAAGGCGACTTTACATGTGATGAGTTCTGCAGCCAAAGCGTGTCCGGAGACATCCATTCACCTTTGACGGAATATTCCAAAGGATGCCACCAAGATAAATAGGTGCAGGGGTATCCAGTCTGATGCAGAAGCTGACGATGGCGCCATGCTCGTAAAACGGAATCGGAGCTGACCGAACTTGAGTGAGACGAGACGCGGCGAACCAGCGGCCACGGACCAGGACCATGAGTTATGTTGCAGCCCTTGTTGCCTCTATTGGTGTTTGGTGTGCTTCCGCTGAGCCGCTCCAAATTCGCCCACAAGAGACTGCTGCTCCAGCACGCTCAGCTGCTATGGGACGTCCTGAGCGTCATTGCCATCCACCAACCGGCGGACCCGACCCGCTCTTGCACGTCCTGTTGTGCCAACATGAAATTGAAGTTGGAGGGCGGTCCGCATCCTGTGATTGAACTGGAAGCTGATGCCTACAGTACCTTACGTTACTTGGGTCGATAGACTCGATACCCTTGTCTATAGTATAATTGATGCGTATGTGCAATGATGAATTGGTTCTAATTGGGCGGGCGACTGACGGCAGTTGGCTCGATCCGGATGCACTGCGACGTCCGCTACAAAGACAGATCATAGATGGACTTCAGTGAGTCCCATTCGAACATCGATCCATCCATTCATCAGTTTTCTTGGGAAGTGGCCCACAGCCAACACTTAACTTAAGCTACGATAGCGTCCGCTGGCGCAACACAGGTACTGTAGCTCCGCTAAACCAATTCCGCATCGATCCGAAGACGGTCGGCGTCGCAAGTCTTGACGAGATCGACCGAGGCCTTTGGTTGTCGATGCTTCGAAGCTTTGAATTGCTGTAGGGTCGAAAAAGTACGAATAATAAGCGAGTTTATGCCAAGAAATTAAACCTTGTGCGTCCTTCTGCCGGCTTCACCTTGGTCCGACGCCGCCGGTACCGTGGCTGGGTGAGCTTGGGAAGGAACGGTTGATTGATGGTCGGCGCAGCGGTTACTGCCCCTCTAACGTACGCCATAATACGGTAGGTAACTTGATCGTTAACCTGCCTGATTGATTTGCTGTATTACACTGGGAAGGACGCCTCCCCTTCTTTCCAAGTTCCGACAAAGTCTGGCGCTGCTCATCACAGTGCTGGCTCTATTAACCTCATCTCCTTAGCTCTTTGAATCAGCACACACTTACTCTGCCCCGGCTCAGCCAGGTCACATTGCCGCAAAGCCCATGTCCTCGGCTGCTTGTTTCCCTCGGTCTGCGCATCTCACGGCGCATCTCAGAGCGCAGTCCTATCCTCCCCAGGGCCATAAAGCCGCTGGTTTCATCGACTTGCTCCCCCGGCCGCGTGGCGGATCCACAACCACGATAGCTTTCTGGCAGGCTAGTCGTGACGATCCGTGACCCTACTGGTCTGAACTGCTTCTTTCTCTCGCTGGTTGTCCAAAGTTAAAACTTCCTCCAGCTTTCCCACCAGTTGACTGGCGGCTGTTCCGCGTGGCGTCACAATGGCCGGGCCCTCTCTGTCACATATCCTCGATCCTCCTCGACCTCCGACCCAGCTCGCGGCCTCACACAATGAGCGCAGTCTCCCCGAGCAAGCAGTGCCGCCGCCGGGTTTCCCCTTTCCCAGTGCCACGTCTAACGATTCTTCTTCCACCTCCGCGCCGACTTCAGCGCCGGTCAGTGCTAATGCCGTATCTGCGCACAATGGCGATGCTTCCTTTTCTTCGGGCCAGTCTGCCATTCACGCTCAGACTGCGCAGCCGTCGCCAACGCCTGCGAGAGATCACAATGGGAATAATCTGTACGCCTGTCGCGACTGCGGCCGCTCTTACAGTCGCCCCGAGCACCTGGTTCGCCACGTCCAGACGCATACCCTCGGCCGCCGCTTCACTTGCGAAATATGCCAAAAGTCGTTCGCACGCAAGGACCTGCTGCGAAGGCACGTTGCCAATCATGAGAACGACTCCTCCCAGAAGAGACGTCGCACCGCCTCTTCTCCCGGAGCCGGCCGCGTGACACAGGCTTGCCGACCTTGCGCGACTGCACGGGTAAAGTGCGACGAGACGAAGCCATGCCGCCGCTGCGTCAATCGCAAGCTCACATGTGTCTCGTCCGAGTCGGGTTCTGCTGCGGCTATGCACTCGGCACATCCACCCGTGGACGCCCACGCAGTGGCAGAAGAGTCCGCGGTTTCAATGGCCACCTCGAGGCCTGCAGACCACCATGATCCATCCTCACCAGTATCTCATAACCAGTTTCGATCCGTTCCTGGGGGATATGTGTCGGGCCAAGACACTGGCACAACCAAGAGTACCCCCCTCTCGCAGTCAACGGCATCCTTCAAGCCCGACGAAAACAGTCAGCAGCCCACGCCCGATACGACTGTCGATCAACGTGAGGCATCCTGTTCATGTACTAGATCTATGCTGACCTGATGCAGCAATCACCGACTCCTTTCCTCTACAGCTTGAATCTTCCAACCCTCCCGTACCGCATTCTATAGTCGACGTCAATCGAGATCCTTTCTTCGACTTCTTGCGAGAAGTGTTGTACGAGCAACCCTACGAACCTTCCAAGGTCCCCGACTCTCAGGGGCTGGCACTTCTCGACTTTTGCGACAATGCGAATCTAGAACTGACGGACATTGACTTTGGACAACTGGAAAACTGGAATTTGGACGGCATGACGGAGGGCACCGTGCCGGCGCATGAAGTCGAGCCTGGGACAGAAAATTCGACCGAAATTTCCCGCATGAGACGAAGCCTCGTACAAGCTTGGACAACTTCACCGTGGCGCTGGGATCCTCAAAGCAACAATACCTGCTATGCGGAACAGGGTTTTCTTCCCGTCTCATCCAAGGACACCAGCAGCGCGCAGTTCCAGGAAAGTCGCAACAATCTGCAAAGAGTTGTGTCCGAGAAGCTCGATCAGTCCAGCCGAGATCGCGTTCTGGCAATCGTTCTCTCGACTTGCCAGCAGAACTCAGTGACTAACCGAGTAGCAACCTCTTTTCCAACAGCTGAAGTTATGGACACCTTGGTACACATTTTCCTTGCGGCACAGGCCTGCCAGGTGGATGAATGGATTCATTTTCCCACATTCAAGCTGAATGAGCAGTGGCCTGAATGGATAGCCATTGCGGCTGCCATGGGAGCTGCATTAACGCCCATGCGATCATTGCGCAAATTCGGCTTTGCCGTTCAAGAAGCTGTCCGTAAGTCTCACACGGGGCGTCACCACTTGGTGTTGTTGAGATTGCTCACTTCCAGCAGGAGTAACAATACCGGCTCGGGTATGTAAAGCCGGCTGTCCTGGCGGTTCGACTCTTACTGACACGACTTAAGTTTGAGGCGAACAACACGGCTATTCAGGTCCTCGGTCTCGTGCAGTCTCTGATACTTGTACAAGATTTCGGCCTTTGGAGCGGAAACCGTCGCAAAATGGAGATTGCAGAGTGTCACCTTGTGATTCCTGTGACGGTGAGTAGGCTCCTGACGGAGGGCCCTTACCTTTGGCCATGGTTTTCTGACAAATTTTATTCGGCGACATGAAGATGATGCGCTATCGAGGCAAGTTTCAGCGATCAAAGTATCCCATTACCGTGGTAGACCCTTCGGACGAAGGTCAAGTTCTTGAAGAGAAGTGGAAATCATGGATGGAGCGAGAACAGTGGAAGCGGTTTGTACATCGGCAGGCTGCGAGAACGTGCCTTGTGCTAACATGGACCAGGCTCGTCTTCCACTGTTACGTGCGTGAGGCACAAACGTCCATGGTGACACTGACCAACCCGTGCCTCTCGTATTCTGAGTTGACCCTCCCATTACCGGAAGCACGGGAACTCTGGTTCGCGAAGAATGCGACTGAATGGAAATCGAGATACCTAGAGCGCAACGGAGGCCAGAACAAGAGGCCTCCATCGGTGGGTGACTTATTCCACGACGTACATTTACTCACTCAGAATCACACGCGCTTGGATGTGCAGTACTCGATCTCGATCTTTCTGCATGGGTTTTGGGCCCTGATCCTGGAGTATCGGCAGCTGAGCTCAGTTCATCGTACTCGGTCCTATGCCAACAGTCTGGGAGGCAACCCCAATCTACTCTTGAGCTCGCGGCATCAAGAATTGGTCAAAGACCTGCAGAGTTTCCAGCTCATCACAGCAGGATGGCAGGACATGTCTGCGCGCGAGCATCTTCTGCTAAATTTGCTCATGCTGAATTTGCATGTTTCCCTTGACGACATGCAGCTCTTTTCCGGCAAGGAGGGCGAGGACCAAGCTCGACGGATCTACCCAGTGTTGCAGCAATGGGCCGCAAGTGCGGAGTCCCGATCAGCCGTGTGGTGCGCAGCGCAGGTACTCCGATATGCCAAGGTGTTCCCCCGCGATCATCTCAAAGACTTTTATGCCGTCGCAGTTCACCATGCGGCACTGGCGCTTTGGACGTACGGCGTCGTGGTGCGGGCCAACAGACGGCAACCTGCGGCGACGATGCAGTACGGATCGGAAGCCATTTACCTGGACGGGACGGATTCCATTGCAATCCAGAGGTTCATCGGTTTCGACCAGGGTCGACCACTCATCAAGGGACTTGGAGAGCACGGCGCAGCAGCAGATGCCTCGGTGCTGGACCCTCGGGCTTGCATGGAGATTGCTCAAGAAGTTTTGCGATCCAATTTTACGCGTGGCCAAGAATTGCCACAAATCGTGGAGAACTTGTGTCAAATTATTCGACAGCTAGGACATGCGGCATGGGCCGTTGGCCTTGGATAAGAAACGCATTATGGTTTCCGCCACCATGAACGATTGGTGCCCTCGCGCACCTCCAGCGAGCCGCGTCCAGCTGTTAAGGTTTCTCGGCTCATATGATCCAGATCTCGCTCTATTGTTCCAGGAGCGGTTTAGATGTCTTGGTCGGCTAGATGCCCACGCGTCGCTTTAACTGTGCATGTGAGACAAGGCAGCGGCTCGACGGAGCACCGGTGCAACAGAAGCTAGGCCTAGGTATGTACCGGTAGGGCTCGTAGCTGATCCTTCGATGCCGGTGTGCAACGCGAACGGGCGGGCTGCCCTGCGGAGGAGCTCGACAAGACGCTGTGCACAAATTGAGTTGAGAGCCATTCAGATTTGCGGCAGACGCGGCGGAGACGTACGTGACCGTAGCCGACGTGCTTGTTCCCATCGAGGGATCAAAATCGAAGCGACTTATGACGCGCCTCCTCATCGGGCAGCAATCACTACTCAATTTGAGTGGAATGAGCAGCGAAGTGTGGCTGCGGTTTGACTTTTGCCGTCCCGTCAGAGTGATGCCGTGGCGAGAGCTTTTCAGGTGAGGGGCGCATCTACACTGTACACACATGTCGATGCTTTTCAGTGGCTGCTTCAGCTGAAGAGGGAATGACGGGACGTCGTTCGTCTTTGTGGCCCCCAAGGCTATCGAGCCTCTTCATTCCTCGACGCGCGCCACCACGTTGATGTCGCCGTGTTCAGACACAGCACGCGTTGGCTCTGCTTCGTGTGCCCCGGTTTACTCGTCCCTCTCCGTTTGCTTTGACCTCGTTGACCTATTTCTTCATTCTGCAAAGGGGGACCAACAGGCTGCAAAATCGACGAGCTGAGCGACGCCACTGCTGCTGCTTTCCGAAGCTCGGGAGGGAGGCATACCATTTCGTCATCCCGGTGCGAGGCGGCCCCTCGTCTGACATTACGCGGCATCTTCTCTCACCGGATTTGTCGTTCTTCACTCAAGACACTGCACACCTCGTTATTGTCTTGGGTGAAGAGCTCCTGTGCCTCTCAAGCAGACGACAGCCGCCTTTGTTGACCTCACAAGGATTGAGAGAAAAGTGACACCCAAGGGAGGAAACGCACGAAAAGCAAGACTCACAGAAACCCGTCATCAAGGATAGAGCAGAACCGGTATCGACCCAGGGCAATGGACCGCTGTCTCTTCCTGTCGACAGGCCAGGCGGCTGCCGTGGCCGTGGCCACCGCGACTGCTTGGATGCTCGCTCGGGCGGCTCTGTGGCCGCAGCAAGACAAGGTGCTACGTGGGCCGTTGCACCCGTCGCGGCGGACTTCATTGATTATGAATGTCAGCAACGGCAACATGGAGAAGTCGACCGACCAGGAGGGGTTGCTGGTCCCGGATGCCGAGGAGACGGTCGGTCTTCCGCCCAACGACGACATATTCCCGGGAGCACGGGACGTGGAGACTCCGGTCAGTTTATGTATCTTTTTCGCATGAATGTGGAGAACAAATGAGCATGCATTGCTAACATGGCTTCACGCAGTATGGATCGGTGCGTGTCTACGAGTTTGGCCCTGAGGATGGGCCCAAGGTGCTGCTGGTGCATGGCATCACCACGTCATGTATGCCTTTTGCGCTGCTGACTCAAGGTCTCGTGGCGCGTGGATGCCGTGTCATGCTTTTCGTACGTGTTGCTCATTCTCTAATGAAATCCTTGAAGCGCGCAGTTGTTGTCTTGTATTCGTACAACATCAACATGCCATTCGCTCAAAATGAGAAAAGGTCACTGACACTGGAAGCAGGACCTCTTTGGCCGCGGCTTCTCGGATGGCGTCGGGGATCTTCCTCATGATGCGCGCCTTTATAGCTCGCAGATTCTCTGCGTCCTGGCGTCGAGTCCTCTGCCGTGGACGGGGGATGGGGCCTTTCGCCTCATCGGCTACTCGCTCGGCGGCGCTCTCGCTCTGGCCTTTGCAAACTCGTTTCCGCGGCTCGTGTCCTCGCTCGTGATGCTCGCCCCCGCGGGACTCATTCGCCTCGATGCGCGAGGGGCCGCCGCGCGCATCATTTTCTCCGCCTCGGCCGTGCCGGACCGCCTCGCAACACGCTTGGCCTCGCTGCGCCTGCGGTCCCCGATTGCCACGTCGTCGTCCTCGCCGTCGGAAAAGGGGACGGAAAGGGGTGCCGCATCTCGCACGAGCCTTTCCAAGAAGGCCTTTGTGGCTGTCGCCGCCGCCGAGGCCGAGTTCGCGTCGGTGCATCACGGCCATTTCCGGCCGGACGAGAAGAACGGCATGGGCTCCGAGGCCGACAACCAGGACCGACGTAGAACCGTGGCCATACTCGAGAACCGCGTGTCGGAGAATGTTAGCTGGATGATTGACAACCACGCGGGCTTCGTCCCGGCTTTCCTCTCGTGTATCCGCAGCGCGCCCCTGACGGACCAGCACAAAAGCTGGCGCCGCATCGCCCGTCGCGCCCCCGGCACTACGGCCGTCTTCCTCGCCGAGTCGGACGACCTCATTGACGCTCGCCTCTACACCAGTCAGGGCCTGACGCTTGCCGGCGGCCGCGGCCACGTCGTCTGGAGGGTGCTCCCGGGCAACCACGACTTTGTCATGACGCATGCCGACCACATCCTACGCGAGCTCGACGATCTGTGGGCGATGACGGCGTCGGCTTGAAGGGCTCTATCTCTCTTTTCCTCGTCTGACTCTGGAATTTCTTGGGGAGTCGTTCCGTCTGGGCCGTGCATCTCGTGTTGAGGTGTATCTGTATTTGGGAGTCATGGCATGGTATCGATTAGTGGCACATGTAGTTTATCCGATCTTGCCGGTCATCCATTTTCGGATAGGGTCTTGGGCTGCGGTGTCACAATATTCCCAATGGCTACTTCGTACCCATGTACGCATCTCGTCCTTTGCCATGTTCTGCGGCTGAGGGCACAAAGAAACACACGTGTCACCATTGTACGCTAAACGGGGATAAGATCCAATGTAAGTTATCCTCTGCCTTGAAAAGTTCAAACATGTCAATCGCCAAATCGAGCGGCGTGGTTCTTCTATTCTTTCCTTAGAACGCCCCTACCATTCTCGTCCTTCGAGTATCCCTTAAACCCCCTTTTTTGTGCGTATAAATATATATGCCGCATCTTTCAACTTTTGCGATTCAAGCCATGTACATGAAGATTGAGAGAAGATTGTTTTTCTCCAAAAGTTCCGCCCGCAAATACACTACACGCCTCCAATGTAAATCGCCCCCCTCTCTCTAACAAACCGTTTATCAGACACGGTCATCGGTCTAAAGCTTGACTTTGACACTACGCATCACACACACCCGTTAGCTTTCAATCCGTACATGATAATGGGGGAAAGGGGCTGCAGCCTTACCATTTGCCAGTAGACGCCCTTTTGCTTCAACAGCTCCACGTGGCTTCCCTTCTCCAGGAGCTTGCCCTCGCCGAGGACAAAGATGACGTCGGCGTTTTGCACCGTGGCGAGGCGGTGCGCGACAACGACCATGGTGCGCCCGCAGCCCGCGCGCTCAAAGGCCTCTTGGACGAGCCTCTCGCTCTCCGAGTCGAGAGAGCTCGTGGCCTCGTCGAGGAGCAGGATATCCGGGTCACGGATCAGGGCTCGGGCGATGCTCACGCGCTGCTTTTGCCCGCCCGAGAGCGTCACGCCGCGCGAGCCCACGTTTGTGTTGTATCCGTCGGGCAGAGAGGCAATGAAGTCGTGGATCGAGGCGTCGCGGCACGCTTGGTGCAGCTGTTCCTCTGTAATGGTGGTGTCGTCGACACCCAAGAGGATGTTCTCCCGAATCGTGCCTGTCAGCAAGTCAGCAGGAGCCGTGTAAAGGATCCGAATGAGAGGGCATGGGGCAACTTACCTTGGAACAACGTGGGCTCCTGAGCAACGAGTGAAAGGTGTTTGCGGTACGCATACAGGTTGACATCCGTAATGTCCTTGCCATTGCAGAGAATCCGGCCCTTGTCGAGTTCGTAGAACCTACAGGCGCCACTCTGTCAGTATCTTACAGACAATACTTCGACCAGACGATCGCTTACCTTTCTAGCAACGAGATGATGCTCGTCTTGCCGCAACCCGAGGCACCCACCAAGGCCGCAAACTGTCCTTTCTCAATCGTCAAGCTCAGCCCCTGAAAAACGGGCATCGTCCGTGTCGGATACGTGAAATGAACATTGTCAAGCTCAATCTTCATGCCGCCGCTGGCATCAGGGATCGTCTCCTTCTCTGATATCCGATCACTCAGCTGGGACTCTCGCACGCTAAGGATGCGATTCGAGGCAGCCGTAACCTGCGCGGCATTTGGCCCGAAGCTCAGACTCTGGCCGGCCGCCTCGCCCGACTGCACCGTCGCCATGAAGCACACGAAAAACTGCAAGGGCGAGTACTCCCCGTCCGCCAACAGCCGGCCGCCGTAGTAAAAGACGAGAGCCTGACACGCCATGCTGGCGCTGTCAGATAGCGCAAACAGCAGGCTCACCCATCGTGCCTTGCGAAAGGCCGTTGTGACGTGACTGCTGCAGAGCTTCTCGAAGCGATCGCATGTCGGGCCCTCGAGGGTGAGCGACGTGACGGTCCGGAAAGCGCCAATTGACTCTGAAGCAAATTTGGAGCTCTCGGCAAAGACATCGTTGTTCATCTTGTCAAATTCAATCTCGTACTTAAAGCGCCAGTACGCCGTGACGATGCTCACGGGCATCACGACGCAGACCGAGAGCAGAGCTAGCTTCCACCCAAATGCAAACGCGATGGCGAGGGATCCCGAGAGGTTAAAGATGGCAATGTAGACACTCGCCATGTTGGAGCCCATAAGCTCCTCGAGCTTCTTGGGGTCACCGGATGCCCTCGCAACCATGGTACCCTGCGAGTTATCCTCGTCGTCGAAGAAGGCCGTCTTTTGGTGGAGGATAGCCTCGAAATATTGCTTCTGATACTTGGATCGAATAATGGCTTCCATCTGCGTCGACGAGAAGAAGCAGCCAAAGTAGGCGCACCCAACTCCAATAGCCATGACAACCCACATGAGGGACCAGAATCTGCTCTCCGACGCCAATCGCTCGCCCGTGTAGCTGAAGACTATGACAATCTGTCCGAACAGCCAGGCTTGGAGAGGCATTGCAGCACCAGCACATGCGGCAAAGAAGACCGTCAGGGCCAGCAGCCACCAATACCGTCTGGACTCGTAGAGCAGCAGGCCGAAACTGGAAACAAGACTTTTCTGTTTCTCCGGCCTCTTGTCGGCCCCTTTGCCCTCCATAGACTTGGCGCGACTCGCCTTGCGGTCTAGAGGGTTCGACTCGCTATCGTTTTCGTCGCTGTCGTAGGTCGGCTTCTCTGATGGTTCGCCCAGCGAGAGGGCCTGCGCGTTCACAAGCGCTGCGTACAATCCGTCTTGGCGCGTCATAAGATCCTGGTGCGTCCCGGACTCGACGACCTTTCCCTTTTTGAGGACGACGATGCAGTCGGCTTTCTTGATGGTCGATAGGCGATGTGCTATAGTGATGGTGGTTCGGTTCTTGGCAACTCGGTCCAGTGCAGCTTGGACGATGCGCTCGCCACGCACATCGATTGCGCTTGTCGCCTCGTCAAGTATCAGAATCTTGGGTTTTCGAACTATAGACCGGGCGATGGCAATTCGCTGACGTTGGCCTCCGGATAGCTTGGCACCACTGTCTCCTACGAGAGTGTCGTATCCCTAAAGACCGTTAGTCTTTCAGATTTCGAGAGCAAGGGGGAAGCCAGGCTCACTGTGGGAAGTTTGTCGATAAACTCATCGGCAAACGCCTCTCTGCAAGCATCCCTGACCAAATCTCGCTTCTTGTCCTCTGTCTCATGCTCCCACTCCGAGCCTACCAGACCATATGCAACATTCGCGTAAATGGTATCGTTGAACAGGAAAGGCTCTTGTTGGACGAGACCAATTTGGGACCGCCACCACTTGAGGTCGATTTCGTCCAAGATGTGGCCTGAGGTAGAGACACTTCCGCCGAGCTTGGTCGGAGGACCAGTCTGTTCGGGTTCAGCCGCTTCGGCTTCGTCATTCTCTTCTTCGTCTTCTTCATCATTCTTTCCCTTCTTCTTATCCTTCTTCTTCTCAACTGCCTTTTCAATGGTGTATTGTTCCCGGAGATTGTACCAACGCTCGATGAGTCCGACTATGGTACTTTTGCCCGACCCCGATGGGCCGACAATGGCCGTAATCTTGCCAGCTTGAATGCGTAGATCCAGCTCATCCAAGACCTTGACGTGTGGCCGGCTGGGATAGGCAAACGTGACGTTCTCCAAAACGAGGTCCTCTGTAGCCGAGACCTCTGGCGCTTTCAAGTGACCCTTATCGGGTTGAGGGGCGTCGATGACGGTAAAGAACTGGCAAGCTGCAACAGTCGCTTTGCTCACGGCCAGCAAAGGGGTGGAAACACGCTCGAGGGAGAAGACGACCATCATGACGGAAAACAGGACCCTGTAGCCATTAGTACTGCCACAGTATACAAACAAGCGATGACTTACGTGACAACTGTCGAGACACTATCGAGTCGTCCTTCTTGGTATTCCTTGGCTCCATACCAAAAGGCGAGTCCAAAAGAGGAAAAGGCGGCAAAGAACTGCGAGGTGTCAGATCTCTGCACTTCAGTTCGGGAAAGGAGACTCGGTTGAGATCCGGCATGTGTCTTACAATGAGTCCGAATTGCACTGCTACAAATGGGCTCATCACTTTTGCGTGATGCTTTGATTCTTCGACGAATCTTGCGTACTTGTTGGCCACGCGAGACTCGGCGCCGCACGCCATGATGATGCGTATGCTGGCCATGACTTCGCTGGCTACAGCTGAGGCCTTGGATTCCGACTGTGGACAGATATGACAGTTAGCAAGTGGCCTTCCAAGTGGCAATCTTTGTATCGATCTCGAAAAAGGGCACAAAACCCGGGATTGATGGCTCCGGTCTAAGCGGCGCAGGCCGTTTAGCTTACCTTGGACATGCGACCCTGGTTCTTGACGATAAAGGGTAGCAAGACGCTGACAGTCAACAGTATAAAGACGATTGCAGAAGAAGTGACGAGTGTAAGCTCCCAATTGTAGTAGAAGGCAATGATGATGGCCGCGATGATGGTGGACATGAACTCGACGAAAACACCCAGCTTCTCCGAGATGCCGAGTTGCAAGGTGTTGCTGGTGGTCGTGATGGTGGTCGTCGCGTAACCCGGCGGCATGGAATCGAGGACATGGATGCTCTGTCCAAAGAGTCGTTGCAGATAGTGTAGACGAATGGCTGAGGATAGCCGGATTCCAATCATTCGAAAGCACATCTGCCGTTGGCAGCAAGCAGCTGATTAGTAGCTTTTCCTCTTGACCGGGGAATAGAGAGGGATAGCCAAAAGTGTGTGTACCTTGTTGATGTATCCGAGTCCGAAACGGCCAAGGAAAAGTGCAAACATGTATAGACTAGGTAATTCAAGACACGATGAGTACAATACAAGCAGACAGGAAGAGAGGGGAGTTTCGGGAGTCAACTCACGACAGCTGGCTCAGTTTACCGCGAAAGGCATCCCTATCTGCCTCGGTCTGCGGCGCGAAGCTGGTAAAGTTGCCAACAAACTTGCCTTGTCGGAGTCAACGATTATTCTTCAGTGCCAGGTTTTCTGTGTTCATTTGTTCAAGACTCACCAAAGACAACATTCATCAGGGGCAGCGTGATGCCGGCTCCGATGCAAGCCAGCACCCCGGCGGCGTAGGCCACAAAGTCCCATGTCGAGGCATAGCTAAAGATGCGCTGAAGTTGCAAGAAAACAAATAAACGTCAAACGATTATCCCATGACTTTGGACTGACAGGGGCAGACGAACGAGGTAATCTTTGAATGCAGCTGTACGTTCGGGCCGTGGCTTCGTCTCCGGATTGACGCCGGCTTCCTGGTGAATCTCGAGTCCGGAAGTCTTCTCGTCGGGGACCATGGGCTGCGGCGCCGTCGGTGCTGGGGCCGAAACGCCCTTTTCGTCCATTTGTTCAGAATGTCGCAGCAACGGTCGAGGCGGAGATGGTCAAGAGAGGCGGCGCAAATCGACGAGGCCGTTTCGCATGACGATCTAGGCCGTTTATGTTGTCCCGATGAGTATCCTCAGGCAGCCACCCTCGGTAACTTGAACTTGAGCGTCCGTGTGTCTCCGAATCTTCAAGAGGCACTTTTTGGGGAAGGAGGACCCCTCGGGTACGTCCGAAGGCGGCGCAAATGGGCTTAAGTTATATTGCGGCTTGCTTGCTGTCTTGCAAAGATTCTGTACAAATGCGAAACCTACGGATACGTGTGTATGCATGTATGTACAATATCGATACGCACGCGCTCGCTTTGATGATGACGAGACTTGGGAATTGCCCGAGGACAGGAAAGGGGCGGCGAACCGTCAGGCAATATGAGTTGCTACGCTAAAACAAGCCTTGCTGACCAGGTCGAGACGGCACACACACACACACATGGATCATGATCGGCTTGGCGAGAAGCGGCGCATTGGGGGATCCGAATGTAATGGCAGATGCGAAATACGGAACACGGGCTGGGAAATGGTACAGATGAAGTACTCTGCCGTCCTCCTGGCTCGGAACAGTTAGAGCGGGTAATCAAACGACACACCCAAAAAGCACGGCGTCAGGTCTCTTACCGCAACGGATCGGTCAACTTACCTGGGTAGTTTAAACGGCAGCCTGTTGCAACCATGTGTCTCGTGGGTATTCGTACTCGAACCTTACCTACACAGCAAGGTTACCTCGGTGCCCAGCCCGTTGCAGTCCGTACCAAATTGAGGATGCCAGATCAGCCCAGGCAGCCAGCCCTATGGAAATGTCCAGTAACCTAACTTAACTTACAGTATTGTACGCCGCTGCGCAAGGATGCAAGGTCCCTGTCCAGGCTGCCACGTCTTCCATCGAATGAGCATCTCCGTGAGTCTGTATCGTCATGTCGTATGACTCAACGACGGAGACCATGATGCTTATTCTCCCGAAGACCTCCTCGACAGAGACGTCCTCCCGGGGCCTTGGAAGAGCCCGAGGATCCGAGTGACAGGTTGTAAGCACACCATGTCTTCGGGGTAAATGGACGTGGCGCCCGGAGGTGTGGACCAATCGTCGGAGGGCGAAAGTGGCGGCTACCGTTTACCGTTGAGCGCCGCACAACCACATGGAGTCGAGACTCTCCTGCCAACCCGTGCCGTTGGCCGTAGCGCAGAATGTTCGAACCGCCCCTTTTCTTCTATTGTCCCGCATGCGACTCCGGTTCCGTCCCGTTGGCTCGGTTCCGCGATGTTGGCTCCGTCCCGTCCGGTCCCACGCCGACAAGTGGAGCCATCTGCGCCGGTTTTCTAGGATCATTCACGGAGGCTTTGTTCGTGTACACTGTATCAATTGCTATGGTCTCGTGTGACAGCCGATCCGGACCCGGGAGGCATCCGGAGCCGAACTGGCTCACTGTTCAGGGCGAAGGCGATGAGATGCAGCGGCGTGAAACATGTACTCGGCCAAACACTGAGGTGCATCGGGGGTCTAGAGAAATGCAGAAAAATGCAGAAAAATGCAGGGACACGGTGTTGAATGCGTTCCACTCCGAAGCAGGGACTCGCGGAAGCAGGAAAAGACGTGGATGTAACTTTACGAATACAACACGTTTCACTAATGAGCCGCGAGCTGCGCGACGACTCTGGCTTCCTGAGAGTGGGCGGTGGCCTGAGGGGACAACATATCTCCAACGCACGATTCTGCTTCTCCAGGCCCAGGGTAGCAGAAGACAAGAGCGGGACACGCGTCGATATTCCACGCGGCCGAGTTTGAGGGTAAGGGATGAACCTTGATGCTGCAGGGCGCATGCTAGGCAGCCGGCATACTGTACTCGCTTGATAAGACGGGCAACCTTCGCCCCTAGATATGTTCCCCGCCTCGCTGGAGACCACGAAAAGAGGTCAAGGCGTACGAGGATAGTGTGAGGGCTTGGCTGACGGAGGCAGATGGGCGGCTGATAGCAGACAAGCTCCGGCAAGGCAGCCGCAAGAGACGGGGTTCTGGATCTCAAGACGCAAGCTCGTGAGCAGCAGCAGCAGCAGCAGCAGTAGCAGCAGCAGTAGCAGCGGTACTTACTGTAGTAGAGTAGCAGTGCTGTAGCAGCAGCATCGGGGCACGGGCGCGGCGGGATCTGAGAGTCCCGGGGGGGGGGGGCTGCGTCTGTACTGTAGGGAGGACAGACAAGCACGCACGCACAGACGTCGCGGTTCCGAGGCGAGGGTCGTGCCGCTTGTGGGTGTTGGATTGCTTCTGCCGCGTTGCCCTGCCCCGCGGAGGATACTCTTTTCCTGTATGATATTCCGGTCCTCTCTTGGATTGACCGGAGGTTTAAAGGCAGGTTCCTGTATGACGTTGTTCGTGCATGATGTTTGTTGGTCCCCCGACGGAGCTTCTTGGCCCCTTTGCCCAAAACGACGGGTCGCCTGCTTCGTCGGGGCTTGCTTCGTCGGGGATGGGCGGTGACTGGCCTCACCGGACGTCTGGCGGTGACTGCGAGAAGCCCAATTCGTGCGCGAGCTGGCGGTCAGTGGCCGACTTGCTTGTAGCTTATTAGGCGGTGGACGTGCTGCAGTGGACGAGTAAGGTAGGTACTGCAGGCAGCTCAGTCATGTCAACATGGAAGAGCACGACGCGTACGTATTGCACAGTGTGCTGAGTGATGGTCGTGGATGCGGTCCGTGAGATGCAGCTTGGCGAAGGCCTTGGGGGGGGCGTTCGATCAGTGTTCGATACGCCGTACAGTACAGTACGTCAAGTAATACAGTACAGAGCCGAGAGGGGCAAAGGAAACGAGTCGGGCTGGGGACAAGTGACATCTATGGAGACATCCATCACTGCCTGTATTCGTATCGATTGATGCTGCAATTGGAAAAGCAGGCGCTATCCGGATTGCTCTTTCTGGCAACTTGGAACTATATCGACCCCCCCTAGTACAGCTACGGAATGAGGAAAAGCACATGGCAAGGGCGCACCATCTTTGACGACAATGGCCTTGTCTCTCCCCCTTTCCCCCTCTTCGTCATCTGCTGCCCTCTCTATTGTTTCACGGCTCAAGCCTCGTCTCTCCAAGTCTCCATGCTGTATTCGTACCTGAGGTAATTCTTGCCTACCCCTGGATCTTGTTCCCGGCACGCGCGTGGTGTAGGCACCTCTGTCTCTGATACCTTGGTTCTTCTTCTTTTTTTCCCTTTACAACCTCTCCCCCCGGTCCGTTATTCTTCTTTTCAAGCCTTTTCGCGTTGCAATGAAATCATGATGATGATGTTGCCTGGAGGTGGCTGGGGGAAAGAAACGGGGTCCTGGTCATGATGAATGATGTTGACGATTGATCACGTTGCTGCTGAACCGCTGCTGAACCAGTACTGTACATGAAGATGTCTGGGGCTACGATTATGCAATGGTGCAGTAAAAGGACGCGAGGGTCAACCCCTCGACTTTGAAGTTTGATCCATCAATGATGACACGATCGGGTGACGAAGAACGGTCGTCTACAGGTCCGAGCCCGTGAGGCAGTAGCTTGAAGCAGTCAGGGCTTTGTCAAGTACACACTCTAGTAACAGCACAGTGGGTTACGATATCTGAGAATATACAGTAGAGACCTGATATTCGTAGTCTGGTGATGCATGTGGCTTTGTCTTGCATCCCGGCGGGAAATCGCCCGACCTGTCGATCACCCGCTTTGTCTCCAGGTAAAAACGGGGCTGGATCTATGCGAGGCCAGGAGCCAGAGCTAAAAAGGTAAACTACAGTACCCAGAAAAACCCGGTGGCAGAAGGGAGGGAGCGCTGATCCGGGACGAGATTGAGGCTTCTAGAGAAGCGTCAGGCCGCGAAACTAACGGAGACGGGACTAAAGCGATGCCAACTTTGGACATGGACTTTGAGCCAGCAGCGCAAGGGGATGATGGATTTCGTTCTTCTCGCGTGGACTCGACGGGCCTATCGATCCCTTCCACTGGGTCAATTGTGCTCTAACTTACACTGTACAGTCTTTACATACTGTGAGCGGCTGCTGTACTGCTGCTTTACAGTACATACACTGGATCCGAGCGTCGCCCAGCCTCTTTTCCTCTCTGCGCTTCTGCTCCTCGGTCTATTCTCCTGTGCAGTCTCTTCGTTTCTCCATCGTCATGGGAGCTCAATTCCCAGTCGTCGTCACACGGCGTCACAGGGGGCTCTCGATTGAGCCTCGTCGGCTTCCCCATTTGTTCATGATCAGCAAAACTCACACGAGAGAGAGAGAGCCCCTCCAAGGGAAAAAAAAAGAACCATTGTGTGCGCCTACGTAACAAGACCAGAGGAAACATTATCGTTTCAAGGCGTCACTCCAAAAAGCAGCTGCGGGCTTGCATCACCCCTCCTTCAAGACTTGCTGTACGAAGAGGTACATTCCCTTGGCTTTATGTACCTAGGTACTGTAGGCAGGCACTCTCCCGAAAAGGAAAACGCAGTGGAGTCAAAGCCTCCCCACAGGGCAGGCAGGGCTTGGGCTTTCCTTCCTTCTTTCTTCCTTCTTTCCTTTTTACCCGTCTTCCAGCCGTGTTTCTTCTTCAAAAAACTTCATACAGTAAGTTCATCGACTGTTACGGGTTGCAGGCGCACGTACGCACCGCCGAGAGCGACAAAAAAAGACACCTCCGGGCCACACGGACATGAGGGGAAGAGGACAGGCATACAGACTCGTCAATCGCTGCGTTTGCCTTTTCGCTTCGTAGCGCATGTTCAAAATAGACCAACTAACTTCAGTTACAGTGGCTCTCAGTGAGTTGATAGGCCTGCCTACGGATAGAGTAACTTATGACAGGAAACGAGGTCCACTTGACAGCCACCCCTCCCAAATTGCCCTTTGTCTCCTTTTGGCTCGCGTTGCGACTGACGCTTTCTGGAATCAATTCGAGAGCTCTCGTTCCCCAGGCACAATCTTATCCATTTTCAACATAAGTTGGCACACAACTTGTTATCGTGACAGTTTCTGGTGCCTTCTCCCGGACTCGAGTGCTTGGTGCTTGGATCATTGGAGTTCGAGAATGGAATTCCATCATACATACAGTCCTGTAACAAAAGAATACAGGCAACACCCCTGGACCGATCAAGAGCACGTTCCTCTCCTTTACCCCCTCCTTTCCCTTCATCGTCCTGCACCGCACTGTTCAAGTAGCACGTCGCATCATCATCATGTATGTAACTGCTGCAACCCAAGGCAAGGTAGGCAAGCATATCGCCGACCCGATGATGGCATATCGCCTCTCACGGACCCTCCTCTTTCTCCCACTCGCAAGCCATGCGAACCTACTGTACTGTACGAATATCTCGCCTCCAGTCTTGTCCTGCCTCCCTTGCCTTTTTGTCAACACCCGGTTCCACGACTAGCAAGGCTTACCAATTCGGCATCTCCTGCTCACACACTACCTACCATGGCGCGCCATGCGAAGTTATCAACAGGGCTTTTGCTCTTGTAAGAGGGGTAAAAATAGTGTTGGCAGGAGCTACAACGATTTTGGTGAGCGCAACACCCTATTAGAGCCCTCTTGCAAGTCCTGTTGATCAGAAAATACTGTCAGTAACTCCCCCCCGACGCGCGTAGGTACCTAGGTAACTTACCAAAGTACTTGCGTACAGTACAGTATGAATCGTGCAGCATGCAAGCCTGTCCACGGGTCCTCCTGGGGAACGTGCACTGCGTTGCCGGCCCAGGCCTTGTCGTCGATGCTTGCATTGATGGCGGGGAACGACGGGACGGCGGTCCCGGAGCGGGGAGTGCTCAGAGCTTGTTGCATCTTTCCCTCTGTCTCTCTTGCTCTCTTGCTCTCTCGCTCTGTCTCTCTTTATCTCTCTTTCTCTTCTGATGACGCTGGGCAGAGCTGACCAAGAGCTCACTCCCCCCGGGTCCACTTTGCCCAGTACCGGACATGCCCCTTTGCTGTGCGGGCGTCCAATGTGGCTACAGTATTCGTACGTGCGAGCCCGTCCCCCCTGGACAATTATACAAGGACCCGGACTTGAGCAAAGCGTGGTATCCGGGACATGGGCCATGGGCTGGTCTCCCCTCCTCCTCCCCCCCTGGGGTAGAAGCTCGGGAAGCTCTAGAGAAACCGGAAGAAGGTGGAGAGTATCGGAGAAGAAAAAGGAAGTCGCTTTCAATGGCAGGCTGGGAAAGTTTGGCATAGGAAATAAAGGGCAACGGGGCACCAGGAAGTATTCGTGCAGAAGAAGAAGGAAAAAAGAAAGAGCTGCCAGATGCTGACACGTCGTTTCGCGGCTCATGCATGTAATTGATGAGGATTACGGAGTACAGTAGAAAAGGAAGAGGAAATTTAATGAGAGAGGCGAAGAAAAAGAAGAAAGCAAACAATATGCCCCAGCGCCGACATCAAGAGAGGAAAAAAGGGGACTGGGACATTCCCCATCTCTTCCCGCTTCATTCTCGCATCTATTCAGTAAAAAGGTGTCACCTTTTTCGAATACATATTAATCAATCCCATCCCAAGAGCAGAATAGGCATCGTTTCTTGTCTCTCTCATACACACATTATTACTCTCTTTTGTCTTCCCTTGTTTTTGCCCGTGTCCCATTCAAGGCTTCGCTTCTCCTCATCCTCCCTGTTGTCTTACCCGGGCGACCACGCTTCTTCCGCTGCTCTCGCCTTCCCCCCCCCCCCCCCTCTTTCCCCCCCCTCCCCCCCCCCCCCCTGTCTTGTCTCGAAACTTTTTCTTTTCTTGCAGTCGCCTCCATTAGCCCCCGGCCACCTCTTCCCTCCTCCCACCAAACCCATGGCGCCCGCGATCCTAGTTCGGGACAAGCTCAACTTACAGTAGAGAGACCAGGGCTGTTTCCTTCTCTTCCTCTCTTGCTCTTGATACTGTACAGCACGGTACAGTAGCCAAAGGGGGCGCGGCGTACAGGAGGGAAAAAAAGGACATACGGTACACACGTGTGCCGGCCCATCGACGCGTCCCTTGACGCACAGCGCACCGCGAGCAAAAGCCCCCTTGACTTGGTCTCTCCAGTGCCAGCACGGCATCGGCACTACGCTCTCCAGTCTCTTGGCCGTCTGTGCCGTAGGGGTGCTACGATACCCGTTCCCCGGTCCTGTATGTGCGTTTCTCGTGGGTACTGTGCTGTCGAGCCTACTCCGGGTGTCTACTCCCACCTCACCCTCACGCTCACACCCCAAGAACGACGCCTTGCGGAAGCAACACCATCCATCCATCCATCCATCCACCCACTACAGAGTACGGACGGCACTAGCGGGCACTGTTCCACTTACATGCCAGCCCTCCTTTACGTCCGGTCCCCTCTTGTGCCCTTTTTTTCCCTCCTCGCCTCTGCTACAGTATTAACCTACCTACCTACCTTACCTACTGTTGCTTTACCCCAGTTCAGCCCCGAGTCCAATATATCCCCGATCCCATCTGCTTCATAACTGGCTCCTCGCCCGCATCCTGCTTCTTCACTGATCCTGTTTCCGCCCTCCCTCTGCTCTCCTTCCAGTCCCTTCTGGAGAAAGATATACCCTGCTTACCCTCCCCTTGTCAGTTACAAGGCATATGTGAGAAAGAAGAAGAGGTAATTCAAGGGAAACACCGAAACCGGGACAAAGTAATCTGGAGACAAGAAAGAGAAAGAGCCGCCTCATTCAATCTCCAGTCAAATCCACTCGCTATTCTCCGTCGTGCCTGCTGGTAAGGCATCGCTCCTTCTGGAAACCCGGACAAAACAGCCTTGAGTATATCGGGCACACCACTTCCGTCAGATCTTCTTTTCGTCATTTGACCCAGCAAAAGAGCCTCTCGAGGGCTTTCCCCCCCAGCAAGCCTCGTCATCTCGTTTATTTTCGTTGGCCAACCATAACCACGAGACACAACCACTTCGCTTGCCGTCTCACACCCACATTTCGCTTCTCACCGCCAGACATATAGCACAGTGCTGTGCTCTTCCCTATCTTCGAAACGAATCGTCACGAGGGGCGGTCCAGCTTTAGTATAAGCTCCATTCTATTTTTCAACCATTTCTCCCCATCTCGAGATCGAATTACCCATCGGCTACTGCATCCTAAATCTTTCGAATCGCCGGTTCCTTCCTGGGGTCGCCACGTGGACTGCACCCTATTGTGACATTGGGAGTAACGTTTCAAGCGTGGCCATCGCGGCGATATTCCCCAATTGGACGTTTCCCACTTACACCAAGACTCACTCACAACCCATTTCCTCCACCACCACTACCACATTTACTACCATCACCACCATCTCAGTACACACTATACCCTAAAAAACAAGAAGACCCCGGCATCCGGCTGTCGCGAGATTCCTCCGCCGGCAGCGTGCGTCTCGGCTTCGGCCCGAGAATCAACTTCCTTCCCCTCCTTTGCAAGAACTACCAGAGCAAACGCCACTCCGGGAACCGCTTTCGGGAGCCGACAGCTTCTTCGCCTCGCACAAAAGTAAACGGGCAAGCAGCGACACGGGACCGGGAAAGAGCGACGGCATCCAAGGAAAGTCCCGCACATAACGTACTTTATGTACTACGAGTAGGTAGGGAGGGTCGAAAAAAAGGCAATGTGCCTTACCGAGCAGGTTCCACGCGACCACCGCTCCTCGTTATCCTACTCCTCCTACTTATCCTCCTATTCCTCCTCGCCTCTGTCGTCTTCGCCTGCGTCCGCCCGCGACGACGCCCTGGCATCTTCTCGAGCCTCACCGCTCTCGTCGCCTCGCCTACCCTCGTACAATATACGCGCCTCGACCGTCGCAATGACCGGCCTCATTCCTCTCGCCCTTTCCTCGGACAGCGCTGCTGCGAACCGGCGCTGCTCCGTCCTCTCATCATCCTCAGACGTCCCGTCACTTTCCACCATGTTTGCTCGACCTACCAGCCCTCCGCCATCTTTCTCATCCTCGAGACCCAAGCTTTTCCTCAGGAGACCTCTTGCTCGCCACAAGTCTGTGTCTGCTGCTGCTCCCGCTCGCATGTTGCCCTCAACCGCAGCCCAGTGGAAGGCCGCTCTGGCTGAGGTCAAGAGAGCCTACCAGACAGGCAAGTATGAGCAGTGCTCAACTCGCTGCCAGGAGATTCTCGACTACGTTCACGACATGGTACGTGCCTCTCACACATAACTCTTCATCTTGTTGGTGTCAGTCTTGCTCACTGAGATAATCAGGATGTGGCCGAGCCTGCGTATCTCGTCTACCTTGGCTTCTACGCCGCAACAGCCCTCGAGTCCCAAGCTCAGGCTCAGGGCCAGGACCATGTCGATCCTCGGCATCGTCAGCCCGTTCATCGTCAGCGTCGCCTGGCGCTGCTCCAGCAAGCTCGCGCATGCTACCGCAGGGCGTCGGACCTCGCCGCCCAGCACCAGGACGAGCCATCGTCATCCAACTCCCGCTCTTCCTCGCCTATGCCTAGCCTCCGATCCTCAGTCAGCTCAGACCTGTCCTGGTCCCCCGTCTCCACCCGCATGTCATCCCCCGAACCCTCTTTATGCTGGCCCGACGAACGCCTTGATGCCGAGGTTGAGACGCCTGTCATCGCCACGGTTAAGCCCAAGAAGCGTGTCTCCTTTCGCGAAGTCCCCGTCACCGAGCCCCTCATAAGGCCAGACTCACCCACACTCGGCTTCGATGACTGGATGTCTTCCTCGCCATCGAGAACCTTTTCCCCAGAACCTATCCTCAAGCATGACCGCTCCTCATCCCTCACGGTTGTCCCTGAACTACCTTCGCCACCTCCCTCCCGTTCTTCGATTCAACTACGGGATCTCGGAGAGCCTTTTACTCAGGCCCCGAAGACTTCTCGCTATCGTATACTCCTTGGAGGTATCCAGCTAGACCTTCTTTCCCGCATCCACTCGGTTGAAGCTGAGATTGCAGCCTGCCAAGCAGCTCCTGCGTCGGAAGATTTCAATGCCGATCGGCGAGCACAAGACCTCGAGGCCCGGATTGCACGACTGCGTGCAACCGGTTGGCGGCGACCACGCTTCGATGCTGAACGCTATCGAATTGTACGAGAAAACGCCTTGGCAGATTTGGCCGAGTAGTGGATTTCTACTCGCAGCCTCAAGCCCAACATTACGACTACCTACCTACCTTACCTACCTGACCAAAAGCCAATGTACCCCCTTTTGTACTACATATGAGCCCTCAAGGAGCATCATGGCTTGGTGGAGACGGCATTGCTGGGTTTCGCCAACGTTTGATTGAGCACCCGGCGTATGTACATCACAACGACTGACATGGAACAATGACTGATATGAGAATAATACCACATATACAACAGTTAATGACTTTTCCACTGTGACTCATTCAATCAACTTGTCCGCGTTAAAACTGATGTCAAACTCGCTTCCGTGCGGTAAATCGCCTTCCTGCTTACAGCCCTATACCATAATGCAACTCCGAGGTTCCACTTTCGCTATTCCGCACGCAAAGAAAGTAACAGTGGAAGTATTTGTTCGAGATCAGAATAAGACAATGCATGGCAAGTCTTGCCAGAAGCACGGACTCAAGCCCGAAAAGCCCCGTCTGCGTCAATCCAAGTCCTCGTCCTGGCCTATCTTTTTGGACCGCGACAGCAACGTGTCACACTGCCGACTAGTGCTCGCGATGCATCCCTCTAGACGGCGCCGTGGGAGCTACGTCGCCTCGCTTCCTTTTCCATTTCCTGCTCGACCTGGAGGGCCTCCTGCTTCTGCTTCTCGTCCTTCATCTTGGCCATGACGACGGCGTGGAAGAGGGCGCCGTCCTTGGCGACGTCCCGCAGGGAGAGGGGCTTATTACCGCCCTCGGCGCGCGGGGGCGAGTCGGTGACGCCGGCGCCGACGCCGACGGCTTGCTGCGCGGCCTTCATGTCGTCGTCGGAATCGGACTCCATCTCCTTGAGCTTCTCAATCTTCTTCTTGAGGCTGGCCGCCAGGACGGCGTGCTTAAACTTCTTCCTAATGTCCCGGGCCTTGAGGAGCTCGGGCACCAAGTCGTGCTCGTCGTTGGCGTTCTCGCCAGTGAGCCAGATGTGACCCAGCGCTTGCTACGGGTGGGGGGTTTGCGTTAGAGTCCGCAGAGTCCAAGATGGGGTCAAGGATATTGCAATATATGGCTTACCTGACTTGTCCACCGTTCGTCCGGGTTGGGTACTATGAGTCGCGTGATGAAGTCTTTGGCGTCCTGACTGACGTCCTTCCAATAGCGCTCGTGGAAGATGACTTGCGACGATGTGCACTCCCTCAGCAGATCCTTGAGATTCTCACTGCGAAATGGAGAGTAGCCGCAGAGCAGCGTATACGTAATAACACCGAGCGACCACATGTCGACTGGCTTGCCGTGGCCCTTTTGCTCCATGACCTCGGGGGCCGCGTAACCAAAGGAGCCGGCCATTGTCCGAAGTGTGTCCTCGGCGCCGTCGAGCGTCTTGGCAATACCAAAGTCGGCCAGCACCAAGTCGGAGTCGAGGTCCTGCGTCCTGTAGAGAAGGTTTTCGGGCTTGAGATCTGTCGAGTAAGAGCGATTAGCTGCCGTTGATGTGGAGGCGTCGATATGAGAGCGCACCTCGGTGAACGACGTTATTGTTGTGAAGGTAGTTGACGGCGCTCAGAACCTGCTTAATGGTCTGCGATGCGTCCATTTCGGTGAACTTGCCCTGATCGCAGATGCGATCGAAGAGTTCGCCGCCCGTCGCTAGCTCGGTGACGATGTAGAACTTATCCTATCCTCACGTGTAAGCGCGCATCCTGAGTCAATAGACGGGAGTAGGGGGTGGCGTACTCTTGACTCAAACCAGTCGACGAATTTGACGATATGCGGGTGCTTTAGCCTTTGAAGCATGTCGAGCTCATCGTACACCATCTTCTCGTTGCCCTTGACGTTCTTCTTGAGGATAATCTTGATCGCCACCTTGCCCGTAGGGCCGTCGGCCTCGCGCACGACGCCATATGTGCCGGCTCCTAATGTTCTGCCGAATCTGTACTTTGCTCTTGAGTGTGGTGTGTCAGATGCTGCATTCGCGATGGCGAGAACCGAAGGGAGCAGGAGACTCACTTTTTGTCGTAGCTCTCTGGTTGGCCATGGAGCCTGTTGAGCATGCCCGAAACCACTATAGCAGGAATGAATTGTTAGCGAGTGAATGCATGCAGGTTTTCTTGGTTCCATCAATCCGCTGGAGCTAGCCAAGATGAACGTTGCCCTTTGGCGCATCGCATCATGACAACTTCCTGTTGGACGACTTACGGCTCATTGTGAAGTATGGCGGGGTGTTGGAGAGGCAATCGTGGGGCTTGGAGCAGCGTGTAGAGCAGCAGGTAAGACGACACGTTTCGCGTACAGATGGTTTAGAAATCCCCGCGACCGCTCTTGGAGGTTACTGTCGACGACGATGACGAGAAACGAGGGAGCGGCCGTGTGTCGACGGCGAGGCCGGGGAGCAAAGAGGATGATGAGGGAGTCTGGTTGGTGGTGGGGAAGATTGGAGCCGTCGATTTGAAGGTGACTAACTTGGGGTCGATGGCAGGCAAAAGAAGCCCGAGCACAGGGGACCTTTCATGTTTCCTACAGGATAGTGGGAGTGAGTGGGGGCAGCGCAAGGCGACGGACCTGGAACCTGGAACCGGCTGGACCCCACATGCAGCTCGATCTGCCCACCATACGAATACTGTACCTACCTAGGTACCTCTGTATGAGCGGCGCCTCCCCCAATGTCCCTTTCCCTCCTTGCCGCCCCGCGCATTGAGTCGAAGCCACACCTGGCAGGCTTGGAGTGTGACAAGATACGAAGGTACATCACCCAAGTTGACTCCCGCACTGCCGCCTTTGGCCTGCGCAGCGACGTCAGGCCTTGAAAGAAGGGGACCTATCGATGTGCAGAACCCCCTTTGCCGTTATCCGCACCGGTCTGATGCCGATGTTCAGCGCCCCCTTCTGACAGCGCCCGAAAGCTTTTTTTAGCCCGCGCGGTGGCTTCAATCGTAGTACAGCCTGCCGCGGCACCTGTGAGTAACTTACGAACACTTACAATTGCAGGTAACTTGGGGCAGGGCCAGAACCGCTTGTGACGGGGCGGGGCAGTGTCTGGTCCTTCAGCCACAGGCCCGAGGAGCCTTTTCTCCATATTATCGGACACGTCAATCGCATCACCGAAAGCACTACTCGGCACACGATGCCAGTGACCACGCAAGGATTTCTCCGGACCAACGGCCGCTGCGGCCATGCCCGTACGCACTCGGACTTCTCTCGTACAAATGCTCGTCGGAAACGCACGTTACCTAGCCGCCTCGCAGATCCGACCCCGAATATCCGTGCATATCCTCTCTCTCAAGCGTCTCCACCAGTCCGACATCCCCTCGTGATTCATGGTCCATCAACCTCACCTCCGGGTCCCGGCCATGCGATGGTTTACCACTCAATTGTCCCATTACTTCCAAACCGGCGCTCATCGGCTGCTCCCTTTGCGAGCTCGAGGTCCTGCTTGAGCAAGTTCTTTAGCCGGTCGTCGATGATGCGCTCCTCGCCGCTACGCTTCTCGTTGATGGAGGGCAGAAACGGCTTGCATCCGTCAATGTTCCCAAAGTATCGCGAGTGCGCCAGGACATCCAGACCAAGCGTCCCCGAGTTGCAGTCTGGGTTGGCCAAGCCTTCACATACCCGCACGTCGGATGCTTTGTGGTCAGTATCCGTGGCCCCGTCGTTTATCCAAAACTCGGGCGATGTGTGCGCGTATCCCCAGTTGAGAAAGGGCAGATGCGGTACCGTATTTCCCGCGTGCGTGATGCGATGGATAACGTTGTTCTCCTGATGCGTCACAAAGTTGGCAAAGTCGATGTTGCCGACCCGGGGCGCCCCGTACGTGTACGCGCTGACTTTAATGCCGTCTCGTGCGAGATAGGCGGCTGCTAAGGTAGCAATTGCGCCCCCGAGCGAGTGTCCCGCGAGGGTGACGCGATAGCTCGGGTGTTTGTTCACGAGCTCGACGATTGTCTTGTTCACGTCCGGAGCGATGCTATTCCAAGCAGTGAAGAAGCCGGTGTGCACCTTGCAGCCCACTATCAGGTCGCAGTCGGACCAAGTCGCCTGAAGGTCTGTCCACCAGTTGGACAAACTCCAAGATCCTCTCAGAGATAGCACAATGTCGCCTCTCTTATGATTGATGGCGATGTGGCCTGTGATGCCGGCTGAGCCTCCCCTGTTGATGCACACTTTGTCAACGTTCTGATACTTGGGCTTGTCTCACACGTCACCAGCTAACTTACATAAAGGAGAGAACGGCAGTGACATTATTGGCCTCCACAAGCGGGCATGTGCCGGAACAAATGATTCGATCGCCGGGCTCTCGGTCTCCGTTGCAGTATGCCGCCGCCGAGTGCTGTGCGTATAAGCGAAAGTCTGATAATAGGCTGCATGCACCACCGCAGATCTGAAGATATCTTGGTTAGCAAGATATGCCTCGTCCACCTGGCGACTTTGGCAATAGGTGGTACCTTCTGCACGGGCGTCATGACATCTGGAGGCGAGCACAACAGGCCGCTGGCTATGTGCTTGGTTTCTCTTGGAGTCTCTGCGGGACGCATCGCAACAGCTTTCCTGATCTGAGATATCTGCTCTGTCGTCGCCTCACTACGGCAGGCGATCCGATCTTGGCATTTGTATCTGCAATAGCCCAGTCCTTGCCTGCTGAGTGTGCACTCTCGGTATGTTTGATCCATGTTCAAGTAATTATGAGCACATGCTTGCATCAAGTAGCAGCGCAGCTCATGGGGTCGATGCCACGCATGGAACGGCGGAGCATAGGCTCTGAAGCCAGAGGCCAGCTCGCATTCAAGCGACACCGTCCAGCCAAGATCCAACCTGGCGTCGTCATCAAGTCTGACAAGCACCTTTGCAAGTTGAGTCAGAAAAGCACGATCTCAACTCTGCGATCGAGTAGCAGTGGGAAACGTACCGGTCCGATAACGCGGTGGTTCTCGGCAAACTTGGTAGCCAGAGACTTGAGGTTTGTGCTCATCGATAGCTTCGGGTCTTCAACGGACGACAAAAGGCCCCTCATCATGACCGACAGAGTCGAGATGATTCTTCATGAAGGCATCGTTCGCGGTGAGAACGACGTCGATGTGTGCAATTATCGATCCCGATCCTCCGTACAGAGAAGGTCAAGGTCTCCAACTCTGCGAAAAAAAAAAAAAAAAAGGTAACGGTCATGATGTGGTGCTACGATAGAAGTCCACAAAGCGAATAGCCGGTTACAGCATGTTTTCCAAGGGTTCAATATGAAGGATCTGATAATCGACATAAGGCTCGACTGAGAAATTAAACGCAGATTCTCATTGATATCGATCTCGGGGTCCTCCAGGACTGGACCTCCCAGGACTTGGCATCATGACAAACACAGTCTTGCGTCTGGCTGCGCTCGTTAGATGAAGCTCGTGTTCACCTAACCCTATCGAGTCGGTGTCTTGGCTTGCGATTTCAGAGGCTGCGTGGTTTTGTCGTGTGGCCTTGGCTTGCATGGTAGGTAAAGGGCCGTCCAAGTCAATTACCAGCTAGTGTCGTATAAATGCCATCCACTATCACGGGCCCCGCCGCTCACCGATATAAGATGGCTGCAATAGCCACGAGGAAGCGAGGTGATGATGATTTTGGAGCCTTTGAGTCGCAGAGTTTCGAGTTCCCTCCGAGACGCTTCAGAAAGTCCTCAGCACTTGAATGTTCAAATACTTGCACCTGAGAATTCTGTTTATTCTTTCAGAAAGATGACACTGCAGCGACGATTGAACGATTGAGGAGTAACAGCAGCGTGGCTCAGCTTGGCCGGAAAAGAAGTTGAATCATCGTGGCTGAGCCTCATCTGCGCCACGGACTCGGTTCGCAGTTGTACGCCCATTGCCCGGAGTGTCGGCCTGCACGTAAAGAATCGAGAAACCCAAGGTACCTAGATCACACGAATGGGATTTGTCGAGAAATAGACGCAACTGAGACCCCCAACCCACTCGTGTACCCAACTACTGCATTCATGGCCGGATCGACGCTGACGTGCAGTCATGGCCGCACTGGATCTTGTAAGTTAACTTACAGAGGTAATACAATGCCCCGCACCCTTGAGTCACGGTGGATTTGCCCGTAACTCAGGGTACTTCATATTTTTGCTGTACTGTACATGGGATTTGTCAGGCCCAAAGTTGGAGAGTTGGAGAGTTGGAGGGGCTCTCGAAGTGAAATGCAGGTGAATTTCCGGTGAGAATAGACGACCGGAGTGAGTGAATGCGTCCGTAGCGTTACGCGGGGTCGTCGTCAAAGGTGCAGTGACTGGCGTGGCGGTAGCCTCAGGTACCAAAGGTCCGTTTACATGGCGAGTTGATTCTCATTGAGAGAGAGAACCGACGAATCCGGTACGGCCGGCTCGCGCTCAAATTCGATAGCCGCGACAGCCCGCCTACAGGAGCCATACTGTAGGCCTACGGCAGTGCAGCGAGGAGTCCGGTACGTAGACCCGCCCCGCCAACCCGCCGACCTGCCAGGCCAGGCCAGGCGTCTCTTGACTCCCGTCCGTCCTCTTGTGCGACGTTGCCGCTCATCAACCGCCTCCTGGCCCACATCTTACTCGACGTCCAGCGCACGAGCATGGAACATCCGCCGGCCCTGGGAAACATATTCACCCTTTCCTTGCAACATTCGTAGCGTCTCGCCAATTTATCCAGGGCCCGGCCAGCGCCATCCTCACTCAACTCGCTCGGTTCGATCCTCCCTCCGACGTCCGCCTCGCTCGTGTTTCTCGCGCCCTCCCCCGCCAAGCCTACCGAGTCCACCGAGTCCACTCCTCTCTGCCTACCGACGTCGATCAGCCCTGGCTCGTGCCCTGTGACGAAGCAGCCTCATCGCGTGGACGATGCCCAGCGGTGCCCAGCATGGCAACCCTTATGCGTGACAAGCGCGTGGCCAAGGAACGGCAAAAGGTGCGCAACGCGGCGTGCCTCGCATATTCCCAGCGCTTGACTATGCTGACTGACCTTTTGTCATCCATTTGTGGCTTTAGATCGAGAAACATGGGCTTCCTCCCGGTATCGAGCTCGTCGAGGGCGATAATCTCAAGGAATGGATCCTCGATATACGCGTTCTCGACGATAACCCGTTATACCAGAATCAAGTATACCGACTCAAGTTTCTATTTCCCGACTCGTACCCGATAGGTGAGTGCCATGGTTGTCTTTCGTTGCCAATTGCGCTAACCAGACCCAGAGCCTCCCGAAGTCACGTTCGAGAACAAACCGAACCGTCCTGTTCCTATGCACCCCCACATCTACTCCAACGGCATTATTTGCCTGGATCTATTGGGGCATCAAGGTTGGAGTCCAGTGCAGAGCGCCGAGAGCGTCTGCATGAGCATTCAGAGCATGCTCACGAGCAACAATAAGAACGAGCGACCGCCAGGTGATGAAGAGTTCGTGAGAGGAAACCGCTTGCGACCTAGGGATATCGAGTTTCTATACCACGACAACACGGTATGAGCGGCGAAGTGTGCACCGGTCGACCTCGCGGCGAGCCATGTCACGATGTAAATACGAGGCTCTGTCTCTTATGCGAGCGGCAACCCAGCTGTTTTCTCGGAGCAGCTTTCCTGGATTGAACTGCTCACCGCAAGAGGTTTACGCGTTATGCTGGTTACGGATCATGAGGGCGTTGAGAGAAGAGGAATGGCTTGCTGGCTCATCATGGTGAAGGCAGACTTGCATATTCATCGTGAAAACTTTTTCTCAATATGAGATGATGGCGTCTAGATCGAGATATGTCATGCCGCGTCAAAAGATATTCGTATATATACGCGGTTCTGTGCTGTCGCCCGACTATTTGCGAAAGATTGTTGCGTGCCATTACCAACCTCACAAAAGCTCGTACAGAATCTCGCCTTCCAGAACTTACATCTTATCAAAATGGAAAGGCGATTCGCAGTTGATCTGACTTTTCGTCGTGCTGGCAACCCTGCGTGGTCTCTTGAGGATGACGTCCGTTGACAAAAGCTGCGAGGCAGGATACGTAAAGTGGCAGTGGGCATCCCCATTCCCCGCCAGAGACGGCCATGTGCTTGCGGCGGCCGGGGGGAACCCCACCTGAGTCGCAAGTACCCGAGGGGCCCTTGCCGCGGAAACGGTCCGCCAAAACTGCCGGGGGGGGGGGGGGGGGGTACGTTACTTGGTGTGAGAGTGCCCGCCTTGCATGTCGGTTGGGCTTCATCTCACCCGCCTTGGCTCGGGAGCTTTCCCTCGCGAGCTCTCCACACCGACCTGGGTGACAAACTGCCATCATGGCACCTCGCAGTGAGTTCAGCGCCGAGCAGGTCCGCGCAAAGGCGCGCAAAGACTTGCTGTACCTGCTCGAGGGTGTAAGTAAGGCTCCCGGGCCCGCGCGCCAACGACGACGCCGCTGCCAAAAGAGAGCTCCGCAAGCTAAACCATCTCCCAGGTTCGCGGAAAGAAGAATCTCGTCTTTGACCGCACACTCGTCGGTCCCATCGGTACTGTTGTCAAGGTCACGACGCTTCAGGAGTATGGTGTCGACAAGTTCTTCATCCTCGAGAACGACAACGTCGACTCGAGCCAGCATAATGTCGTCTTCATCGCCCGCGGCGAATGCGGCCGTCATACAGAGGCCATTGCCGGTTCGTTGTCCCACCCAGCGTCGCTTCGGGGGCACTATCTGGCAAGAGTTCTTCTCTAACTTGCTGCTTTGCTACTCACAGCCCAGATAAAGCGGGTTCAACGCGAGAGCCAAACAACACACGACTTCCACATCTTCTGGGTTCCCCGCCGGACCTTGGTCTCGGACCAGCTGCTCGAGGAGGCCGGCGTACTGGGGGATGTCAATATCGCCGAGCTTCCACTCTTCTTCTTTCCTCTCGAGAAGGATGTCTTATCTCTAGAGCTTGACGACTCGTTTCGGGATCTCTATCTCTCCAAGGATGTCACACCCAACTACCTCTTGGCTCGCGCACTCATGGAGGTCCAGCAAAATCATGGCCTCTTTCCCCGCATCATCGGCAAGGGAGATAACGCAAAACGAGTGGCAGACATGCTCTGTCGTATGCGGCAGGAGTTGCTCGCGGGCGAGGACTCGGCCGACTCGGCCAGCACTGGTCTCACACCAAGCACGACAAACGAAAGCGTCATAATAATCGATCGTGAAGTCGACTTCGTCACCCCTCTACTCACACAGCTTACGTACGAGGGTCTCATTGATGAGGTTTTTGGTATTCAGCATAACCAGGCCAAGATTGATACGACAATCGTTGGCGCGCCGGCACAGTCGTCGACAGCAACATCACAAAGCAGGCAGCGGACTATACAGCTCGACTCGAGCGACAAACTGTATGAACAACTGCGGGATTCCAACTTCGCCATTGTTGGCGGACTGCTCAACAAGGTAGCTCGACGCTTGCAGCAGGTCCAGAGCGACTACGAGAGCAAGCACAAGACCAAGACCCTAGCCGAGCTGAAGGAGTTTGTCGGACGCTTGCCCGGCTATCAACAAGAGCATCAGAGCGCGAGAATCCACACGGGCCTTGCCGAGGAGATAATCAAGCATACACGTACCGATCAGTTCAAGGGTCTTTTGGAGGTTCAGCAGAACCTTGCGGCCGGCGCCGATCCCTCGTCACAGTTCGACGGCATTGAGGAGCTCATTGCTCGCGACACCCCTTTACGGGAGACACTTAGACTGCTCTGCATATACTCTTGCATCTCGGGGGGCATCAAGCCCAAAGAATACGACCAGTTCCGCCGCTTAGTCCTCCACGGCTACGGCCATCAGCATATCCTCACTCTGAATAACTTGGACAAGCTGCAGCTCTTCTTGCCGCGTTCATCGCCGCTGGCTGGCATGATCCCAATGACGGGAAACACATCAACCAGTGGGACCAAGACCAACTACACATATTTGCGCAAGCAACTGCGGCTCATCGTGGATGAAGTCCAAGAAGACGACCCGAACGATGTAGCATACGTATACAGCGGGTATGCGCCGCTCTCGGTCCGGCTCGTGCAGTGCGTGCTGCAGAAACAATATCTGCTTTCAGTCACCAAAGGTAACGGTTCCGGCAGTGGCGGAGTGTCTTCCGGTGCGGGATCGCAGGGTTGGCACGGCTTCGATGAGGCTGTCAAGCACGCCCGCGGACAGACGTTTTATGAGCTCCAGAAAGGCGAGGACAAGGCCGTCAAAGCAAGAGCCCTCCTATCGGGAAGTGGGCACAAGCAGACCGTTTTTGTCGTGTTCGTCGGCGGTATCACGTTTACCGAAATTGCTGCACTTCGGTTCATCGCCAAGCAAGAAGAGGGTGAGTTGCTTTGATGTGAGGCTTCATTGGGTCTGCTGCTAATTGAATCTCAGCTCGACGCAATATCGTGATATGCACCACATCCATCATCAGCGGCAACAAAATGATGGACGCAGCCATCGAGAAGAGCAGCTTTGCGAAGCAGGCCGGCGGAGGCTCGTCCGGCTAATGCTCCGAGGCCACATCTGCCCTCTGCTCTGTCTTGCAACCAGTCCTTGGGCGTCGATGCGGGTTTCAAGGCGCCCAGTGGAAGTTGCGATAGGCTTTTGGGGATCTCAAATCGAGGGAACCTCGTAGGCTCAAGGCCAGTGCAACCGCAAACACAAATTGCTGTCGCGGATAAATGCCTGGTGTCTGGTCGTGGAGTAATGATGAGGCATCTCAAGCTGGCGCTAGGCGTGAATGTACATGCAAACCCTCGGGCCCACCCCGAGCGGCGCTCCAATACGGTCATGTGAGACCACGTGATCGTGGACCTTGGTCTGGTTCCGGGGCACTTGAGGGGGCAGACGACCGGCTGATGGCATCAATTTGCTCCATTGGGCCTTCCTTATACATGAATTGATATCGACCAATTGCACTCCCAGTCCGTACTTGCCTCAAGTCTTGAACAACTCACTTTGCATGGGGGATCGCAGTGCAAAGCTGCGTCTTCAGCAACGCCCCTTGCACGAATCCATGTCATAAAGACTGGATCCGTCTGGTCAGTAGCGCCCGGACGCTTATAGTTCAAGATTTTATATGAGCGATTGATCAAGTTGGCTGACACGAGAACAACAGATCATCCGACAAATAAGGCGTGATCATGATGTCTCTGCCTCACTGTACTTTTCCATCCATGTCATAACACAACTGTCCGACCGACTGAGTATTCGGCCTATCATATCTATACCGCCACCGATCCATGTTGTGTTAGATGCCTTGAGCACATCTCGATATGGACACTCTTGTCGATGGATACGTGCCGTCCGGCGGCGGTCCGCTCGACAATTCGCTCAGTGATTCTGACGACTTAGATACACTATCAACGCCGAGCTCGATTCGAGTATCTCTCATCGAAGGCGGGACGTCACCGATACATCCTGTCGGTCGAGGCTCTTCACCCATATCCCGGCAAGAACATTCAGATCATCCATCTCAGAACTCTCCGCAAAGCACAATCTGGGCAGGTTTGCCGGCTTCCGAAGAGTTGGAATCATTTGCATCTGAGGGGTCTCCGATGGATACAGATTCTGAGTAGGTCACTACCGTCGGGCTGCAAAAGCTCAGAACAGCCGGCATCAGGCCATGAAGCCCCCCGACTTTACTGATACGTATTAGTGACGAACCCTCTGAAGACGTTGATGATGATGAGCGGCCTGACTCTCCCGCACAAGATGCCGTGGACTCATTCGCTTCGTCACTATCCGCCATGACCGAATTATCGGACGTGTCGTCTCTAGACTCGGCGGCTTCGAGCAAAGCTACCACCCCTGCCGAAGCAGAGATAACGAGACAACAGACAAGTGAAGAACGAGGCCAGCCTTGTAAGCCTCTTCCGCATTTCCGCAGCATGGAGCGTCTCAATTTCACTATACGACCCAAATCCTCCGTTCCAATCGATATTTCCTCTCAACAATATGCGAACGAGTGTATCGAAGCCGCCGAATCCTCGCGTCTAAGTCCTTACGCCCTTCATCCCGAAGAATATCATCTCCTTAGACATCATATATCTCACGCTCAGGTCACGACTTACTTAAATATCAGGAATGGCATACTGCGTATATGGATGCGGCGTCCCTGGATGGGCGTCACCCGGCAAGAAGCAGTGGGCTGCGCAAATGCCAGATGGTTCGATGCTGCTAGTGTCTGCTACGACTGGCTACTTCGTCGTGGGCACATCAACTTTGGCTGCGTGCAGCTGCCTGAGCCGCATCACAACATGCTCGACGTGCCTAGAGTCAAGAGACGTAAAACCGTGGCGGTAGTGGGCGCCGGGATATCAGGGCTGTCGTGTGCGAGACAACTCGAAGGGCTCTTCAAGCAATATGCCGATCGCTACCACGAAAACGGGGAAGAGGTTCCAAGAGTGGTTGTTCTCGAGGGACGCGGGCGTGTTGGTGGCAGAGTGTACTCTCGCGAATTCAAGAGTAAACCTGTCAACCAAGAGTCTCCATTTCCGGCCAAAAGGCACACAGCGGAGATGGGGGGTATGATTATCACAGGTTTCGATCGAGGCAACCCGATGAATGTGCTCGTCCGTGGGCAACTGGGTCTGCCCTACCACGCGCTTACTGCAGATACAACGATCTACGACAGCAGCGGCAAACCGGTAGATCCAATTCGAGACCAGCTCGTCGAAAAGCTTTACAACGATTGTCTAGATCGAGTGAGCGAATTCAAATTCAGGCCGCAGCCTTCGAAGCTGATTGAGGGCAATCGAGATCTTTTGCACGAGGGCCGAGACAGTCCCGGCGATGGCTCCAAGTCGATAATTCAAGCTGAGGAAGCAGCAGCGGCCCTTCCCCACGCACCCCCCGTATCTCAGCAAAGTGTTCCGGAAAAGGTGAACATGGTTCCAGTCTCGGCCGATAAACTAACGGGCCGTGTTCACAACGAGCCCGGTGTTCCCGCCACCATAAAGGCTGCCGACAAGGCGAGTCTGATGGGCTGGAACCTGAAGCCAGGGGCATCCAATGAACGAAACATTGACCTCCACGAAGCAGCCATGCATGAGGACGCGACACTCGGATCCGTTCTCGATCACGCCATCTCTCAGTACAAGCCCCTGGTTGACCTGACGCCTCAAGATCATCGGCTCATCAACTGGCACGTTGCAAATCTAGAGTATAGTAACGCGACCAACCTCCACAACCTCAGTCTTAGTCTATGGGACATGGATGCCGGCAATGAATGGGAAGGCCGTCACACAATGGTGGTCGGAGGGTATCAGGGTGTCGCACGCGGTTTGTTGCAATGTCCCACTGCACTAGATCTTACGACCAAGTTTCCGGTAAAAGAGATCAAGTATCACGACGGCGATCTCGTCGGACCAGCTATCATCGAGTCTGAAGACGGCGCGACGGTCGAAGCCGACTACGTTGTGTGCACTGTGCCTTTGGGTGTTTTGAAGCAGGAGAGCATATCCTTCGATCCTCCCTTGCCACCTTGGAAGACGGGGGTCGTTGATCGGCTTGGCTTTGGGGTCTTGAACAAGGTTGTGCTGGTATACGATAAAGTGTTTTGGGAGCAGGACCGTCACATTTTTGGTGTCTTGCGGGACGCGCCAAACCGCCATAGCACGATGCAGAAGGACTACGGAGCGAACCGCGGCCGCTTCTTCCAGTGGTTCAACGTATCCAACACCACCGGTCTGCCCTGCTTGATAGCGCTCATGGCCGGGGATGCCGGGTTCGAGACGGAGCACTCGAGCAACGATCACTTGATCGCAGAGGCCACGGACATACTGCGGGGCGTGTTTGGTAAGGATGTGCCGTACCCCGTCGAATCCGTCGTCACACGATGGGGGTCCGACCGGTTTGCTCGAGGCAGCTATTCCTCGGCAGCTCCAGGCATGCTTCCTGGAGATTATGACACGATGGCGCGTTCGATAGGCAATCTGTTCTTCGCCGGAGAGCATACTATTGGCACGCACCCGGCGACTGTTCACGGGGCATATCTATCTGGTCTCCGCGCCGCCAATGAGGTGCTCGAGGCCATGATTGGTCCCATCGAGGTCCCGACGCCCCTCATCCTGCCCAAAGACTCATTACTGTTGCACAAGCGCAAACAAGCTGCGGAAGATCCGCGTCAGGCGCGGCTGGAGGCGTACGAGGTCGAGATCTGGGATCACATTCGCTCCCAAATTGGTGAGCGCCCAGCTCGTCCGGCCAAAGTTGCCGGCAACGCCTACATACTGTACAGCAAGGTCTACTTTGAGGAGGCCAAGAGGCGTTGCGAGGAGAACCGCAAGCCCGGCAAGTCGCGCAGTATACCCAACGAGGTACGGATCATGACATCCAAGATGTGGAAAGATGCGACGGCGGAGCAGCGCAAGCCATTTGAGGATCAGGCGGCGGAGCAGAAGAAGGCCTACGCCGAAGCCATGGACATCTTCACCGAAGAGTCTCAGAAGTGGGACGCGAAGGCTGCAGTCCTTCGAGACGCTTACGAGAGAGATCATCCGAGCGTACCGGGGCCTGATGAGGACCCCGAGGATGCCAGGCCGTCGCAGAAGCAGCGTCGCAGCAAGCCAGTGAGTTACGCAGAGACTCGTCGCTGACGAGTCAAGTCTTGAGCGAGTATTTCTCCTTGTCTGAATACCCAAGTTGGGGGATGATGGTTTGACGTCGGCGTTGAAGGCGAAGAGCATTGGCTTCATGACTGGCTTCGACTCAGGAACGGATTTCGATGGTATTGAGCGGCGTGCATGTTTTGGGTGTTTGGCTACGACTCATGGGTAGAATAGCATTACTTTGGAGCTGTACATATCGTTGCCAAAGACGGCCGTTTGCGAAACAATGCACCAGATGCACTCCTCGATGTTGGGCACTGAAAAGGGAATTGGCTTCAAGGTCTGATACACAGCGGACACCACGGATGGCGCCGTCTAGCTTTGATACAAAGGGAACCGCTCAACTCCAATTCAGGACGTGATTACTACACCGCTCACATGTCCTCGGAAGCAGTGGCACCAGTGATGATTTCAACCAACTCGCCAGTAATGACGGCCTGTCGGGTGCGGTTGTAGAGAATCTGATACTTGCCAATCATCTCGCCGGCGTTCTTGGAGGCGTTCTAAGGAGTCGAATGTCAGCGACTGTCACATACGTCGCGCCTTGTCAAAGGGTTGAATAATAACTCACGTCCATGGCGTTGCGTCGGGCAGACTGCTCGCAAGCGTGGCCCTCGGCCAGGGCCCAGTACAGGGAGTTGGCCAGACTGTACTCGCGGAGGTTGGCCAGGACCTCGTCGTCAAGCTCGAAAGCAGAGATGTTGGCTGTGGGAATCGATGTCAGTTATCGAGTCGATTTCTGCAGGACCAAAAAGGTAGCATCGCAAGACGTACGGGACTGGAGGATGGCCTCCTCGGAAAATGCCTCAATAAAGGTAGGCTCGTAGCTTTGGGCGTTGATGAACTTGTTGTACAGGATCTTAACCTCGGTGTACTCGGTAGGAAGCATGACGATCTGGTCGGCGATGGCCTGGGCGTCGGCAAAGGTGGGCACGTCCTTGCCGACACCAGAAAAGGTGAGACGGATGCTCTCCGAGTTGGTCCGCTGCAGCTGCGCCTTGCACTTCTCGCCGACGATGACGAGGTCGAAGGGGGTCGACTCCTGGGCGTAGAGAGCACGAATCCTACGGCTCATGCCCGAGTGGATACCACCGCAGAGGCCCTTGTCCGAGGAGCAGACGATGATGAGCTTCTTCTTGTTCTCGGCGTCGATGGGGGCCGTCTCGGCGGCCTCGAAGACCTCGTTGGACGTCTGGCCGTACTTGCGGGACTCGGTCATGCTGCGCTGGGCGCGGGTGAGCTTGGTCGAGGCGACAATCTTCATGGTCGTCGTGATCTTCTCGATGTTGCGAATCGACTTGAGGCGGCCCTCGATCTCGCGGAGGGTGGCATAGCCAGCGGCGCCATTGTGTCCGGCGGTGGCAGCTCTAAAGGGGCGGGGGAACGATTCAGAACCAAAGCGTCAGTCAAGGGGGTCCATTTGGCATTCATTTCGCAGGGGAGATCCGTCGCTCTTGAGGGGTGTTTGATTGGGTTTCGGTATCGTGGGCTGGTGTCGCGGGTGTCGAGGCGCATTTCCTTCACAAAAAAACCCCATCCCCTCATCCTCCCCAGCACCCACGACCTCCGCAAACCGAGGGAACGCAGGCAAGTAACTCACCGGACGGGAGCTGAGGCCACAGCTCGGAGAGCCGGTCTTGCCGCCCGGGACAGCATTGTGACGATGGTTGAGAGGAGATGGGAGCTCGTTGGGCGGCGGGGTGACCCAATTGAATGCGGTGCTTGGGTCAATTGACGAGGGCGTGCCTATTGTTCGAGTCGAGATCGCTTCCTTCGGCTCATCTGGGTTTGCGGCGGGTGCGGACGCTGTTTTGCCCGGAAAATCGGCGGATAGCTCGCAGAGTCACGTGATGGCTTATATCTGTAAGTACTTCCGTACCGTGTACGATGTACCTCGTACCTGTTGTAGGACCAAAGGGCCCTCGACGGTTCCACCCATTCTCTTTCTTTCTAGGCGCAGGCTGAGAGGTCCCTCTGGTTCCAGTCTCTCTCTCTCTTTCTCTCTTTCCCTCTCTCTACCTTCCCTCGTTTCTGCCAGCTTCTTCTTCTTCTTTTTTTTTTCTTCCATCCTCGCCAAGACCAGCAGAATTCGCACCCTCCTGACTGCGTGCAGGCGTTGGGGGGCCAGACACGCCGCTCTCTCGCCTCCCTCGTCGCCCTTTTCTACCTTCGCCAGTACCTTCTCTACCCGCCTGCATCTCAGCCTGGGTTCGCGCCGGGCGCCAGTCTCGAGTACTTTGTTAGTCCCCGTCCGCGATCCTCGAGCGCACCCCGAAGCACGCCGCGCTTCGCCCAAAAAAACCATGGCTTCCGACAGCTCCGACGACGACATGCCTCTCGCCAGGCCGAATGGCAGACGTGAGTTTCCTCCATCTGTTGTTTCGTTTTCCCTTTGGCTTCTTTTTTGTCCCTTGTTTCTTCTCCCTTGCCTGCAAGTCGTGTCAGGCAACCGCCTTTGTTACTGTTCCCCGTCAGCTGGCAACATCCTTCTCAGTCCTCCTCCACTTTGCGCGTGGAGCGAGTCGTCGCTAACAAACTCTGTTTCTTCACAGTCTCGGCTGCCAAGATCTCTCGCAGCGAAGACTTGGCCATGGATCGCGCCGTCCCTCAGAAGCCCTCTGGTCTCGCAGGACTCTCGGTGCGCAATGGTCCCGTTCAAGATGAGATGGATCTCGATAAGCCGGCTACAAACGGTTCCAACAAGCGCAAGTCGCGTTCTTCAATCTCAAAGGTCGACTACAAGGACGACTCCGAGAGCGACGCCGAGCCTCTGGTGAGTGCCTGTTATACCTTGACGCGAAGACTTGACAAATCTACGCGCGCCCAGTCCTAACAAGTCATCAGGCCAAGCGCTCAAGGCCTGCCGCCAAGGCTAATGCCATTGACTCCGACGACGAGCCGATCAACAAGTCCCGTGGCAAGAAGCTCCCTCCTTCCTACAAGGAGACGGCTCTTCTCGAGTCCTCAGACGATGAGCAACCGCTAGGTGTCAAATTGGCGCAGAAAAAGGCGGAGATCGAGAAAAAGGCCGCAAGCGAGGCCAAGGCCATCCGCGCAAAAGAGGCGAAAGCCAAGAAATCAGCCATCAAGGACGAATCGGACGATGAGCCTTTGGCCAGATCCACCACGCACAAGCGCCAATCCAACGGCGGACTCGCAAAGAGAAAGTCCAATGGCGTCAAGAAGGAGGAGTCCGATTCCGATGCGCCGATCTCCAGGAAGTCCAAGGTCAAAACGGAGAAGGGCAAGGCTGCGGCTCCTGCCAAGAATGTGAAGAAACCACCCAAGTCTGAGAACGCAAGTGAGGAAAAGGATGAGGAGGAGTTTGAGTGGTGGAACGCCCCGAAGCCCGAGGACGATACCATCAAATGGACAACTCTGGAACACAACGGCGTCATGTTTGCCCCAGAGTACGAGCCTTTGCCGAAGAATGTCAAGCTCTACTACGATGGAAAGCCAGTCAACCTTAGCGTCGAAGCCGAGGAGGTTGCCACGTTCTGGGTTGCCATGATGACCCCTGCCTCTTCACATCATCTCGAAAATCCCAAGTTCCGGGAAAACTTTGAGAAGGACTTCTGCCAGTACGTGAAAGACTATGGTGCGACTGACCTCAGTGGTAAGAAGATCGCCATCACCAGCCTTGACAAATGCGACTTCACGAAGATGTATGAGTATTGGTCCGCCAAGACCGAGGCGAACAAGAATAAAAACTTGTCCAAGGAGGAGAAGGAGGCGGCCAAGGCCAAGAAGGAGGCACTGGAGGCTCCGTACACGCACTGCTTGTGGGATGGCCGCAAGCAAAAGGTTGGAAACTTCAGGGTCGAACCTCCGAGTCTGTTCCGCGGACGAGGCCTGCATCCCAAAACCGGCCGTGTCAAGAAGCGTGTGCTTGCTGAGCAAATTACCATCAACATCGGCAAAGGCGCAAAGGTGCCTTCTCCTCCTCCGGGTCACAAGTGGAAGGCTGTACAACATGATCAAAGGGCTACCTGGCTTGCCATGTGGCAGGAGAACATCAATGGGGCTTACAAGTACGTCATGCTGGGAGCTGCTAGCGATGTCAAGGGCCAGAGCGACTTCAAGAAGTTCGAAAAGGCTCGAGAACTGAAAAAGCACATCGACAAGATTCGCAGAGACTACAGCAAGAGTCTCAAGAGTCAGGTCATGGCCGACCGTCAAAGAGCGACCGCCATGTACCTGATTGACAAGCTCGCCCTCAGAGCCGGAAACGAAAAGGACGCCGAGAACGAGGCCGAGACCGTGGGCTGCTGTACGCTCAAGTGCGGTCACATCACGCTCGAGCCTCCGGACAAGGTGACTTTTGACTTTCTGGGTAAAGACAGTATCAGGTACAATGAGGTTGCGCATGTCGACCCGCAAGTCTTTAAAAACCTCAAGCTCTTCAAGAAGCAGCCCAAGGAAGATGGAGACATGATCTTCGATCGCTTGACGGTAAGTTTGGGGGAGACGCGTCGTCGGTGAACATGGCTGACTCGTTCTGCAGACCTCGCAATTAAACAAGCACTTGAACAGCCTCATGGAAGGATTGACAGCCAAGGTGTTCCGTACCTTCAATGCATCCATGACAATGTCTCAGCTCCTCAAGGATCTGCACAAGGATCCGCGCTCCAAGGGAAGCATAGCGGAGAAGGTCAAGCTCTACAACGACTGCAATCGCCAAGTTGCCATTCTCTGCAACCACAAGCGCACGGTTGGTGCCGGACACGAGCAGCAGATGCAAAAGCTCGGCGATAGAGTGAGTACCGGACATGAGTGGATATGGCTACTTGCTGACACTTGAGCAGATCAAGGGCTTGCGATATCAAAAGTGGCGGACCAAGAAGATGATTCTGGATATTGAACCGACCCAGAAGAAGAAGAAGGGCGCTGCGTGGTTCGAACGCGATGAGGACCTCGACGACACGTGGATCCAGGAGCACCAACAGTACCTCATTGAGGAGCAGCGAACCAAGATCACCAAAAAGTTCGAGAAAGAGAACGAGAAGCTCAAAGAGAACAAGGAGAAACCTCAGCCGGAGAAGGAGCTTAAGGAGCGCCTGAAAGCGGTTAAGGAAATGGAGCAAAAGTTCAAGAAAGAGAACAAGACGGGCAAGGTCGAGGCCGAAGGTCGAGGTCCTACCGTTGACAAGTTTGAGAAGGCCATCGAGAAGCTGGACGAACGAGTCAAGGTTCTCGAGACCCAGGCCGAGGACCGCGATGGCAACAAGGAGGTTGCCCTGGGCACGTCCAAGATTGTGAGTTTCAACACGAGTCCGTCTACGAGACTTGACTGACATGTTGCAGAACTACATTGACCCTCGATTGACTGTCGTCTTTGCCAAGAAGTTTGACGTTCCGATCGAGAAGTTCTTCTCGAAGACGCTGCGAGACAAGTTCCGCTGGGCCATCAAGTCCGTGGAAGACACCGACGACTGGGAGTTTTAGCGATCTCACGGACTCTCGGATCGTGTAACAGGTCCATTATATCAGCTGAAATCGCTTTGCTTTACAAGCATTGGCTTTTGAGACTTGATTTTGTCCATTTGGACTTCTAGTGTCCACGGACTGCTAGCGTCCACCACGCGCCACAAGATTATATAAAGAAGACCAAGACTCCCTTTTTTGCGGAAAAAGAAAACGGGCGCAATACACCGGTTGTGGCAAGTTTAAAAGAAGCATGGACGGGCGAACTGGAGCGCGCGGCGAAGGAAAGGTGGTGTTTTTTTTCTTCAACCACGGTGAGACGATACGGTGCGGCATTGTTTGAAGCAAAACTTCGAACAAGAGCAGGCGGGAACCATATGCTCACGGATGTCGTCAGACTTGCCGGTGAGCCTGCTGCTTGTGCCGTGAGCTGGCTTGAAGATGAGCTGAAGAGGATGACGCCTGGGGGGAGATGATGAGGTCGGGGGTTTCGCTTTTTTCACTCTTGAAAACACAGCAGCTTCTTTAGACTTGAATTGCCCTCGCAAACGTCGCTTGACGGCACTTGAATTAAGCACTTTCACATATCATGTCGGTACATGTCATGCCAGTGTTGATGATGAAGTAAATATATAAGGCATGTTGTGTCTATCTGGTGAATGTTTTGATGCCGATGATATACATGTCGGCACCCCATGCTGTGTCTGTAAACAACTGTCCATTGCATTAATGCTGCGTGATGCTCGATATACCAAGCCTTGGTGGCGTATCCATGACTCCATCTATATGTGTCTGCGTGTGAACCGACAAAAAAAAGGTGAAGAAAGCAGGGCAATGCCGCCTTTTGTGTAATGCAGATGCGTCGACCTTGTGATCTCAACTGTTCAGGTCTGTCCTCGCGCCAATTATGCCAATCATGCCAATCATGTACAGTGAATGCAAAAGCCCGTTGTCCAAGAATGCCAGGAGTTTCCTACGCAACGAAACTGATTGCGTGATGGAATATGTGTATGATATATGTATCAAGGAGGGCAAAAAGAAAAGGGGAATTTGGGTATAAAGAGTCGCGAGAGAATAGGAAAGGGGGCAGTGCTGCAGATGGTCGTCTCAAGTGGAAGCCGTACCGAACCAGTTTATGGGAGAGATGCTCAATCAAGCAGGTGATGATGATCATGACCCTCAAAGCAGAGCAACAACACTCAAGGAAGCTATCAAGCCTGCGACGGCTAGCGACATCGAGGCCCGCACTCCGGGAGCGGCACCCGAGGGATCGCGCATAATCTTTCCCTCGGAGGTCATGTGCCATCCGGCGGGAATCGTGCCACCGGTCGGCAGGGCGCCGGGGACCCAAGGCCAGCCGGTCTGGGTTCGCGTCGAGGGAGTGTCGTCGCGGCCGATACCACCGACGGGGATGCCGTCGAGTCCCGGGCGAGTCGCGACATTTGCGTCGGAAGCCGGCGAGACGGCCAGGACATCGCCCTTGCCGAAGCGACCGTTGACGGCGCCGCCGACGGCCTCGATGCTCGTCCAGGAACCGGACTGGTCGCGGTACCGGTACTGCTTTCCGGAAGAGTAATCGGCGACGGCGACGGAGCGGACGTGCATGGAAAAGGGCCCGCGGGAGTAATCCGTCGGTCCGCGGGCCCACTCGACGGTGCCCGGAGCGTTGCGCGCCGGGTCGCCGCCGGCCCAGGCGCCGAACTTGATGCGCATCGGCGTCTGCGGATACTGTCCCGGAGCGGCATCGCGGGCCTCGAGGGTGCGCAGGGCGACGCCGTCGGCCATCCAGACGATGCGGTCGCTCGTCCAGTCGACCGTGTACTTGACCCAGCGGCCCTGCGTGTCGTCGGCCTTGTGGAACTGGCCGCGGTTGTAGGTGGTCGTCTGGCCCTTGCCAAAGTAGTTGGACTGGACCTCGTCCGGGTTGGACCCGAGCCACTCAAAGTCGATCTCGTCGAGGTCGTCCGACTCGAGCACCAGCGACGACACGATGCCCGCCCCGGGGGCCGCCCGCATCGTGATGTCGACCCGGCCGAACATGATGTAGAAGAGCGACCCGAGCTGGGGCGCGTCTCCGCCCTGAGAGACGGTGAAGGATGCGCCGTCGCCGTCGTACGAGACTTTTCCAGATGCCGCGAATGAGTTGACGGCGCCCTTGGCGAAGTCGACGTTGATGGCCATGCCCAGCGCCGTGTTGGCCGGACACTGACCTATAAAGAGTGAACTGTCAGCCCGTCTTTCACATAATTTTTCAATTCTTTCCCATATCATAATAGCAAGTTCTTGGTGTAAAAGTAATATAAAAAAAGGTTTACCGTTTGTGAGGGGATTGCAGGCGCTGCTGGTCTGCGCCAGAGATCCGTGGCCAAACAGCGAGAGAGCCGCGGCCGCCGCCGCGCAGACGGCGGACCGGAGAGAACGGCCCATTTCTCGGCGGTTAGAAAAAAAGGCGGGCGGGTGCGTGCAGGCGGGAGGAAACGCAAGACGTTTTTGTTTTAGGAGGGGGTTTGCAAAAGTATTCGTACGATGCGAGACGAAAGGTTTATCGTCTTGCCTTTGACTTTGAGGTAAAAGGAGAGGAGGAGGAGGAGGTTGGGTGTGTTGTATATGCCGTCAGGCCTACCTAGCCTACAGTATCTTTTGTTTGTGTCCTTTAGAGGGGGGTGGTGTTCAACGGCTGTACTTCCTGCAGCAACTTTTCTTTCTTGTCAGGAGATGCGTTAAAACGACACGACACCTGCAGAATCAGAAAGTTGGAGTGTCAGTCTATTCGATTCACCGAAAGAGCTGCACCGTCGATGAGGAGAGTTAGGAGGAGGAGGAGGAAGAACGGCCAAAAAAAAAGAGACGAGATATGCGAGGACATGCAAGAACAATCCAGGAATATCAACCCAGCCACGTCATCGACCCAAGACTCCCAAGACGGTGTAGATAACAAGGGTATCAATATTCCTCCTCCCTCTTGCCGAAGACCTTACTACAGAACTTCGTATTAGACGACGGGACTGCTCTCGTTTCCCTCTTTTGCATTTGCAGCATCTCTCCCGCCTTTCCCCTTCCCTACCTGTTACTCTTCATCGTCTCCTTTTTGTTTTGCTCCCCTTTCCGAGGAGGCTGGGTTTAGATGGAGCAGGCCATTGTTGCAACCCCAAGACCGCCCAGAATTAATCAAGAAGAAACGAAGGGCGATGCCTAATTTACAGCGCCCGACTCTGACTGATTGGCGATGCTTCCCTCTTGCTCTTACTTGTCTTGGCAGCATTGCAGATTCGACGTCGCCGGAAGTTGGCGCAACAAAGAACAAAGGGGGCTGGCTGGTGGAGGAGGAGGGGCTGGGAGGGCTGCTGCGGGTGGGGAAACTACAGTAAGTTACAGTATTCGTACAGCTACTCGATAGCTAAGGTAACCCACCACCCCGCGTTGGCCTACCCCGGGTTTCACGGCAGCGGCCGCTTCCATCTTTGTCCTACTTACCCTGCATTCACCATCCAACTCACAGTCCAGTACTTATTCGTACACTAATGCGAACAGTAAGTTACCTAGGTAATAAACTTGCAGAATTCATAGATGCAACCACTCTCAACCGACAAATCACTTGTTGAATCTTGACTCGACAAATCTCATTGACAATCCCACCAAGCCACATCCCATCCTATCCATCGCCTGCAAGATTATAGTCGCAATCGTCGTCGCTTTGCAATCTCAGCCTCACTCAGCAAAATCAAGACTATCGAAGCCGCCCGTCTAAACTCTGTCGCATCTGTCACTCACCGTTTCCCAAAAGTTTCAAGCCGGACACTCCGCCTACTACCATTGCTCACTTTGCTCGTATCCGCCCGCGACTGTCTGTAGGCAGACGATCCGACTCGTTCCAATGATTCTTTGCATGGGCCTCGCAATAGCATCCATCTGAGTCGTTCTGGTCACCGTTGTCCTCTCCCTCATCTCCGCCGCCGCCGTCTCCGCCGCCGCCGCCATCATCATCACCACCGTCGGCAGCTTCTGCCACCCCTTCCAATATTCCCCGACCTTCCCGAGACCCAGCGGCCGCGGATCTCGTTCTTCCGAGACCCCGAAAATTCATCTTGCTCGCATCTTGGATTCCATATTCTCGTCTTTGCGGGGAGGGGGGGCTGCGCACGTCCCAAGTCCGTCCGCGACAAGCTGACGCGATCCGCCCTGCCTCGCTCTCGCATGCACCCGAGCCTGATTCGCAAGCCGTCGGTTGGTCGTCGCCGAGACGTGCTTCTTCTTGAGCCGACTGCCGCCTCCCTCGCGTACCCTCATGCCAGCCCTCGCTTCGAGCTCAAGTCCACCATATTGTAGCCGCAACTCTTGCTCCGGGCTGGAGACCGCCTTTCTCATGTTTGAGAAAACCACGCATCCGTCGAGGAATCGCATACTTTGACTGCCACGTAATGGTGCCACTTTGCTTCTCCCGCCGCCTCCCTGTTGGGCGTATCCTGATGGAGGCCGCCGACATCTCGTCAGCCCATCTAGACTCTCAATCCTGCTCGCCTTGCTTTTCTTGACCCAGGCCTTCATCCCGCCCCTCTCCTGCCCTTTCCCCTGCCCCGGCAATCCGTACTGGAGCAATCATGACTAGTCCGGCCTGGGAAAGCTGCCCTTTCGCATCGACGTTCGGCACCAAGGCTGCAACTAAACCATCTTGCACTGCATTGTGATCCATGGCGAGTATATGCTTCTTCTGCCGAACCCTGGATGCGCCGCCCACGAAGAAAATTCTCCTCGACTCAACCTTGCGGTCCCCGCAGTTCTCTTCGAGACGCAGATGAACAGGGGCCCTGATGCGCGGCTGCGAAGAGAGAAAACAATGAAAAAGTAAGCCCGTCGGGAAATTGACATCCAACAGCAAGCGAACAACTCTGTAGCGGAGGGAGCAACTCTGCAATTGACGGAGATGCGGAGGTAGTGCCTCTTCGTAATTCTCCATACTTCTTCTCATTCTAGCGGCAACCGCCTGCCTCGCGTTCATGGTTGTCTTTTCGAGCGGCACCAGTACCAGTATAAGTTACTGCATCTAGGCACGAGGCGGATAAGAAAAGTGATTGGATCGAGGCATACTGAACCCGCCAACGCCTCCGTCGGCCCCTTAGTGAGTGGCTTTCCGTACGATTCAGGACTCAACTGCCGGTGAAGCAAGTTGTGTCTTGTTGCTTTTCTCAGTTGGAACTATGTGCCGTCGCCACAATGAGTTTGCGGATATTGAGCGAGAACATGGGACCTGTCGTCGAGATCGAGCTGCCAAGGCCACCAGCAGCCTCTTGCGAGGCTATCGGTGCAGGTGAATGTCTTTCAAGTCGACAGTGTCTTGTATGGGGTTGCATGTCGTACCATGTTGCGCATCTTCCTGTTCATTAAACGTGCCATCCCGAGACCTCGACGCACAGCTGTCGGAGCCAAGGCCCGAGACACCGTGCTGGTAATGCTCGCCATAATCCCAAAAACTCACACAACCTCATCGAGTATCATAGCGTTACCCTGGTGCCGACGTGCCTGCAGTAGCCTCTGGCTGAAGAAGTAGGCGACACGAGATCCAACATGACTTTTGCTTCTTGTCTACGAGAAACATTGAATACAAAGAGAAATCGCGAGGCAAGACATTCTGCTCAAGCGCGTCGTCGCAGGAGAACTAGATTAAACCACATTAGCACTTGGCACGACCGGGCAGGTGAGACGAGCATAAGCCTGTGCGTACAAACACATAATACCGGCCAGAGACTCGCGAACCCTCCGCCGGCCTCGACTGTGAACGCAGCCGGCCTGTCGGGAGAGCAAGGGTTTGCATCTTGGTCGCCTCCTCCACGGCTAGTGTAGATGAGATTGCATCGTGGGTTGGACCAGCGGCTACATCCGCGCTCAGAAATCATCATTAAGGCGTCTTTCAGGGTTCAGACTAAGCTCCGTAGACGACGGGCATTCTCCACATCGCAGACATGACGACAGACTCGATGCAACATGATCTGGGGATCGACTCGTCAGAACCAGATATCAACTCCTGGGCTCAATCACGGGCGAAGAAGCATGGAGGGCAGCGATCGTCATGACGGCGAGTGTGATGCCAAGATGCGACGCCCGCACACCTCGAGGATTCTGCGAATTTGTGTCCTCGACTTGGCGTTGCGGCATCATTAGCGTGGACCCTTGAGGAAAGCCTCTTGACTAGCTCTGTCTCGGGTGAAACCCCGAAGTGAAGTTGATTCTTGTTGTCCGCGTCCGCGAGACATCTGGGCCAACGGGAGCGGGCGTTGTGGAACCCGGCACGCCAGCTTAGCTTACTTATTAGTTGTGAACTAGCTATTGTCTGCGTTAGCCTGATGCTTCCGCTCGATGCCGGGTCGTGGTGAAGTAGCCAGAACCATGTCGAGGGGTGAGAAGCCTGCCCAGGACCAAATTACCTCTCGATTGGGGGTCTCCGGCTGCGGGTTTCCGACCAAGGACGTCTCCGGGTAACTTGGTTGCATGAGTTCTCATGAGCCTCGCTCTTCGGAGCATCGGACGTCTAATTACGCCACGGGTTTCAAAGAGAGCCTTGCATGTGAAACATACAGACCTCTTGCAGACCTCTGTTGACATGAGAACTTCCAGAAATCATGCCAAATTCTGCCGGACCCACGTTGCAATTCGTAATTTGAATTTGGCACGGAAATCCGGGGATCAGGCCAAGCGTGGCCACTCGACCGGGGTTCCGGTCATGAGCCCCAGTCGAGTGGAAGGAGATCTTCCATATTTCGCACTCCATGCCGTCCTCAGAGCTCCGTCTGCCACCCCCTCCCTGTCGGGGCCTAGCCAGACGGCTGCCCATCCGGGCCGTTGACTGAACCATGTCCGACAGAGCTCCACGCAGGCCCTGCCTCTCTGATCTGTGGCACTTGCGAAAGACCAGGGCCCTGGCCGGGGCCTTGGTAGGTGCACTGTACTGGGGTCGAATCAGCCGAGCTTCTGACCACTGTGCCCGGTAGCAGCCAGGGTCATTGCAACTGGCTGCATTGGCCAATCTGGAAGCTCAGCCGACCAATCTCGAAGCTACTTTGTCCGGACGATTAGGTTCTGCGACGAAAACCGCAACGGGAATTGCACACTTCGCCGTCAGAATGACAGAACTGGCTGCCGGTAGTTGGCGGCACTAACAGGAGAAGATGCGAAGACTATGCAGTCTTGGCGAGAAAAACGTCGTTATCGAAGGCTTGTTCCTTTTGCCAGGCTGCTGGCTCCTCCGGCTCCTTACCGTACATGGCAATGGTTCGCAACTAGGCGAGGGGAGGCGCGGTACGGGGCGGGACAAATTGCGTCTCTGGACGAGGCCCCCGGGCGTCTGCCCCGGACAGCCGGTGATGGTAGTGGCGATGGTTGGCTACTGCAGCTCGTGGGCAAGCGCACAGTACAGACAGTAACTTATTATGTAGCCAGCAGGGCTGCGGTCTAACCAGGCACCCGGTCGCCAATGGCCTTGAACGAGGTTAGCATGACGCTATTTCCGTGGCTTTGGCCGGCTGCTGCAGTGGCCGAGGAGAGGAAACGTGGGTCAGATGAAATGGTCTGGCCTAGTGGACGGGCAGACCTTGGTGTCTGGATGCCAAAGTGCAAGCCATGGCACCCGCTCATGAGTTTTAGGGGACTCACAGCCTAGGCTCAGAGAGGTCGATATCCTGGTTCTGGCGGTGCGCTCAACGACGAGACCTCAAGGCGGCCGCATGCAAGTTGCCACTGCGTCAACCCAGTGGTGCCAGTGTCCTAATCACACGTCTGGTGATTGTTTCTCGCAGAGTAAAGCATCCCTACGGCACGCCGCGGCTCGTCGAAGGAGGCACATTGCTCCAAAACCACAAGACAAGGCACCCCATCCCCGGGGCAGGGGACCTCAGGACCCTTTTCGCTCGTCCTGGACCCCTTGCCAAGCACAGGCTACTGCCGAAAAGGGCAGTCAGTGCCCTTTTTACGAAGTGCTGAGGGTTTCCCGACGTGGACATCGGCAGAGACGTCTCACATTCTCACCGACTGAGACGGACGGACGCCGGGGAGGGAGTTCGGTGGTTTGATATGCGTGACATGCAAATGGCTAGAAACAGCTAACTTAGCTGCTGTACCGTGGATTTTGGTCGGACGCGCTCTCAATGGCCATTAGTGCACATGCATGGCCCCTGCGCACAGCACAACGCCAGCATGTGAGTAATGAGTACAATGCAGTGCGCATGCAGGAAGTGTGCAGTCCTGTTATGTGCGAAGATTGTTGGCGAGACGGACGATGCTGCAGCGTAAGGAAGCTTGGGTGAAGATGTCTCTGCGCAATTGTCTCTGCTATGTGTGACCAGGCACAGGCACGATGGCTAAGGTAAGTTCGACGAACCTAGCACGTGCACGCAGTACCGAACTTACCTTGCAGTGCAAAGAACGGCCTTCAAAAGACCCCCTTCGTGCCTTCTCCGCTGCTTCCTGGACCCCTGATGCTAGACATGGAAGGCTGGATGCACGTCAAGGAAGCTGGGGGACGCGACTCCCTGCTTTGCTGCTCCGTACCTGCCTCCGGAGCCATACTGTCCCGTGTCCCAGCCTTACCTTACCTGTACTCCGTGGCTATGTGACGATGGATGGATGGATGTATGGAGAGCGAGTCGCGCCTGCGGCGTTCCTGCGGCGTTCCTGCGTCGGCAAGCCTACTGTATAGCGCTCTATAGCTCGAAGCGAAATAACCCGAGGCAGGTGCAAAGGATTCGAGCTGCTGTGCCACGAAGAGACGCCGACAACAGCTCCGAGAGCTTGCTGGGCCGGTACACGGAAGGCGCTCATGCCGTATTTGACAGCCTGCGTGTGGGATAGATGATGGCAGAAAGCCCGTGCTCCAATCCATCAAAGTCGTCCATCGAATGATCACTTCCTTCCGCTTCTGGACTTGCACCGACGCCCGTTGTATGCACTCTCGACTTGAATCCTGCACAAAGTCCCTTCCCTTGCTCCTTCGTACCTATAACAAAGCTCGCTTTACAGTAATGCAAGGTACAGACAGACCTGCAGTATTTGTGCCAAAAGGCCCTGCATCGTCCGATTCATCCCACCTCTCATGGAAGCACCTCCTTTGGGAACCGGCCGATAAGCACAAGTTTGCACACCCAAGTAAGATACCTTACTTTACTGTACGGAGAACCGAGGACCAGAATTTCTCCGTGAGAAGCGACGTCTACTTCGTACGAGTAACGGCCAACGATTTACTGTTCTGACTCCATCAGGCTTTCAAGGTACCCAGACGCAAAGTCAGGGACGTAAGCACGGTGCAGCGCATTGCTGATACGGACAAGCGAGCAGCGGAAGCCGTCGGCCAACAGCGCGTTCACACGCACGCACGCACGCACTCTCACACACGGCTGCCAGCGGGAGATCGTCACCGCCGCAGGCTTTCGTCTGTCGTCCTCATTTGACCTGAGCCGAGTGTCGGGCACACTTGCGATCCATCGCTTGCTCTCAGGTTTGCCGCCAATGTATCGTTCTCTGTTGGCACCGCAGATCATTGACTACACATTTATCCTCGTTGATGACCTGGTGGATTTGGGGCCCTGCACCACCCTTTTCTCAACGCACAGGGCGGCCGAGCGCAGGATCCGTCTCTTTTCTTGTCCTCGTGACGAGGCAGAAGATAACCATTTTCGGCGCGAGACCGAATTACCTGAAGAATTATATTACCTTGATACAGTAAGGTGATGTACCTTAATAACTTGCACCTTCTCTTCTCCCTCGCAACGGCCGGTCATGTCTATTGTTCCGATGAAACAACGCATGGCTAAGACGGTGGGCATCAGGATTTAATATGGAGCCCGCCGTTGCCCGACGTCGCGACCCGCCTGCCCGCTCTATCGCGAAATGCAAAAAAGTCTAATTACGTACGTATCGTCCTTTCTTTCAATAGCATGGGGGTGTCCAGAAATGCGCGACCCCCGAGTGGGCGGGCAAATGGTGGGCTCCTCCTGGGTCATGCTTAGCCCCATTGCACGGGTGTTAGACGGTGATGGGGCACCGAGATGGGACGACGAACGGCGCTAACGGCAACGTCATTATGGTTTGTGCTTATGCATGGACTCGTTTGACGCCTCGGCCATGGCCCAAAGAAGTAGATTGACGCTGCAGGTACGAACACGGCTGCAGAATAAGCTCATGCAAGCGTTTCCGTGAGCACAATGCATCATGATTGTGCAGCACCCGGTCTTTTGCAAACGCGGGCGCACAAGCACCGTGTGCAAGGATGCACATGATTTTGCTTGCCATGAGGATTGCACATGCACGGAGAGACACCGCCCTGACAATCCCTTGGCGTCGGGTATTGTTCGTTTTCATCTGACATGCGCACGCCTTCTTTGACCTGTTCCATCAGTCGTTCTCACCTCGTGCAGCCGTAGCATTGCGGCATTATTGTACTGTACGTATCTTGTAGCTCCCGCGGGAAACAGACCCATCGCGAGCTACGAATGGTGTGCTTTGGCAGACCCAGAAAGGGAACCCCGGGAACCCCCGGCTGAGACTTAATGAGGGCGGGTAGAAACAGCACCCGGATGGACACACAATAATGGTACAGAATGAGTGGAAAGAAAACACTGTACAGTACAGCACAGTACAGTACAGCATACGTAGTACAGTACGCCGTTGGGGCGGCAATGCATCGCATGACATGACATTCTGCCGGTGTTCTGCAATGCCGTCGTCGCTGTGGTGAGCGATAGCCCTCGGTCCTCGGCCGAGGCTGCTTGAGCCCTGAAGTCTCGTATCGACGGAATATTTGATGCCGATATTTCTCTTTATTGCCCCATGCCTCTCGGGCTTTCAATTCATCTTTCTGCTTGATTGCCTGATTCGCCTCATATCGGCAGGTATGTACTGCCTTGACGGACGACTGGAGCATCTGGCATCCCAATCACAGCAACAAAGGGCTTGGCTAGCCCGCCGCGCTAGGTTTCAAGCCCGGAGCGGGTTCAGCGGGCGACCAATGGGACTGCTGCCGCAGAATTTGACCCACGGTGGGGCTCCTCAAGTGGCGCCTAATATTAGCGGGCGGAGGCGATGCAGCTCATGCGAATCCCGATCTTCATTCCTTGATGCCCACCTCACATCTCTTGACCTGGCTCGTACCCGCGAGATTAAGCGTGCGGCCGCGGATTGCGTTGTTATATCAGGCGCTCGATTTCCATTCAGTACGCCTTGTGCTTGTTGATCTGGCTAAGTGCGTTATTTCCCGCATAATTATACAGAACATCAAGGGTGTGGGGGGAGCTTGGTGACAATTTACCGATGTCCGCGCCGGCATGCCGACAAAGATTTTTAGAGTGATGTGCTCAGGCACCGGTAACCCGGCTCCGATACCCGCTCACGCCGGCGGCATAGTCTAATGACCTAGGCGGAGCGGGACGGCGGACTCGCTAACTGCCTAGCAACTAGCTGGCTCGTCCGTCGAAATTTATTTCGCGTAGGCAGTTGATACTTTTTTCTCTCTTCTAGCTCTTGCGCAAGCGATCGGTTCCCGCAGTCGACGTTACTTCGTAGCCGTTACTTTCGTATCGTGTTGCGTTTGGTCAGAGCCGATTCTCGACGCAACCCGCGGCTGCAGCCTGTAGGTCAGCGGGCGATGGGGCTGCTCTTGCATCAGTAACGAAGACAGCAGCCAGCCAGGCCAGACCAGCCCGTCGTCAAGTACGCATGATATCATGATATCGTTCGAGACGGAATCGCTTTTGTGGTCCCGGGCGTCGAGACCGCCCAGCCGAGCGAGCTGGCGACCACCTGCGGCGGGATGAACAGGCGCCGAACCAACCAGCGCCGTGCGATGCCAGACGACGCCTCGTGACATACGGGCGTAGCTGGTCATTGCACTCCATGTATGCGTCTCCCAAGCCCCGGTACTGGCTTCAGCTGCCCGCCAGCGGCGAGAGATCGTGTTCCGTACCACGTCTCTCTACTTGGTTACCTTGCCCTGTGACAGGGAATACTAGCGCACCAAGATCCGGCGCCAATGATATGAACGTCCCGCACAGTCGAATTTTTCCAAGGGGTTCATGCCATGAAGAGGTATTCCGAGCAAGTGGTCCAGAGGCGAGCTCGTCCCTGGTCCCGTGTCAGTTTGTCCTCCTTTGCCACCGTCGGGCATCACCATTCACCGACAGGGGCGGTTTCTGTGGCTCTTTCCCGTCACTCTGCCATATGCTCGGGTGTCGTGGATCGGGCGGCTGCTGGCTGCGCGACGCGAACGCTGAATCGACTCGGATATCTTAGAAACCTCGTATACGCCAGATGAGGGAAGCTGCCGTGTTGTACCAAGTCATCTGAGCCATTGCCGTTGTTGCGTTCATGCTGTGCCCTCATTGGGCATCTGTCCTGTCTCGCCTTGGCTACTGTAATGCCTCAATGCCATCAAGAGCAATCTTGTCGACCTCGAACTGTGTATTTCGCCGCCGATCCTGGTCCATAACTGGTCCAAACTCTGACATGGCTTCAAGGTGTCAATCTTTGCAGACCGTCCAATGCCAGTGGGTTACCAGCAGAGCCCTCTACCGCCTTTCCCCTGACTCGCTAGAGAGCGTACGCCGGAGGGCAATGTCATCAGCGTATGTAAGTTACATACTGTATGCACGTATGTATCCTGGGTACCCAACTACGTAAACCTCGAGAGGCGTACAGTAGCTGGCCCAACGGCTCGGGACCCTCCCTCAGCTGGGCGGGGCAGCTCGTGGGCGTCTTGCATCATACTCGACTCACATGGAGCCGCCCGTGCCATCTTGGCTTGCGCCCTATTCCGTGATCTGGACCTTGGCTGGCTACCTCGCCTTGCAGAGCTTCCGAGTGATCCAAAAGCAAGCGGCCGGAGCCATTGTGCAGTTGGACGGGCCGGCACAGGTGGCGGCCTGGAGACAAAGTTGACCGTTCCACGCGCAACGGGCTAGGAGCAGCGTCCGCAGCGGGATGCCGCGGGCTGATCGGGGATTTCTCGTCAGGCACCACCCAGCTATGGGACTTTTGGCTCAGCACGGCGAGTTTGCCATGAGGGTTCCCTTGAACGGAACGGGCTCACGTACGAAGTACTGTGGTTTCCTTTTGCCAAGAGATTCCCTGCCTTCGCCCTCCCTCACCGTGTTTTTGGTGTCCACGTCCATGCCTCTCGGCCGTCCGCCACGACGAGGCTAGGTGTGTGTGGGGGAGACGAGAGTGGCATAATAGCTCGTGTCGCTAGGGGAGCGATGCCGTCGTAGCCCTTCTTCTTGACGTCGAGAGCCGGCAACGCACGCGAGCACTATGAAACAAGAAGGAAAAAGATGGGCCTCGGCTAGACGCGTCTGGCGCATGCATTGGAATTCCTTTCCTTCGTTCCTTGCCTAGTGCGTAGGGCCGGCGTTGGCTTCTGGGCTCCCGTCTGACGAATCGACGACGGACAAGCGAGGAGCGATGACGAAGCTGGCGGGCGCAAGCCGCACAAGTCCGAAAGCCCACCACTCTCAAACCAGCATCCACTTGGCGCTGGTTGATGATCGCCCCCAATCATGTACTGTACTGTACGTACAATCTTGTGCCTGGACGGGCCGTACTGTGCGGCATGCATGCTTATCCGTGGACGAGATGCCGTGTATTGCTTGTATACCTTGTGTGATTCTGTAGATCGCCATCAGCCGCCCGCCGCATGGTGACGAGAAATTTGCCATTCCCTCCCCCGTTTGACTCGGGAGCCGGCTCAGGTAAGATACTGTACGGCTGCCGCTGGCGGTCCATGTGGTGGACGTCGTCGTCGTTGCCCGTGGTTGTCGTCGCCCAGGGCTGGGCTTGCTGCGGTGTGCGAGTTCGCCGGGCGGCTTCGCCTGGTTCTCTGTGCACGACGATCAGCCAACAAGCAGCGCAGCGCAACGCCATCGTCTGCATGTGCCTTGCATTGGCCGAGCGCATGCTGCTGGTGCTGGTGTGACGGATGGGGAGCGTCTCGAATGGGCTGTGCACAGGCAGGCGGGTCGCCTGAGGGAAACGGTGGTCGATCGGGGCGGGCCATTGGCAGATGGAGCGAGAGCCCGGCAAGCAGGGAGGGCGCAGCTGGCTGGCACGGCGTCTTCTGCTCTTGTGCACGCGTGCATGGTCTGAGCCCGGCCGTTTCTCTGCTGTATCGTCAATGCAGGGTTATGCATGGCTTGTGACTCGCTTTGCATTCATGTGGTGGGTTGTGCGCCGAAAAAGTGTGTGCGTTTGTGCGCGCGCGCCAAAGTATTGGACGCAGCGAGGCAGCGGGCAATCGGGCACCTAGACACTTCGTACTTCGTAGCGAGCAGCATCAATCACCCGGCAAGGGCGATGGGAGCGCAACGCCTGCCCAATCCGTCAGGCTCCCGCCCTCTTCGGGGTCACATCCGAGATTCAAGGCCGATTGTCAGTCATTGAGTTTGATATGTAAGAATTTCCACGAAAGACTGTACGGCATTTTCTTTGTGACCACCAACTTCTTTGAAATTGAGAAAATTGTCCCAGCGATCTTGATACAAGACAATCGTGGCCTAAGTCAAAAAATTGCCGTGTACAATAAGGTCGAGATTCCAAACCGGTCTTTTCTTAGTAGTCTCCGCCCATAGGACAGCGATTCCCCAGTGCTGCCGCTACGGCTCCGTCGTGCGCTGCGATGGCTACAGTAGACTCGTATTTTGCTGCCACGTTACCAACAACAGAGACAGACCTGCTTCTCAACACACCAGCCAAGAGACGCGTGTTTCAACAGGTGCTTATGCGCGGCTGAGCGAGGTGGATGGCTGCTGAACCTGCGCATGCGCTTGGTTGCTGCATGCTCTACTTCGTGCTCCAGCAGGAACAAGCACGCAAATAGACGAGTGTTTGCGTATCGCATCACCCGCATGCCTGGCGGATCGCATTGCCCTCCTACCGTGTCCTGGCTGTGTATACGATTATCGGTCGTGGATGAGGTGAGAGAAGAGGTGAGCCGCAACAGTCAAGCTCGCAGTGCGGTTTGCTTTCTACCTCTTCGAACTTGGAATTTAATTTGGCTGCTCTATCGGACGGACAAGTCGCCGGCCGCCTCGACGGTGCTGGTGCGGGCGGGAGTGGAGAGGCTCGGCCAGGCCGCCCGCGGTCCTTCCGGCGGCGACGGCGGCGCCTGTTTCTCCCCGCGTCATTCGATGGAGACGTCGTACTTGTACAGCTGCACATGACTTGTCTGCTACTAACTTAGTATTCGTAGGTTAATGCTAGAACGAGCCAGGTTTCCTGCCTCACTGTGCAGTCTCTGGTCTGCATGTTTGCACAAGTTGCAGCCAGGCGGCAGAGGCGGCACCATGGGTAAGCTCGCCATCACCCTCTTAGGCTCGATACGAAGCATATTGCACATTTCACAAGTGCGTGCAATCCAAGGCGCCATTGGCCGGGGACTTCGCAGTTGGGTGTGCTCCCGATTTAGAACAGAAAGCGAGCAACGAGTAGCGGCTGGGGTACTGTGACAAACTGGCGTAGCAGCCAGGTCCTTGGTGGCAGTGCCATCGCATGCTGGCAACGTTGAATTCCATAGATTCCAATTGGAGTACCTCCGGCGGCCCTCTCTACTGTATTAGTACAGCGGCGGGTCCTTAAGGTACCTACCTTACCGTAGAGCCTGCGTCCTGCCCGTCGTTACTGCCTCTTGTGCGTCGCTGTGCTGTGCTCATCTAATGCATGCACGAATAGTCCAAGTCCAAGCCCTTACATAGGATCTTGCAATAAGCAGGCTCGCTTCCAGTCCATCTGTGACTCGGTTGCGCTGTGCTGCGCCGAGGGTGCCAGAGGGCGGATGAGACGCGGGTGACGACGATATCGGGGCTTGCCGCCGCGCCCACGCCCTTAGATGATGCAGACCTACGGTACTGTACTGTACTGTACCTCAGTAAAGATAGGAAGTCGTACCTGCTTTTCAAGTCGGGTATCAGATAGCTGCTGATAGTTGCCATGTACGGAAGGAGGACTGTCGTGTATGAAGTAGGCCAAGGCATCAGACTCGAGTCAAGCGCGTGTCTGCCTCCTTCCAATCGACGCAGCGTGTTGAGCGTGTACTTGGTCAACCTGGTAGTGCCTGCCCGACCATTGGCCTATGCCGCCAAATTCAGGCACCCACAAGTCAGAAGGACGTGGGAAGACCGGTCCGAGACGCTCACCCGATTCCAGGTTGCCTCTTGTTCTGGAGCCATCCGCGGGGGTCTTTGGCTCTGGGGAGTGGAGGGAGGGGACAGAACCTGCGAGCTAGTGGTTATGGTCACTCATCCACGTCGTTTCTGACGACAGCACCGAGCTTGTCACAAAGCCAGTAAGTAAGCAGATCTGAAAGAAAGGGCCCAGTCTTGTCTGCCTCTCATGACGAGCCCACCCGAACCATTTGACGGTAGCCGGAACTTTGTGGCGGCCTCTGACAGCCTCTCGCGCTGCCTCTGCCTGACCTCGCACTTACTAAGTCACCACTGCTAATTCAGTTACTGGACAGCGGCAGATGCGGTAGCGCCGAGCGTCCAAATACGTACGAGGCACACAGTTGGTGCACAAGCAGCGCAGGCCGAGCACTGCAAAGCCCATCATGTCACCAGGCGACTGGCCAGAGGCAGGGCCGCCCAATCCTCGATCCTCCGTCATCTATCCATCCATCCGTCAATCCATCAATCCATTCGCTTCTCCACGAGGGCTAATATCGCTCCCCCAAATATCCCACCGCCCAACGGCTGTGGACTCTTGTGCTGATACTGGTAGGTACTGGTGCTGCTTGCTTGCTTGCTTGGCCTCTCTCAAGACACACACCACTCCCGGACAGTGTCTCTTTCTCTCACAGTCACTTCCTCTTCCTCTCTGCCTGACTGGCCCTTGCTGACAGGGATCCGGGAGGTGTGGGCAAAAGACGTACACCCAACCGTGCCGCTTCGCCCGCCGCAACGGACCCTGGCTCGGGCCCGCTCTGGCCGCCCTAGTCAGCTCGAGTGAGACAAGCGTGGAGGCAACTCGAGGGTTCCCACTTGGGCCATGCCTATCGCTGCCGGGCCTCTCTTGGTTGGCGCGGTCCGGTCTGGTCTGGCTACCTGACCTTGTTGATCCTTGGCCGCGTCGTCCTGGCCCTGGCTTGGCCTGTCCCAAGTACCAATGTCAGTACTTATGCCACCACGGACCCTCACCCATCATCACCATATGATCGGCAACCCGGACGGATCTGGTACTCTCTTGTCATCTTGGTGTTTCTTTTATGCCCTCGGCTCTCTTCCTTCTTCTTCATCTTCTATTTGTGGCTCGATCTGCTTTAAACTTTGGAACTCCTCAGTCTCGTTTCCAGGAGCTTTCTGTCCTTCCTTTGATATCACATCACTCAACTTGACTCTCATCAACTCTCGATCACACGCTCTCTCTTGCCCATTTGCGCTCTTTTCGCATCGTCGAATAAAGAGCATCCATGTACAACACCACGCCCACTTCGTCGAGCCCATAATCTAGGCAGTTTCGAAAGACTGTCGTCCATTCCTTGCCCGAGGCATACAAGATCCTTCCGCAACCTACAGTCTTTTGCTCCTCCCCGTGCCTCTCACGAGAGCGCTCTGTACAATATCCTCCACCCTACACACTTTTTTAATCGAGTCCCGGCCGAACCGACACAGGCGCATAGAGAAACAAACCACCACAGTCTTTGTCTAACACGGCTACCGAGGTGAGAGAGACATCCACGTCGCCCACGCCGGCTCGGCGCACATTCAGCCCATTGACTGACACACGTACCCGCTGGCCAGACAAGCCCAGACAATCATGGACACCACAATCATGTCTCAAGCACCCGCCTTCTTTTACAGCAGACCCGACTCCAACGGAACACAACAACCCAGCATCTTCCCGACCGTCCGCTCTTTGCCGTCAAACTCGATGTTCTCGCGACCCGGCTCATCCTGCGCGCAACCTCCAACTCTCCTCAGTAATGGTCCTTCGGCCATGACGCCGACTGGCTCGCCCCAACTCTCCCATCACAAGCCGGCAATCATGCTGGAAACGGAGTTTGGCGATTGCTCATACTTCCCTGCTACTCCACCGCTGTCCACTTCTGGCAGCGCCATGGGGAGCCCCAAGAGCTTTGACATCCTGCAGACCCCGATGAATCCCATGTTCTCCGGCCTCGAGGACATCGCCAGTGGGAAGCCGGTCTTTGATCCCGTCGACGTGATTTCGGTCATGGAGTGGTCTAGCGGCGGGTCCCCGCCAATGACACCTGGTGAGCGACGGCCCCTCCTTCCTTTGCCCCGAAGCCCATGTGAAGGTTCGGCCCCGATACAGCAAATCGACGGAAGCACAAGAAAAAAAAAACTCTTGCGGCGGCCGCAGGGATTTTGCTGGCCTGTGTTCCCGAACGGGAAATAGGCCACTCTTTGATGCAGTGCAACACTCCATCCAGACTTGAGTTGTCACGTTTCTGCTGCACCGTTGTCGCATGGGTACCTTTTTACATTGATGGCGGGGTCATTGGCTAACCCGTATCGGGACAGTGTACATCCAGTCTCAGCCCGCCAACGTTCTCTCGCTAAGCTGCACCACTGATCCATCCACCGCATCCTGCCCGTCTTTGTCTCCATCGCCCACGCCCTACGCACGCTCCATTGCGTCGGAGAGCAACGTCGACTTTTGCGACCCACGCAACTTGACCGTCTCTTCGGCTGGCTGCTCCAATCCCACGCTCGCACCCGAGTTCAAGTTTGCCGGTCTGGGCGAGGACGAGCCCAAGGCTGAACAGGCTACTGCGCCGTCCGCTGCCTTGACTCATCCTACTTTCGACTTCAATCCCGCGGCACCCCACGGTCTGCCAATCTTCGAGGAGTTTTCTGACTTGGATTCAGAAGAGGATTTTGGCAACCTCATCTCACTGGCGGATCGCAATCTGAGAGAGGTCTCGCGTCCTCGGGCCTGCACTGGATCTTCCGTCGTCTCTCTGGGCCACGGCAGTTTCATTGGGGACGAGGACTTCCGCTTCGACGACGGCGAGGCAATCCAGTTCCCTTCTCTACCCAGCCCGCCCAGCAGCACCAGCAGCATCAGCTCCTTAATCGAGGATTGCCACGAGGACAAGCGTCAGAAGAGATCAACCGAGGACGCCGACGTCGACGCTGACATGAACATGGTCGCTGACGACGCTCAATCTGGCGACAGCCAACATCATTCGGATAAGGCTGCATCCGTAGTCTCTGACTCGAATGCTTCGTCTGGGTCCGAAAGTGGACATAACAATGTGCCAGCGCCGACCAATAGACGCGGCCGCAAGCAGTCTCTCACCGAGGATCCTTCCAAGACGTTTGTCTGTGATCTTTGCAACCGACGATTCCGTCGTCAGGAGCATTTGAAGCGCCACTATCGCTCTCTGCACACTCAGGAGAAACCTTTCGAGTGTAACGAGTGTGGCAAAAAGTTTTCGCGCAGCGATAATCTCGCACAACACGCCAGGACCCATGCAGGGGGTGCCATTGTCATGAACATTCTCGAAAATGGTGATGGATCCGTCTACGACCCGAGCATGGTTGGTGTGCCAGGCGCTGAGGACTATTCAAGTTTCGGCAAAGTGCTTTTCCAGATTGCATCTGAAGTCCCGGGCAGCGCGAGCGAGCTTTCATCAGAAGAAGGCAACGACTCGGGTAAGAAGAAGCGGAAGCGCTCCGACTAAGCGCTACGCCACTGGCCGATAAGCCAACGCTTTGAGGCATCTTACGACACTATCATGAACATTCTCTTCGACTGATGCGGTCGCCCACTTGGAGCGGGTTCGCACTAGGGTACAAAACTTTTCCAGGGCATCATCCTGGTAGACGGGGCAAGCAAAAAAACAGCATCGGCACACATTTGAGCGCTTTTTCACGACGTTGCATATTCACACCCTTTTTCTTCATGTATCAAACCTTTGAACATTCACTTGTCTTTTCCATGGGCGTGGAAGGTTTGGTGTCCTCCCACGTCAAATGACGGCTTGCGTAAGAAGATAAAGCGGGTTCATTTTCGGCATGTCGGACGAGGAAGAAGGGAATCTTCGGATCAGATTACCCGGCGTGTATGGTGAAAATTGAAGAATTTGTTCTTTAAATGGCATGTCTCAGCGGTGGGGGCTTGGGCGGGTAGACGGATGGACATGATGCAGTTGCGCCGCGGTTCATGTTTCTAGACCACTCGTTGTACAGTTTCAGAGTCGGTCGCGGCTGTCAGCGCTGGTGTTCCCCCTTTCCTTTCCTCTTCATCTACCCATCCTTGGCAAAGGATCATTGGTCACTCGCTGCGAGGAGGCAAGCCGGCGACGATAAGTGCTGGTCACAGTCGCCGTGCGCAGTATAGCTCTTTTTATTACTATACGTTCAACGTACAATGAACAAGCACATACGTCAGACACATCTAGTTTTCTCGAGTGATTCTTGTGCTATGATAGCATTTCGAGAGGAAGACTCTGAGCCGTTACTAGGATGCGTGGCATTGGCTAATCTGTCCTCATAGGCTATTCTCACAAACGTTTTCATACAGTAACTGAACTTACTTGCTGACTTCGTGCCCAGACATTTGGTGGGCGGGCTTGCTCAACAAGAGCACATACGGCGCTCCATTACACCCGCTCTTAGCCAATGATTCTCGGGCCGGTCCATCCAGGCAGGGCCTCGTCGCCCCGTTGCCGTGCTCAAAGCACTTGGTTGGGCGTCAAACGAGATGCTGCCATGTATGCAAGGCGAGCGGGATGGCTTGCGTCGACTGCAACCGCAGCGACATCGCAGCCAAGCCACCTTGCCCAGCTTCAGCCTTAGCCTTTTCCTTTCCCGTTGACTTTCCCTCGGATCCCGACATGCACGGAGCTCGAAAGCGTTGCCATGCTGTGCTGTACGAGCGAGGTGGAGATTACGCCTGAGCCATCACACGGGAAGAACAAGAAAGCAAGATGCTAGCAAGCTGCCAAAGACAGACGTCCGGCGGATCTGGCGATACAGTGTGCCTTTTGCCTCCAACTTTGGTGGCCCTGGATTCCTCCTCGCCTACCAACGGGCGTGTGTACTGTATGTGTGTGTGTTTACGAAGTACGAAGTGCATTAACCGTATGCATCGCAAGGGCATTGAGATTGACCAGAGGGGCAACGGCCGGGGGGGATTGAGGATCACAAGTCCAACACGGACGGTTTGCCACGGGGTGGAGAGAAGAGATGGGGAAAGAGTGAGAGACGGGAGAAAAAGCAACAGGCCCTTGATTTCATCGTCAGCCGCCAAGGGTTTCAAGAGGGTTCGAGAGCAGCGGCTCCTCGCTGATGGGGATATGCAAGAAGCTGCGTTGGTTGAAAGGAAGGGGAGGGGAGGGGTAATTCTCGATTGTTCGTCTATCATTACCGCCATCAACTTTCTCTTGTTGGCTTGACGTCTAATACATAACTTCCCCTCAAGGGTCCGAAGACACACACCCCGTAGCATACACATCTCCCAAAATAACTTACCTAGTTTTACTTATGTTGGCACGGTATACAGTGTCAGGCAGTACGATCGGTCCATGCTTGCTCCTCGACGACGGACCGAGCCTGAAATACTCCATTCCGGAACATGGAGCAGGCCCAGGCCAGGGTCGTCTCGTCAGGGGATATCCTTGGTTGGGAGGAGCAAGGCAACAAGGGGAAATCTTGGATCGGACCGCCCTTTCGCGCGGGAGCGCCTGGAGGCCCTGGCGGTGCCGCCTGCTGACTATTATCAATCTTGGGGATCCGTCGAGATGCCCTCATCTCGCATAGGCAGGCCCCGTCGAGAGATCGGCGCACAGGGACGCTGGTCTCTCATCCGGCAGAATGAGTCGAGGCACGGCTTTCGCGTGTTGCGTGCCGCCAAAGACCCTGATGGCATCGACAAGCTGGTCCATCACCAGGGTAGGTGCTCGACCGCGTCACGTCGACCCATTGGCTAGGCGAGAGATTGCGATTGGAAGATGAGCGAGTCACTCACTGGAGATTGGGGGTGTGAAATCTGATGACAGAGTCTGCAGTCTAGCTTCTCGAGCTTCTCGCTTCTCGCTCCCCACTTCCTGCTATGATGGGAGAGCCATCATCTCCCGGATGCTTTCCAAGCAGGCGATCCAATGGGGCGTGCAGCGGAGATAGGAGCGCGGATGCCGAGGGATCTCAACGGTGACGGCGCAGGGCGAGTGCCGTTGTGTGCGCGCTTCTGCTTGGCGAACTGCCCAAACGTCGGTGATGACAAGTGACAACGAGACTTGAACGGGATGGCTGGGCGCGTACGATACTATGCAGAGCTATAGGAAGTTAATGAGCATGTACGAAGTAATCAAAATCCGACTCTATCGCGACACCGTCAACGCGTCTTCAAGTCCGGTGATTGGGTGACAAGAAGTCCAAGAAGGCATGGACCGGGATGCCACCGACGACGGCGACGAGGCTTTCCTCCCCGCCTTCGGCGTAACATGGGGAAAGGCCTATCCGTTTCGGAGACATCAGTTTCAGAATCGAGAACATGGAGAGCCTGGGGATGATGAACGAGGGCCATGCCGGGGAGGGGGCATGTGAGAGGACGAGAGGGGGGGGGGGGGGGGGGCGGCAGAGGTTGAGGCTTGAAAGAAAGTCGGTGGAAGGCTTGGATGGACGGGAGCTGTGGTGGTTTCCCTGAGCTAGACATGCCGAATCCCAATTAGGTAATCCACGGATGTCGGGAATAGGCAATAAGGCTAGGGGACATGGGAAAAAACTAGAATCCACAAGAGAAGGCAGGATGGATATTGAAAGTTGACGATAGATTGAAAAGGAGTCAGGGATCAGTACTTCTTTGCTTGACAGGAAGCCCCTTTGCCCAGGGTAAGTGGTAGGGGGTCGACCGCCATGTGGTAATTTGGGTGAGACACTTTGGCGGCGATGGCTTCATGTGCTTGAGCCCTTTTTATTTCTTGTTTTCTTGCTTTGACGACAGGCGACGTCGCACATGGAGCCCCGACTAACAGCCCGCCACAGAGGAGAAAAAAAAAGTGGCATGGTTCATTTGAGAAGGAAAGTGACGAAATAACATCACCCGAGCTCTTTCCAGAACAAGACGCCATCGCCTCCAGGCTTCTCGGTGTTTAAGGCTTCGTCGTTGCCATCGTGCCGGGGTTTGGGGACGAAGAAGAAGAGAGAAAATTCCTCAAGCAACAGAGAGAACGAGGGAGAGACGGAAAGAGAAAGAGAGACCCGAGCAAAGCAAGCAACCCGACGGTTACCATGGCGGCGGAACGACTCCAGGTCATCGCGCTCGTGTCCGGGGGCAAGGACAGCTTCTACAGCATCCTGCACTGCATGCACCACGGACATGACGTCGTCGCCCTGGCAAACTTGTACCCGCCGGACGATGGCCGTGGCAGCAGCTCGTCAGCTGCGGCGGCGCACGCCACGGACCCGTCATGGCAGTCGACAGACGGGGTCGCGGACATGGTTACGGACATGGACGTGGACGTGGACGTGGACGGGCAGCGGGACCTGAATAGCTTCATGTACCAGACGGTCGGCCACGAGGTGCTGCCCCTGTACGCCAGCGCCACGGGAATCCCGCTCTATCGCCAGCCCATCCTGGGCCATGCCGAGTGTCACGACCGCGACTACGACCCTACCCAGGCCCGCGCGCCCTCGTCAACGTCGTCGTCAACGTCGCAGGGCTCGGTTGCTCCCGCCGTCAAGGACGACGAGGGCCAGAGCGACGAGGGTCAGAGTGACGAGGCCCATGACGAGACAGAGTCCATGGTGCCCCTGCTGCGCGCCATCAAGGCGCGCCATCCCCGGGCAAACGCCGTCTGCTCGGGCGCCATCCTGTCGACCTACCAGCGCACGCGCGTCGAGTCGGTCGCCCTCCGTCTCGGTCTCGTTCCGTTGTCCTATCTATGGAAGTATCCCGTGCTGCCACCTCCTCTTCCTCTACCTCCGCCGCCGCCGCCACTGCCACCGTCGTCGACTCCCTCGGCCGCCGTCGTCCTCGGCAGCAGCCGTGCCGACGACGCCCAGCTGCTGCGCGACATGGCCGCGGCTGGGCTCGAGGCCCGCGTCATCAAGGTCGCCAGCGCGGGCCTCGACGAGGCGCACCTGTGGCAGCGTGTCACGAGCGACGCCGGCGTGCGTGCCGTCCAGCGCGCCCTGCGCAGGTTTGGCGCGGCTCAGGGCTCGACGCTCGGCGAGGGCGGCGAGTTCGAGACCATTGTGCTCGACGGGCCGGCCCGGCTCTTCAAGAAGCGCATCGCGATGCCCGACGACGGCCGCGCCGTCGTGGCTGAGGGCGGCGGCTGCTCCTGGCTGATGCTGCGCGGCGCCAGGGTCGAGGATAAGCCAGAGGGCAGCAGCGACATGCCCGTCCGCGAGCCGGCCCTGCTCGACGCTCGGTTTGGGGTCGTGGTGGAGGCGCTCTCATCAGCGTCGCACGACACCGACCCAGTCTTGCCGGAGCCCGGGGCCTTGGCAAAGTCGTCCCTCTTGGGCACCTCGTGCATGGTGTTTCAGGGCAGCGTCGACGTCCTGCACCGGTCCTTTGTGGCTGATACAAGCTTCCACGGGGCGACGATGGAGGATGAGACGGCGCACGTGGTGGACAAGGTCAGGACCTCGCTCTCGTCCATGGGCCGCGACGCGGCGCAAATCACAAACACCATTGTCGTGTTGCGGGATATAAACGACTTCGCCAAGGTTAATGATGTATATCGAAAGCTATTTACGAGACCGAATCCCCCTTCCCGAGTCACCATATCCTGCGGCCATGCCTTACCGGAGAGTCGCAACATCATGATTCACATTGCCATGCCTGATAGGGAACTCGAGCGTGGCTCTCGGAACGGCTTACACGTTCAGGCGCGGTCTTACTGGGCGCCGGCCAACATTGGCCCGTATAGTCAGGCCGTCGACGTACCTATCTCGTCGAGGATGGGTCTTCGAAGCGTGCACGTCGCTGGCCAGATTCCACTCTTGCCCGCGACCATGTGCCTGCCGCCGCCGTCAGAAAAGTCGCTGCAGTTGCAGGTTGCACTTTCTCTGCAGCATCTGTGGCGGATTGGCATCGAGATGAAGGTCCAGTGCTGGACGAGCGCCGTGGCCTACTTTGCGCGACCAACGTCGGCGGATGTCATGAAGCACATGGCCCGGCTAGCTTCTCGAGCTTGGCGCTTGCTTCATGCCCCCCCAGATGAGGAGGAAGAAGATGATGGCGGGCCTGATCTGTGGAATCTCAAGTACGACCCTGAGTATGCTTCGATGGGCTCCGGCGATGCCAACACCGCCTTGCCAGATTGGTCCATCTTTACGCTTCAGGCGCAAAACGAGCCGAGCTCGTGCATTCCTCCGATGTTTGCGGTGGAGGTTGAGAGTCTCCCGCGACAGTCGGACGTGGAGTGGCACGCTCACGTTGGCTTGGGACAAGTGTCCGAAGGGTGCGCAGAGATACTCTTTCTTCCCGATATTGGGGGAAGCGGATGGAGAGCCTGGCACATGCTCGTGCGAGATGCCGGCGTGTTCTTGGTGCATACCGTTATTACCCGCGGACAAGCCGAGGAGTCTGTCGAAGATGTGGCTTCGGATCTTGAAAAGGTCATGGCTGAAGCATACACGGATTCACTCAAGAGTCTCGGCCTGGGAGCAGGAACTGGGATGACAGAAGTGCCGTATCTTGTGTACGTGGACACTGCAAGCTCACGGAAGCTGTGGCAACAAGGAGGAGATGTAAGAGATGGCCATCTGCCGTTTGCTTTTATCCCGTGTCATTCAATCTGGTCACAAACGGGCGAGCAGATGGGATGTGTGGCATTGTTTCGAGCGACGATGACTATGTCGCGATAGCAAGTGCGAAGTCAATCGATGAGACTCATGTTAGTGGAGGTGCCAAAAAAAAGAAGCAAGACGACAGACCAAGTTAGACATTTTCTTTCCCCTTCCCGCCCGCGAGTGCGGCTGATTCATTCAAATAGATGTCTGGTGGAACCCGGCAGTTTTCATTAGGGCGGATGTGCGACGGCATTACAGCCCGTTCCGGCAACCAAAAGGACATCGATACTGGGCTACCTTAGGTATTAACTTGGTACCTTGACGTCGTCAACCTCACAGTACTGCTTCCTCCCGCAATCGCTTCTCCGACGTCAACCAAATTAGTATTCACGAAAACATTAGCATCGGGCTTTTCGAAATCGCAACATTGCGCCACATCAAACTTTGTCACGCGCAGGGCTGAATGCTCTTTTTGTCACGCTAAGCACAGGCCATGGGCGACGACGACATCAACGACAACACCAACACGGCACACGCCGTCGCGGGCACGGGCGGACCACCACCGACAAGGCCCATCTCTTTTGGCCGCAGGAGACAATCGACCAGCGAGCGACTCGACGAGATTCTCGAGGTGAGGCGCCGCAGCCTGCCAAGTATTTTCCTCGTCGGCCGTGGCTGACGCCAAGCTTCCTTCTCCCGTTCCTCTCTTCCAGACTGCTCGAGACCGCGCCGAGAGCATGCAGTCTGCAGAGCCGTCACCGTCCGCCCGTCGGCGCCTGTCCTTTACTCAAGCACAGCCGCCTCCGGCCGACGACTCCCCGGCCGACGAGAACACTGCGATATTGTCTCGAGGTCCGGGCGAGAACTACCTAGCGCTCCTGGCGAGCACCCGCTCCAGGAAGTCAATCTACCAGAGGGGACAGTCGCAAGAACAACAGCGTCGGCCGACGGGCCAGAACTCGGGGAACAGTGACGCGCGCGATGAGGCTGCTTCGGACGAAAAGCCCTGGTGGCGAACATTGGTCGGGCAGTTTCAGTCGATTGAGCTGGAGAACAAGGGCAGCGTGGCCCGAGATCATTTATCGCTAGGTGAGCTTACACTCGCGCTTCACCCAGCATATCTTGTCACCGTCACGAAACGTTTCGCATTTGCTGACCAGATATGCGTCTTGTGTCGCGTACCTGCAGAGCGAACTTTTCTGGCATGGCTCCGGACGTCTCTCGCCTTCGCCTCCATCGGCATCGCCGTGACGCAGCTCTTCCGCCTCAACACCTCGCTGTCCGACGACAACGGCAACGGCGGGGGCGTCGACAAGGCCACCCTGCGGCGCATGGGCAAGCCGCTTGGCGCGACGTTTCTGGGCATCAGCATCCTGACGCTGCTCCTGGGCTTCCGCCGCTACTTTCGCGCCCAGGAGTGGGTGATGCGCGGCAAGTTTCCCGCCAGCAGGGGCACCATCTTTGTGCTCGCCTTTCTCGCGTTGGCCATTATGTTGGTCTCGCTCGTCGTCGTCATTGTCATTCATCCAAATGAGGAGCTGGGAGAGTCGGGCTTCAAGCGGGATCTATGAGACTGGATTTTTTTTTTGATCTTCTGTTTTGCCCTCTCAGGTTGGCATCTGGTCTTGGGGTAGGAGGAGGAGGAGGAGCGTTTGAATCTCGAATATCCCATGTCACGGCTGGCGAAACATACCTATCGAAACATTGTTTCTTGACGGGAGCGAATACGCATGTGTAAGTGTGAAGTTTAGCGAGTTATCCTGACGAACCTCGATTCTCATATGGAACGAGCATCTTTCAATGTCGACTTCGTTGAAGCTTGGTGATGAGCTCAGTGAGATTTATAACCAATGGCTCACATCACATTGCATCGTGCCTGTCATTGTCGTTGATGTTTCGAAAGTATGTCCGCCTCTTTGCGGGTGTTATTGGACCTCCAACTCGCGCAGCTCTAACCCGACTCCGAGCTATAGTGGGGTCGAACGACATCACTCACTCACTCACTAAGGTAAGTTACAACACCATCCACCGCTCACCACATCCTCCATCTCGACCTCATGAAAACGAAATCTCACTCAACGCCCACGCTTCGTTTCACAACTATGATACGAAATTCACAAAATCTATAAACTCTCACCCATCCCCCACTCTACCGGTTCAGGTAAATAAGAAAGATAAAGGAGAGAAAATACAAAGCAAAACGCGCCACGATGCCCTCCAAGGACCCCATCGACGTGCCGGCATTCGCAAGCACACAGCTCGCCCTGCTCGCCGACGAGCTATCCACCGAAGTCGCCGAGACCAGCGCCCTCATCGGGTCCCACGCGCCCGCCGCCCTGCAGCGCTCCGGCCTGGCCGTGACAAACCTGGTTGTCTCGTCGCGGCGCACCGGTCTCGGCGGCAGGACCGTCGTCGAGCTCGGCCAGGACCCTGCCACCGCCTCCTCCTCGTCGTCCTCGTCATCCTTGGCGGCGGTGGTCGAGGGGCAGCTCCCGGAGCACGGCATCAGGGCCGGCGACATCGTCCTGGTCGCCGAGCAGCCCGCGGGCAGCGCCAAGAAGCGCGAGGTCCGCGAGCTCGAGCGCAAGGGCGCGCGCGGCGTCGTCGTAAAGGTCCAAAGGGCCGCCGTACACGTCGCTCTCGACGAGGGCAAGGACGAGGATGCGGGCTCATTTTCGGGAAGGGTGTGGATGGTGAAGCTGGCGGATGAAGTGACTTATCGACGGTGCGTCAGAGTCGTCTCTCTTAAGTTACATGTTCAGCCGGAGCATGCCAAACCTACGTCGGCCTTGCATGGGCTCAGGAAACGGTCCCTTATCTACCGCCTGCTTAGATGTACGGGTGTCTGACACTATTTACATGTAGAATGAATCAAGTGATGGAGCGGCTGCAAAAGATGGACGAGTCCGAGTACTCGAGCTTCATCCGGGTCCTCTTTGGTCTATCCAGTCCGACACCCCTTCCGCCAGATCTGAGCAAGGACGAGGACGTGGGAAACATAGCATGGCTCGATCCGACCCTGAACGACTCGCAAAAGGACGCCATCCGCTTCGCCATGGCGTCGCGAGAGATTGCCCTCATCCACGGTCCCCCTGGAGTACGTTTACAAACGCAAGCCTGAACCCCCCTTTCCTCTCTCTACCAGACTTGGCCACTGACGTTGAGATCGTGATGCAGACGGGCAAGACGCACACCCTGATCGAGCTTATCCTACAGTTGGTCAAGCGCGGCAAGAGGATCCTCGTCTGTGGTCCCTCCAACATCTCCGTCGACAATATCGTCGAGCGCCTTGCGCCGCACGGCGTGCCCGTCCTGCGCCTCGGTCATCCAGCCCGCCTGCTGCCGTCGGTGCTCAACCACTCGCTCGACGTGCTGACGCAGACTTCCGAGGCGGGCGCCATTGTGCGCGACGTCCGGGCCGAGATGGACGCCAAGCAAGCGTCCGTCAAGAAGACCAAGAGCGGCAGGGAGAGGAAGGCCGTCTATGCCGACATCCGCGAACTGCGCAAGGAGTATCGCGAGCGCGAGCGGCGATGCGTCGACAACCTCATCGCCGGCAGCAAGGTCGTCCTGTCCACGCTTCACGGCGCCGGCGGGTTCCAGCTTCGGAACCAGGAGTTCGACGTAGTCGTCATCGACGAGGCTAGCCAAGCGCTCGAGGCACAGTGCTGGGTGCCACTGCTGGCCGCCCGCAAGGCCGTCTGCGCAGGCGATCACCTGCAGCTGCCGCCGACTATCAAGTCGACCTCGTCGTCCAAGGTCAAGCCCGTTGCCGAGCCGGGCGCGTCCAAGCCGATTCGCGGCATGACACTCGAGACGACCCTGTTCGACCGGCTGCTGGCCCTGCACGGCCCGTCAATCAAGCGGATGCTGACGACGCAGTATCGTATGCACGAGAAGATCATGCGCTTCCCCTCGGATGAGCTCTACGAATCGAGACTCGTCGCCGCCGAGGCCGTCGGCGCGCGGTTGCTCAAGGATCTCGATTACGAAGTCGAGGAGAACGAGGACACGGGCGAGCCACTCATCTTCATCGACACGCAAGGAGGCGACTACCCTGAGAGGAGCGAAGAGGACAATAACGACAAGGATGCTGGCGCCGGCGCAAAGGTGCGCAAGGCCAGCTTGCACGGCGAGAGCAAGAGCAACGAGATGGAGGCGGTGCTAGTCCGACAGCACGTCCGACAAATCGTCGGAGCCGGCGTGCGTCCCGACGACATTGCCGTGGTGACGCCCTACAACGCTCAGGTATGATTCCGCGGACGTAGTCGGCCAGTTGGCGAGGCAAGTCTTGAGTGCCTTTTGCTAATACACTCCGTCTCTGTTGTCTTTTTTGGGATTCGACAGCTGGCACTCTTGGCGCCGCTCAAGGAAGAGTTCCCTGGCATCGAATTGGGCAGTGTCGACGGCTTCCAGGGTCGCGAAAAGGAGGCCGTCATTGTTAGTCTGGTGAGAAGCAACACAGAGGGCGAGGTTGGCTTCTTGGGAGAGAAGAGGCGGCTTAATGGTGAGTCTAGCCGAGCAGTCACTTTACGCTCATATGTCCATTCGATCTATCACCGACGAGATCGTTCTCGTGACTGTAATCACAAATTTGGCTTCACCAAGAGCCATTTCTTCCTTGCTTCGATTTTGGCGGCCCCAATGCGCACTGCGAATCCTCCAAGACTTGAAAGACTGATCGGGACTCAGTTGCCATGACACGCCCGAAGCGATCATTAACAATTATAGGTGACTCGGAGACGGTTAAAAGGTATGCAAAATAGCAAGGCCGCAAGACGTTGACACCGGCTGACAGCGCATTCGTGTCAACCGCGCAGAGGCAGCAAGTTCCTCAAGCGATGGATGGATTTTCTCGAAGAAAACGCGGACCTACGATACCCTGACTTGGCCAATATCCAATAACTTAGATCTCACAGGCCAGTAGCAACGGCCGTCTTTGCCCGTCAGTGCCAGAGCAACCGGCTGGTCTGGCGGCATCTTGTCCTGGGACAGCGATGAAAGTCGCCCGTAGAGATTGTCTCCGTGGCCTATTCGTGAAACTCAACAGCAAGAGAAAAGGGCAGGATGGGCGCTTCCGGGCCGGGCAGAGGGCAAGCCGGTCCTGTTTCAGGTGTTCCCAGGCAGCGGGATCAGCTGGAGGGACACGGGCGTGCTGACTTGCATTGCGGCGGCCAGACGTGTGAGGCGGCGAGAGGAGAAATCGACATGCATACGTGGCGATCAAGGCGATGATGGCTGCATAGACGCCTGCCGACATGCATGTAGAGACGTGTGCAGTATCTTGCGTGTATGGCGCATGTTGAGAGAATGCGCTCGCAGCACACTACAGTATGTATGCAGCACATTATGTGACCGTGACGCTTTCCAGAGCTCCAATTAGACCCGTGCCGTGGCCAGAGCCGCGAGCCGGTCGACGAGGGATCAGGCTGTAATGGGTGTGTGCCTCGGGACAAGAGGCATCAAGTCTATATCCGGAGAACCCTGCATATACAGGCGATTGAATTTGACGAAGCTGACAAGTCACTGAACTGGTCTCAACTGCAAGGGCGTAGGGTGGCACCAGAATGCAGTGCAAGGGTTGAAGGGAACTTTGCTGGGATGCAATGAAAAGGGAAGCGAGAAAGAATGGTTTTCCTTTCATCCGCGCACCCTCTACCTCGCAAAATCCAATGTCGCTGTTAATACACTACGTGCGATATATCGCGTTCCCACATGTTCCTCTGCGGAAAGGTAAGAGAGCAGAGGAAAGGTAATGGGTTGACGCAGAGACAAGACAGTCGACGCAGAACGGGGTATTCGTAAGGAAATATCCCTCGGCGATGGGCCGCTGGCTGCTAATTCAAGGCAGAGCTCATCCAACACTTGAACACTCATTGAATCGAGCATCTGGGCAACGATCAGCTCAGAAATATGGTGCAAGAATCATGCATTGCGTCAAGAGATTGTACTCGTTCCTTGGTTTGGGTGCCAGTCGGTCCCAGATGAACCGGCATTCAGCTGCTGGATTTACCGGAGGATTCATACACGGGCGCAGGCGGGGAACGGCGGGCTGAGGTCTGAAATTCTGAATGCCGCAGGGGGGAGTGGATGAAGTCTTGCAGATGTGCCGACCTGCCGGATGTAGACAATGGGTTGCAAAGTGCTGGTTGCTTGTACCGTACAGTGCATCGGAAGTCGCTATGATGCACTCAGCAACAAGATACTGTACGTCGTAGATAGATGCCTCTCGGAGTCTCGGCTGCACATCAAAGTCCAAGATTCACGGACAAATCCAGCACGACCTTGCCATCGCCTAGACGCAAAGCTGCCAGCAAAGCAACACGTCTCGATGCGCTGTCATTGTTTTGACCTAGATGAAAGCTTCACTGTTGTTGACCCTCAAGAACGACGCGACAACTTGATGGCTTTGCAAGGTGCACATGCAACATGCATGGTAGCCTTTCGGGTCGCGCTCTGCGTCATGCAATTCGCAAGGTGCGCGTCGGGAAACTGGCAAGTGCCATCGTGTGAACAAGGCCACCGCGCGGAAGCTCCAAGGAAACAAAGAAGAATGAGCTTGAGTAACCAGGCGCCCGAGTCGCTGGGAGCATTGACGCCATTGTGATCGGACGAGCCCTTGGGACGGCTGAGCACAGGACAGATTATGGTCCTGAGAATCAAAGACCCCGCATTGCTCGCTTGCCGTTGCCAGGCAAAGGCGATCCAGTTCGTGTCAAGTTCCCGGCCGATGTCCAATGAAAGTTGAACCACGATGCGAATTGAAGGAACCGTTGGTCGCGAGCACACTGTTGGCGACTTCATCGTGGTCGGATTGCGGGGCCGGCGGACTTTACATGCTCGGACTGAGCGATCCGGGGTCTTGAACCGTGCTGAATTCGGGGTAGTAGGTGATGAGTGAGTTTGACTATTGACGGCGAGACGGTTAACCTTGATCGAGCAGCGAATCAAGGCTCGGATACTAGCCTGCCCGCGATCCCAAACGATGGCCCGCCGTAGGTTGAAGCTTGGGTGTTTAGAGGCTGCTCAGCTTCGGGCTCTTCTACTCTTGGTGGGCATCCACTTCATTCTAGCGTCTTGAATGATGAGGCCTTGAGCGCGGCCAGCAGTGATTAGCCCAGATCACAGGCACCAAGTTGACTTGAACGAACTGGAAGAAGAAGAACTGACCGCGAGAATGCCAAGAGCTGCACGGTCACGACGTACGCAATCCGACCGGGGGCCAATCACTTTGATGATTAACATTGTACTGTGAGGAAGGTATTAAGCGGATTCTACCGCCATTCTGCCTGGAAATCACCAAGAATAAGACCATGACGAACTAAGAGCTGCACGACACCGCGGCCGCCACGCCGTCGCCAATGGTTGAGTAGGGGCGTGCAGGGCACCTGGCCCCCAAGGCTGCCAATAGCCAGTCATTCGATCCAGGGGTTGGCGCAAGGCAAAGCAATGTTCGCTTCTGACATTCGAGGCTGAGGAAGATGAGAGGGGAAAGAAGCTCCTCGGTTCTGTCGAGCTCTGGGCACCGCAAGAAGAAGTTGTCCTTCTTGGGACGTAACACGGACGGCGGAAGTCAGTGAACAAACTTCAAGTCACTGGCCAGTCTCGGATCAAAGTGTTTACCAATACTGCGCGAACAGGGAGGTAGTACAAGATAGGCCTGATAGGTTGGTGCAAACGGAGCACGCCCGAGGGCACCTACCCAAGCATTGGTTCCCGGCTTCCTTCCTTCCTTGCACATTGCCTAAGCGATTTATGAAGTAGCGCAGAGGGGCACTTGCCGCGAGATGAGTTAGGTACCTACCATATCCGAGGAAGTCACGAACAAGGAAAACCCAATTAAAGGACTCATCAGGGGCAATTGGTCAAGGGCGCGCGACTGCCGTCCGAAGCTCTATCAGCACGTGTCTCGCTTACAAGTTCCCCTTTACCTACCTTACCTTTTCCTTCTCTCTTTCCTCCTCGTTGTCTCTTGTCATTGGTTACTTCCTGCCCTTGGACTTTACAATCTCCCTCCCGTAGCTCCCGCAGGTAATCGTCGGTTATTCATGTCTCATTGGTGGCCAAGGCCCAAGAGAATCGAGTCGCCGGTCAAACGGCGCTCACCGGCCCCCTTGTAGAGTTTCTTCCGCCCTCGCCCGGCGCGGCGCTTCGGAGGGGCAAGCGGGTCTCTTGATAGGCGCGAACAGAACTGGGTTATCTGTCAATGCGGCAAGAGACCCAGTTTCCCACCCGAGCAACCTCGTCCATGCGTCTTCTGCCCGACGACTTGCTTTCACCATTTTTACAGTACTCGTGCTACCAAGTTACTCTCCAGAGTGTGCGCATTACGTAGGTACGTACGTAGCTTGGCTACCCAACCGGTCCGACCTACCTACTCTTGATCTGGCAAAACATCAACACACAGACGCGAACGTGAACGGCACCGCCCAAAAGCCTCGACAGCTGTTATCCACCCCTCCCTTTCTGTCTGCTCTCTGCACTCCCAACTTCAAAGTAACTTCAGAGACTGTCAACTTACCTGTTACTGACTGCCTCGATAGCTGCGCCCGCGTCTGCCAACCATTTCGTCGTTGCTGCTAGTCTGGAACGACGTGCGGTGCTAACGCCATCCGAACCCTGGACTGTCTATATTCTGGGGGGCAGCCAGCCATGTTTCATGCTCGCGACGGCCTTGAATGGACTCCCCCCCCTCCCCCTTTCTTCCTCCTCTTCTCCCCTCCCGGCGCACCCCCCCGGTCCACCCCCAGTCCGTCCACGATGCGCATGCCCCGCGTCGAGGCGCTTGCTCCTGCGTTGCCGAGTCCCTTCTCGGTCTGTTTCTTCTCACGTCCCTTGTTGTGATCCCCGTCCGCTTCTCAGTTTCCATGTATGCACGCCCGCCTAAACTCGTCTTGGCTTACACGCTGCCTGGGCCCCTTCTGTCGTGCCATGCTTACTTACTCCCTGCTTTCCCGCTCCGAGCCATGCACTGACGCCGCTGTTCCTGTCTCTCATCGTATAAGCTGTGTTTCTCTCTAGACCTCTATCTTCCTTCTACATAAAGTATCCGCCCCAGTGTCTGTCTCGGTCTTCGTAGCCTTTCTTCTACCTTTGAACCTCCTCCCTCTCGACTCTTCTTCAACTCGATTCCTCCCCGACGCCCTCGCCACTGTCATCGATCAAGCCTGCGTCGCATCAACATCCGCCCAAACCTGTGGGCCGCGCGCCTGACTCACCATTGCATTAACATCTAATCTTGCGACGACAGCGCCCAACGCTTAGTCTTGACTCTTGTGTACTTGCCCGGAGCAACTCGGTTTCCAGGACACAACTTTGCGCCTTGTCTTTGAGTCCCGCCCCTCCTCAAGTCTATCCTCCGGCAAGAATGGCTTTCTAGAATACCGCGACGTTTTAGCTCATTGCTCCTTCGAAACGCCAGACAACTTTGTCCTGAAAGCTTGCCTCTGCCATCTCCATACCAGGCGAGGCTGTCATCTACACCTTTGTCCGCGCTTTGGTCCTCCTGGTTCGTCTTCAGCAGCCTTCTGAGATCACCACGCGCATTCCAAGAAAAAAAAAGTTTCATAATTACCAGAATGCCTTGGAAGTCGGCTGCCGATGTGGCATCTGGTCTGAAGGCACGAACCGGTCGCAAGTCGATTCGGGGCAATATTTCCAGTCCTGTCCCCCTTGCGCCAACACCAGACCGTCCCGATGACGAGTTCCCCATTCGAGAACCGGGCACTACCTTCGTGAGCCCGTGGGAAGCCAGTAATGATGAATCGGCGAGTCCTCGAGAAGCCGGCAGAAGCCGGCGTCAACTCTCGGTCGACTCGACTATAGCTGATTCATCCCGCTCTGATGCCGTACGCATCGAACAACTTCGCGAGGAAGCCATATCCCCAGCTCCGGAAGACGCTACTTTTACCGACAAGATGGGCACAAATCCACTGAAAGGCAACGCGACTGGAAGGCACCGCACAAGAGAGACATTCAGGTCTGCTCTGAGCAAGGTCCTGAAGCGCAATAAAAAGATAAGCTTTACTCGCAAAAGCGACATGGTTGGGAAAGCTACTCCAGATAACGCTCGTGTAAGTGCTAGCCCTGGGCAATCCTGAAGAAGCCCCTTAGGAAGCTCTTGATACTGATCAAGGTCCAGAGTCCATCACCGAGGGTTATTCAGCCGAAGCGGTCCGCGTCTTTACCAATAACCGACTATGACCGTGCTCTGCGCTCTCACTCCATAAGCCCCGAAGACGTCCTAGCCATACAAGCCATCAAGAGCGCCCGAAATTCGCTCACAACCGACTTGAAAGTCGCAGGAAACGGGCCCGAAGCCTCAGAAGCTACTCTGGCGCATCCCTCAGCGCCGCGTTGGGTAGAGCCTAGGAAATTTACAGGCCTGAGCCCGCGACCAGCCAGCTCTCATGATCGCCGTAATAGGATTGCTGACTGGAGCGAAGACCCCGACCAGATCGGCCGCGCCATAACCAGCGATGCACAGGGCCTGAGACGTCGCTCCCGGAGCTTATCAGCTTTTCCATTGCCTGACGGCCCTTTGAACACCTCATCGACACTTCAGGCGGACGAGATGCGCCACTGGCGCGAGAGCTATGAGCCTCATACCTTGTCTCCGCTCTCTGCCAGCACCCACGAGGCCGAGGGGGTCGCCCCGGCAGAGTCGACGGTCGTGGAGGACCAGCCCAAGTCACCCATAAAGCCGTTTGTCTTTGGAGACATACACACCATGAAGGAGGCAGTCGGTCTCAAGATCACCGAGGCTGCGAGTTTAGATTCGCGCATCAACACACTCGAAGGGCGCATGAACCGCCTCGAGCAACTAGTCACCGAGTTGGCCAAGTCTTTGCCTGGCGCTGTAGGCACGGCAGAAGTCCACCGCCGGGGACCACCTTCGATTGCACCGACAGAGTCTGACACCGCTTCCAAACATCGATCCATTGATGTGTCCATCATGGACACAAAGGAGGATATGCTTGTCTCGTCATGTCCCATCACACGGAACTCAGGCGCGTCCAAGCGCACCTTTGGAGCCGACGGTTTCCCTGACTTGAACCTGACACCGCGCAACACGGCCTTGCTATCGCACACGAACTCGACGACGAGCCGACCCTTGTCCCTTGCGACCATGCGCGGCCTGCCTGCAGCACAAGACGCGCCCGCTGGCGCAACGACAGAGCAATGCATGACGCTTTTGACTCTCTTAGAGTCGGAGCGGTCTGCTCGCGAGGAGCTAGAGTCCCAGATCAGAAGACTCAGCCAGCAAGTCAATTTTGCGGCCCATGCCACGGCTTACACCTATGCTGCCAACGGCCGGGTCCCCTCCAGCAACGGCTCACAAAGCGGGCCCTCGGTATTCGATCATGACAGCGTTGGGACCGGTGCGGGGCGTCGAATAGACGGAACCAAGGGGCACGGAGTGGCCGCGCGCGGCCTTGGAAAGGACGCGGACCGCATGTTGGGCGGAATCACCGCGGACGAGGACGATGAGAGCAACGCCGAATCGTTTGTTACGCCAAAGGAGGACCGGGACATCACGGAGTTCGATAATGAGCAGGACGCCGCCTTTCGAACGGCAGCCCGCGCAATGTCGCTCTCGCGACTGACGCACGGCAACCCGGGGCCCAAGATGCCCGTGGCCTCGCCGCCTGTGATTTGAGCTGCCTTGTACGATACTTGGCCTGTTGGATAAGCGGTCGGTCTTGTCTGTTTTCCCCGTTCAGATGGTTGATACCCCAGTTATTTTTGTGTCCAGGATCTGCGTAAAAAGGGACACGTATTGTAAAGTATAATGTTCGAATATGGGTGGTGCTCGTGCGTTCTTAGATTGCTACACGACGGTATGAAATGATCAAGGACTGTATTCAACGGCGCGTCTGTGTTTGAAGTATGCGACGAGAGTTGAGTGTGGCCACGGGGAAAGGATCGGCTTACGATTCGCAATTATGAGCATCGTTTGACAAGCATGCCTGAAAAATGTCACGCAGCGTCATGAAATGCGACGGCCATGAGCAGGCTTGCGGTAACGTAGCTATGCTCTTTCATCTATTCTATGCCGAGGGTATATATACTGTACGACGAGCGCGAATATACTCATGTACAACGTCAAAATGACGCGACCAGCCAGGCATTCAGGCGCTGTCAAGGGCGCTTCGCCCTTGTGGCCCTTCGCCCTCATGACCCATTCTCGGCAACTTTGATGTCCTTGATGCCCCAGCTTCCAACAATGGCCATGGAGTGGGCATCACCGGGCGCAAGCCGGTCGTCGTTGAGGGTATCGGCAAGGCAGCGCCAGGGATCACGACCGCCGCCCCACTTGAGGAGGTTCTGCTTGAGGCGCTCGCCGTTCTCGCGGGAGACAGCGCCACCGCCGTGGCCCGCGCCAAAGACGACTCGCCATATGCGCTCGGCGAGCACGCGGTCGAAAAGGTAGCAGTAGTATGTGCTACCGTAAGAATGCAGGTGGCCAAAAAATCCCTGCCAGCGCGTCTCGGGCGGGTCGAGCGGCGAGTGCGAGTACTGCCGATGGATGTCGTGGAAGACATGCGTCGAGTCGAAGCCAGGCAGGGCGACATCCGGCGAGTGGTAAGCCTGGTCGACCATGGCCAGCAGGATCTGGTGCTCGGTATCGACGCCCTCGAAGCGGTGATACACGCGATTGCGCTCGGAGATCATCTCATACGGCAGCGGCCTGTCCGTCTTCCAGTGGCGAGCAATCAGCGACAACACGGTCGGGTCGGAGACAAAACGCTCCATCAACGTCGACGGAAGCTCGGCAAAGTCTGTCGCACAGCGTGTGCCTGACACGTTCTGGAAGTCAGTGCGCGCCAATACTGAGTGGATGGCGTGACCCATTTCGTGGAAGAGCGTCGTGACGGAATGGTATGATAACAAGGCCGGCTCGCGCGCGTTATCGTTCTTGGGAAAGTCACAGACAAGCGCAATCGTCGGAATCTGTCTGAGAGTGCCTCCCCGTTTCGAGGTTTCCATTCCGTCATTCGCGGCCTCCTCAGGCGTGTCGAATGCGGGACATCCTGGGTAAGCCGCCTCACCGCCGGCGCCCATGTCGGCAGCAGCCTCTACTACCTCACTCGGCATTATCTCGCGAGAACAGCGGACCGTGAAATGAGCTGGATTGGGCGACTTTTGCGGCCGGTAGAAGAGATCGCAGTAGAGCACGGCCAGCAGCTCACCGTCATCAGACACCACATCGAGTCGTTTGACGTCCTGATGCCACGTCTCACCAGGCAAGGTCTCGCGGGGCACAAACCGCACGCCGTAAAGGCGATCAGAGAGGCGCGAGATACCCTGCATGACGGTTCCCAAGGAAAAGAAGGCAGCCAGCTGGTCCTCGTGGCGAACACGGCCCCGCATCTCGGCTCGCATCTTTTCCATGTAAAATTCACGATCCCAAGCCTGAAGCTGAGCATCAGGCATGGCAAGACGTTCACGCTTCTTAGCGGTGAGCTCCTGCACCTCGTTGATTGTGGCGGAGGCGTTATGGGCGCGTAAAGCGAGTAGAAACTGTAGCACAGCGGCCGGTGACTTGGCCATCATGCGGTCCTTCAGTGCCATGTGTCCATAGCTTTCGAAGCCAGCCAAATGAGATAGCTCAGCACGCAACTTGAGCATACGCTCTAGCATACTAATGGAGCGACGTGAGGCTGTGCGCTGAGCCAAGTAGATGTCGCGGCGGGTCTCCTCATCATATACGCTTTGCAACGCGGCAGCAGCTTCGGACCCGGTCGTGTCGATGGAAATTTGAGAGCGAACCTTGAGGGTGGCGGCAAGTCCCGGATAGAGGCCATAGAAGCGATGGGAGGGAAGCGTGACCACTTTGCGCTCGGGTTCCATGCCATTGATGAAGTCGGAGCCAACATCGCTGATTCGCGACGATAAATCGACGAAACGGTCGCGTGAGGCCTTAGGTAGATTCACTGCTGACTTCATGAAGTCAATCTTGAGCAATTTGGCGACGGTAAGCTCCTCTTCCGACCAAGCCGCCGTTACTTCGGGGCACGACATTGCCCGGCCGAGCTGATCATTCAAGCCAGTCATGGTGTTGAGCTGATTCATATACTGATAAACCATTGACCAGGCCTCGGTAGCGGCCTGCTGGAAGCGTTCGTCTGGATGTGTCATGCGAACAAAGTCCGTCATGTCGAGGACACGGCATAGCAGATCGCTCAGGCGATCCAGGTCTCGCACGACACCTTTGTATTCTTGTGTCGTAGAGGCCGACAACGTACGCTTCACAATCTCTGTAGCCTTGTCCAATTTGCGCTGCGCAAAGAGCAGGAATCCTTGTGGACTCGTCAGGTAGCGGTTCTTGAATAGGCCATGGCTCTTTTTGAGGCTGAAGCCCGCAAAGGGCCGACTGGGCGAGGGTGCATCGAAGAGCTCACGCAGCACGGAATCGTCGTGCACGGAGCCGGCGCCATTGTTGATGAGTGGGGAAGTGGTCGTCGACGATCGAGTTGTTGATCTGTCGCCGAGTTCCGCAGCTGCAGCGCCGGCGGCTGTAGATTCTCCTCGACGTGTAGTTCGAGATGTCGACACGCGATGAGTGCATCTAGCACAGAGCCAGAGACGACGGGCGCCCAAAGGTTTGAGCATTGTTGCTTAAGGAAAGCCAAAAATTAGGCACAGAGTAATGCGAGTATTATGCTCTTTTTTTCCCTCACGGGAGAGTTATGCCGAGGCAGACGGGCGAAGATGCTGTAGCAGATGGATCGGGAGTGACTGATTGCTTTGACAAGGGCATCCTTTTTTATCTCTGGCGCAATTTAGATGTCGGGTCAGTCGAGAATAGGCGAGAGATCATCGGGGTTTTGTGGTAGTTGCGACGTTGCAGGTCGGCGAGAGGGAAGGATCAATTGGACGCGGTCGGCACGACGGGTTTTTGGCGGATGTAGGCGGCAAGAAGTGGGTGGCGTTGACTGATAGCTGGACCGAGCCGGAGCGGGCCCCTCGTGCTTGTTCCTGCCGCCCGATTTTCCCGGAGCCGTTTCCAGGAACTTAATGGGACCGCCGGTATCGGATTCATTTACATGTGCGTCAAAGTAACGGACGGGAAAAGGTGACATGGATGATATCTTGTAAGTAGTAAATTCATGGAATTTTTCACGAAGTATGAAAAATCGTTTTGCTAATGAAGATTCAAAAGTAAGTTCTCCCGGTGCATATGCAAGATACCTCGACATGCGATAGGTGACTGAGATGGCATGCAGCCTCAAATCGCCGTTTATCCATCTGGCCACCCACCCCTTTGATTACATGTCCCCAAGTTTTGGAACAATCTTCGTCATTTTGCCACTGATTCTGAAGATTCAATAATGATAGTCCTTTGCAACTTCACGGTGAAAAGATCCTCGACAGCTTCCGCTCACGGTTGGACGCCTGCCGTCAATTCGCGCTTGGGCTATCCAATGCTTCTCAACAGAATGACACGAATAGACTTCATTCTCCGCGCCTGTGCTCACAATGCTTGAAAGATGGCATGCTTGTGATAATGGACGAATGCCATGAACGGAATGCCTTTGCCGACCGAGATGGAATGACGGTTTCTCAAGTAAAGTACAGTCACGTGACAGCAAAAGCTCCTCGGGCAATCCAGGAACGGGGATCCACCAGCCAGCAACAAACTCGCCAGCCTCAATCGGGACCGACGAGCATCCAAGACCGCCCAATTCCGCGCCCCAAAATCGCCAAGTGAGCGAAAATGGCTGCAAGAGTGCTGCTACAACGGGTATGCTTGAATATTGCACCACACATCCTTCCTTGAATTGACCTTACGATGATGAATAAAGCTAATACGCACCTCTCTTTCGCAGCGCTCGCTCGCGCCGTTGGCTACCCTCGCTCTCGGGGGCATGGCTCTTGTCCCGGCAACAGTCCTGGCCGAAGCGCCAGCGTCAAACGTATGCGACTCCTCGAAGTCCGTCATGATGGCATCGTTCACTGACGAAACGTGTAGAGAAAACCAATCTATGACGACTGGGATGCGCCGTCTCCCGCACCGCCTGCACGACGAGAGCCCTCAAAACAACCCGACACCTCCGCCCCCTCGAGCCTCGTGCCGTCCTCGCCATCATCCGACCCGGAGTCCCGGGAGCACACGCCGCGAGGGCCCACGCCGACGGATCGGCTGGCGGTGCAGATAGGGCGGGCTCGGATGTTCCTGTACCAGTGCGCCGTGTCTGCCGAGGACAAGGTCAATGAGACCATGGACTCGGCCTTCAACCTGGAACAGTCCTTCACCAACACGCTGGCTTCGCTGGCGCCCCCGCGCGAGAGCGGCGAGCGGCTCATGCCCGGCGCCGTGTACGTCCTTGTCGCTGCCATGGCCGGCAGCATCATCACCCGCAACCGCAACGTTCTGCTGCGAGCCACCGCGCCTCTCGCCCTCGGCGTTGGCGCCGCTTGGACCGTCCTGCCCATCACTATGCGCAAAGTCTCCGATCTCGCCTGGACCTATGAGCAGCGCTTTCCTGCCGTCGCGGACTCCCATATCAAGGTTCGCGAGGGCCTCCGGCGCGGTGTCAGCTTCGCCAAAGTCCATAGCGAGCTGGGCGTACGCTACGTTGACGACAAGGTGACGGACGCCCGCGAGATCGTCGAGGGTTGGGTCAAGCAGGGTAAATAAAAGTAGGGCGTGAAGAACTGTATACTTGGATGCTTGTGCTATCTGGCGACTCACTTATACACCATTCCTCTTTGTCACGGCGTGGCCGTACGCAGAATGTGCGTCGCCCAATATGTCATTTTCAGCGTTCATGAGCATCTAATCTAGAAATGGCTGCTCAATCAATCCATGCATCGCCGGGGAGCCCACGGCGGAGTTCATGGGCAGCGCATGGAGCAAAGTCTACATTTGTTTCGTGAAATAAGTCGCATGCTCCCAAATGCCAAAGTCAAATATCCGATAATAAATGAGAAGCGTTGGAAATTAAGCTTGTGCCACTGGAGTAGATTCCAGATTCCGCTCCGCCCGTTGCTGTCCGCCTGGCTTTCGTTCAGAAGGCGTCTTGCGCTGCTGAGTTTGCTGGCGAGCGACACCCATTTGGCCGCCCGCCGCCAACGCGCTGGCGTTTGCCTGGCCCTTCTTGGGCGGTTTTTGCTTAGGTTTGTTGTGAAGCTGCCGCTTGGCATCGGCGTTGCTCGCTTGCATAGCGAGATGGTCCAAGTCGAGGGTCTTGCACATGTCCGAATAGCATTTTCCCTTTAACATACTGGAGTAGATCGGATCCTTCCCAGGAATCATCTGAGCGAGGAGATATTTCGAGTTTGCGAAACGGTTGTTCATGTCCATGGCCACCTTGAGGTACCTGTCGACCACATCTTGCCATGGCAGCACGCCTCCGTCAGCGTCAGATCGGAAGCAGCTTGGGTTCTTCTCGGCAGCGGTCGCAATCATGGCACCGTCTGCACCGAACTCTTGAGCCAGCCGCAGACCTTCATCTCTGGTCTCAACGTCGCCATTCATGAGGCAGGCGACACCAAATTCGTGACACACGTTGGCGACCATGCGCAGCTGACCTCGAATCGCTCGCTCTCGCGGGCGCATCGGCGTTGTACGGCAATGAACCGTAAGGCCGGTGATTCCTGTCGCGCAAAGCCTCCTAACAAGGGCTTCTGTCTCTTCTGCAGTCTCGAGGATGCGAATCTTGACGCTGATGCCAATCTCGAATTCGGGGGTAATGTTCTGCACTAGAGCCTCGAGAATGGCGCACAGCTTGTCTGGTGTTCGCAGGAGCGCTGCGCCCATGCCGCCACTCGTGCTGAAGGGCTTGGGGCAGCCGGCATTAACGTCGATGCCGGCGACGTCTGCCGCTACAAGTCGGGCAGCCTGCACGGCAAGATCGGGATCCGCCGTCCCGATCTGGAAAATGAGCTTTCCGTCCTCCTTTTCTGGATGTATCTTGTAAAGTATGCTCTCTTTGGCATCGGACGGGGGCTGCTTTTGGCCAAAGGATGGTACGCGGGCCCATTCAAGGGTTTTGGTTTCGTCGTTGAAGCGTCGCGCCGTCCCAATTATAGCACGGTCGACGGTCTCGGGACCTGAAGTTGGCGAATTATTTAGTGCGATGCGAGATAAGTGGTAAGGAATTCATTGCGACTCACCCCAGACCAGATCTGCGCCGTGCTCGAGTGCCAGCAGCCTTGAGGGCAGTTCCCCAGAGCGGACCATGGGCGCCAATACTACCTTGCCGCGGTAGTCGACGCCCCTGCGGGGAATCGGGACACGCCTTGACTGCGTCGACATGGCTCGCTTGAAAAGGGTAGAGAGCATAACAAAGGAGATGACGAGACTACATGACGAGTTTGCACTCGACAACGCAAGTCTGGCAAATGGATCACGGTGGCTGCGCTTTGGCGTTGGAGTCAGACTCAAAGAAATCTTATCGAATTGCCAGTCAGCTTATCGATAAGAAAGATGTCAAGGTGGGGTGGTCCGGGATGAAGTGGGCCCTTCGGATCCGAGCCCGGCCGTCAGGTCAGACTTGATTCACGGGCCGCTGCTCCACTGGTAAGTTATTTGACGCGAACCGGAGCAAGGACTGTAGTTCGTTACTGCTATGAACAATTGTTCGCCATGTCAACTCAAATGCAAGTCGAGAAAAACTGCATGTTCTTGACGATTTCCGTCGGCGAGAGTGTTTTGTCGAGGTAACGAGCTGTGTTGCTTAGGTATGACGTCACATCATTATACACAAAGCAACTTCAACCATGGCACCGGCTGGCTGCTTTCAGTCTGAAACACGGCAGGACAATGAAGAGGCTTTCTTGTGTAGGTAGGTAGGTAAGTAAGCAGATGAAGTTTCTACTGTATTACTACTGTAAGCAAAGCGTGAGAAAAGCACGCTGCTTCAGCCGGGGAAAATTCAAGTCACTTGTTCCGCTGGTAGAGAGTGTACTTCTTGACGGTGGATCGCCCAACGACATCGAGACGACTTGCGTGCGATAACGAATAATTGATTCCCTCTTTTTTTTCTTTTTCAGTTCAAGGCCGATGATAAGATTTTCGAGTCAAGAGAAGACAAAGCCACTTCGTAATGCGTTGTGCGCAAGGCACCTTTGTGGGACAAGTCCATGCATGGCCACCGAGTTTGGTTCACGGAGAAAATGGCGCATCCCTGTGAGCTGTTCGAGGTTTGGAGGCGTTTTTTTCCTCTGTGGTCCTTGGCACTGTAAGTTACCGTCCTGTGCGAATAGCATGCGCAGGGACTTTATGGTATCCCCTGTTGGAGGACCCTCCGCTACAACGCAATTTACCACGCAGCCCGTCCTGGCCGGCAGTTTGAACCGTTTGATGCATGTCAGCAACAAGTCCATCGGTCGGCAACGCAGCAAATGGGTCCGGTCGGCAAAGTCCCAATGGAGAAATGGGGCACATGGCGGCCGGTACATGCACGGCACGACGTACCACCACCACCTACAGGTACCTTGCGAATAGGTGGCCCTGTCAGGCGCCCCGTCGCGTACCGCAATTTTGATCCATTCCAACAACATGCAGCCTGTGTACGTAGACCGGATAGCACACAATACGAGTCGAAACGGGGCACCTTTTGTTTGGGCGGAAGAAGCCGAGTTGACTCAAAAATAGCACTCAGCAGCTACCTAGTATACTGTAGAGTATTCAATCGTAGTAGTGCACAATGCTTGGGAGTTTGCAAAGACAGTAAAAGGTGTATTCGCGACTGTGCAAGCAAGTCCAAAGACCTCCCCTCCAGGCCTGGGTAGGTACTTTGTACCGCCGTGACTGAACTTTCGAGTTGGCTCTTTGTGAGCGAATTGCACGACCGATTGGTACGTTTCCCCCATGTCACATTTTGCAGTCTACCTCCTAAAAAGGCCCTCCAGAGTCGACCTCTCTCTGTGCTCGCTTGCTGCACCAGACGATTTCCCCCGCTGCCCACCCTCCCCAAATTGCCAGGCGCCCCTTTTTTAGCGACCCGGCTCTCTGCCTGCCCCAGGCTGCCCAGGTGCCCCGCATCCAGTGCCCGAGGCTGCCCAGGCCAGTTATCCGTGCTAACTTAACCTGGGAGTCTCCAGTCGTCGTGCCTCCACTCAATCCTTGTGCAAGGGTCTCAGGGGCCACCACACACACACTCACACTCACCACCATGCCACCGGACAGCACCCTGTCGAGCCTGTAACCACCTACCAACTTGGTACCGCCGGGCGTTTGCCTGTGTCCTCTCTCGCACTGCGGTCTGCTGCTGGTAACCTGGACCTGCTTGTCTTTTGGAAGGAGCTGGTCGCTCAATTAAAGTGCCCCCCAAAACTCACATACGACTAACCTGGCCCCGACAACAATCATCCGCGCCGCATCTGCCCCTAACAACCTATCGACAGCTCCTATCTTGACGGCGAATGATCCTTCAAGTCACCCGAACCTTGCCCTTGCCCGTACCTCACGCCATCCGCGTGCCCGTCCCACCGCTAATGAACGCCGCTGCATGAGACCACGTCCATCCGCTGCGACCACGCCATCATAGTATTCGAGAGTGCGCCCCGGCGACGTCTCCTCTCCCCACGACCCGTTCCTGGCGAACGGTGTCCCAGCTGTTGGGTTCATCCGAATCTCCTTCGCGCCAGGTCAATGACGTTCTCGCCTGGCCGTCGACATGGAGAACGAGCCCTCCTTCGCCGCAGACGAGAGCAAGTCGACGAGGCGCGGCCGCTTCATGGACAAGCTGTTTGGGGGCAGAGAACGAAAGACTTCTGAAGGCTCTCCCAATGCGCAGGCCACTCTCGATGCCTTCCTCCACAGCTCTGCCGACAAGCTCGAAATCACCAATGCGCCGCCTCCGCCCCCTCCCAAGCTCGCCAAACTCGACACCACAATCACCCGATATCCCCAGGCCCTCGCCGTCAACCACCAGGCGCAGCTTAATAGGCCCATGGCCCCGGGCAAGTTCGAACCAGCTCCCGTCAAGAGGAGCCCGCGCCCAAACAAGAAGGGCTTGGTGGTAAGGTTCGCAGATTCATATCCAGAAATCATTGGCGAAGGCGGCGATGAATCCGATATTCCTGTCATCGAGATTAGGAAGAGCAAAGCGGCGAGAAGGCCGTCTCCAGCGGCTTCGCGCCCGCACAAAAACTCTTCCGCTCCCGCCTCTGCTGCACCCTCTGGTAACTTCGGTGCCCCTGATGACGACTTTCGCCCAAAGCCGCTGGCAAGGTCGCAGACGGGATATTCGTCCGTTTACGAGCCTGAGCATGACGTCTCCGACAATATTTCCCGAGAACCATCGCGGCGCCAACCCGACAGCAATCTTCTTCTACCTGGCCGAGCTGCCAGTGCTCGGTTTCTGGAAACTTCAGGGCGCAGGGATGAGAATAGGAGGTCATTCATCGAGATTCACCAAGCGCAAATGCGTGAGCAAGAGGGCAAGGCTTTTGCACAGGCTGCGCGAACCGCCAACCCTGGATCTCGCCGCGATCGGGATGAAGCCGAGCGACTTTCCGTCAACAGAGATGATTCCACCGGGCCAACGACCCAGCGGCGATCGCCCACACCCGAACCTAGGTCCCTTCAGGCGCCCGCGGAATACAGTCCTGCGGCGTCCATTTCCTCTGAGCCACCTAGCCCAGACCGCCAGCCCCCGCCATTATACACAAACGCCTCTGCCATCTCGTCAAGTATGGCGTCTTCGTTCAATGGGTCTCCCATGGATCCGGGCTTGTCCGCGCGACTAGCCTCCGTGAGGATTCGTGATCCCGGTAACGCCGCTGGAAATGATGCCCTGGGCACATTTGTAACGAGGACGCGCCACCTATACGAGCTTTTCCGCCTGCACGCCGAAACGGTGAAGCCACTCAACACTTGCACGCTGCAGGAATGCGGACGGGGTGGCTTGTGGTGGTTCCTCAAGGGGAGGATGGGCCTCGAACTGGCCGTTCGAGACCGACCCAGCTCCCCGCAGGCGCAGATGCAGAACCAGATAGATCGACAGCAGGCATACTCCAACCTGGCCAAGGGCTACTGGCTATGCCAAGAGGTGATTCCCGAAATCGCGGAAGCCCACCGGATAGTGCCAGACGCGGAGATATCGGTCGTCGTACAGAGCGTTAACTCGGCATTGCGCAAGCTGTCTTTGTCCATGAACCGGAACGGGCTCATGCCGCCCGAGGAACCATTCCTGCCGCAAACAATCGACAAGTCGATTTGGGTAGATTATCCGCCTCTGAGCCAGGACATGATTGCATTGCTATCAGGCAACTGGGGCTCCGGACTGACGGCCATGTCCAGCCCGGTCCCCTCTCTCCAGCTCCTCGACACCTTTCCCTTGGGCGATACGGCAGAAAACTTCAACTATGCGCGCGTTATGGCAGATGTGTTTCTCATGGAGCAAGGCAGAGAGGCGCAAAGAGTTCACTTTCCCTGTCTCTTGTCAATAATCCGACCGCAGCTCGAAAAGGGACTGATCTTCATGATTGCGAGCCAGGACGGCAGCATACAGCTGGCCATCCAGGACAGCAAAAAGTCGGGCCCAACGTGGGACGATGTGCGGTGGCGGAACGAGACGTGTAACCTGGACCTCCGACTGCCTCGAGGATTCCGGCTGGCCGTGCAGCTCAGTCAGGCAGACTACAGGATGGTCTGGAACATGTACGACTTTGGGGCGAAAATTCAGGCGAGCCTGCACCCACGAAGCGACGAGCAGGTTGTTTTCCGGACCAGCCTGCGTTCTTTCCAATACCTCGAATCCGACCCTCCCGCCAGAGCGTTTCCCAAGGAACCGATGCAGCGCTGCGAGGCGGCACTGATAGAGAAGGTATACAAGGAGAGCGGACCGGCAGGACCGCGTTGCTGGCATTGCGGTTTTCGGATCGCCGTCATCACGGGACCTACGACGAGAACAGTCAACGGCGTGCAACACAGCTTTCCGCCCTCGCTACCCATTCAATTCGGCTTCTTCCGCGCCGAGGGAGACGCGCCGGCTCTCTCCATCAAGTACGAGAGCGGGCGGCAAAGGGGCCGCATGGTCTTCGTGTTTGGCGATGAACAGGAAAGGGTCTCCTTTCATTCGCTGATCACCGGAACGGCCTTGAATCACGACGAAAAACTGTATGCAGACCTGCCCATCAAGTCGTTCATGATATCGCAAAGCGTCAGGGAGCCGGTGGGAATGGCGCCTTTTAGTCGCATGCCCTGGAGAGTGGCCAGAATCATCAACGATGAGTACCCGCCAGCCGGAGACCATCCGCACACGGTGCTGGCGGACAAACTCAAGGTGGTACTCGAGTATCAAAATGGCACAGTGACGGATCGCGTCAATGTCGCCCCGGGAGAGCTGCGGATGCGCTTGGAGGTGACGAATGCCAAGGTGTTAAGGATACTTCGGCAACCGCAAAAAGACATGACTCTGTCCGTGTCCGAAGCTCAGGTTCCGCCAGAGCTGCCCAAGAGCATGGGTGACGCGCTGCAGCTGCTGCAAGCTAATCAGACGATACGGACGTACGAGTTCAACAACCTCAAGGATCTGCACTGCTTCCAGGCGGCCTTGACAGGTTTCGAGGTTATATTCGACGGTCTGGCAGCAACGTTTGCCATATCGCGACGTCGAATGGTGGTGCCGATCCACAAGAAGTGGGAAGCGGGCTTCACACGTATTCAGGTGGTCCGATGGGGTGACAGGCAGGTGCAACTGCTGGCATTTTTCGAGGAGTTCCAGCACGGGCACTGCATGAACTTTGTGCTCAAGGGCACCGACGTTTACGAAAGCTTCCATCGTTCGGGCAAATCGGGCATCAAGTTTGTGGACGCCAAGTTTCCTCTGCCGCGGCTGCCGGCGGATCGCGATGCCGATTTCGACGACATGGCTTTCGTGTGCCTGGATCTGCCAGATTTGCCGGGAGAGCATGACGACCTGACGCTCATGTTTGAAAAGGAATCAGGTGAGCCCGAGTGCACATGGATGGGAAGAGACGAGGGCGAGACGCTGACAGTTTGTCTAGATCGTGACCGGTTGTGTGAGTGCCTACCCGCTCCCGTCAAGGGATCCTCGAGGATGTCGTCACGAATGAAATGAATGCATTGCGTTGAAACGGCGCGCTTGGCGGCGTATGGAATCGAAGGGGTCGTGGACGAAGACACGAATGGCCGACGTCGTGCCATGTCGGTCGGAGAAGAGGGATTGGCTATAAAGAACAGGCGGACGAGTGGTGGTCTTTATAAGGGTCCGTTATTGGATGTACATGGCGAGCATGACAGTCGCATAGCGAATTAGCTGGCACATTGCGATGGAACGTACGACGAAGTACTACTACTACAGTTCTACAGGGAGAGAGCAGGGGAGATGAATCCCATGACATGGCCAATCAAGCGAATGTGCCATTGCTGCAGTGAGACTGTTGTGATTGTAATGACGGGCGAAGGGTGAGTGGTCAGTGCTTCCTTTGGGGAAGTGGCTTGAGGCTGAAGATGCAAGATGCAGATGTGCCGGATTGAAGCGGACGAGCTACGAATAGCAAAGGAAAAGGCCTGTCTGCCTACGATCGGGCCGTCGCGGCTCGGCGGGTTCCACGTTGCTGAAACGACGGAAACAGTGGATATCGATATCCAGACGTCGATGCTTTGGGTGAGGTTTTTTGAGGAGAGCAGAAAGCCGTCATGGTTCTGTCATTCCGTGAAGCGGTAATTTTTAACTTGACTTACAGCAGTGTGTGGTTCTGGCCGATGCAACCCACAATCATTGCTCTTGTCGATATCATCCGTCCAGAGGTCTGTATGCATGTGCGGTTCGCATCATGTACATAAGGTATAGAGGGATGCACGTTTTTGTTTCTGCCGTGTGCAGAGTGTGTAATGCGTTGCGGCGTAGATGCAGCAGAAACAGGCTTCCTCGCACAGGGTGTCGAGCGGAAATTCAAGGTTTAACTTGGGGGCGTTGTCGTCATGGGCTGTGATGACTGATGAATGCACAACACGAGTGCAGCAAAAGGGCAGCGGCGGCGTGTCCACTGTCCATGGATTGATGTTTGCACCTGTTCGGGGCGAGTCCCGGCAGTGGGTTCACAGGCAGTCAGCAGTGGGGTTCAATCGATGGTTGGGCTTGCAGGTTGCTTGCTGCCTTCAGGTGCCCCGCACATTGCCCGTCCTTCCGGGGGGGACACTTAGGGAAGTAAGGTAAGTACCTACCTGAGGTAATTGTACCTAACCGGACTGGGACGGTCCACTCGGATCAAGTCCTCCAGTCTTGGTTCATTGTGCGAGTTGCTTGTCTTGTCAGTCATCAAATTCACGCCGCCTCGATTGCTTTCTCAAGCTCGTCTGGTTCTCCCTCCCCACTCTCTCTCCCATCATCCGTCCCTCTTTATTTACTTGCAGCAGACTCCCGTCATCCTCTTATTTTTTGACCTTTCTTCAACGCGCCGATATTTTTAAACCGCATCCCTTTCAAAAAGATTGCCTTCGATACATACGTAATTCGCAAAGCATTTACTACAGACGCTGCTGGAGCGAGTGGAGAACCTCATTCAACCCGACGACAATCACCGGTGGGCTCCTCATAAGAGGGCTCCTCATTAGATCCATCCGTTACGGCCATCATCCTTGCTTGTCGCTGCTCGCCTCTTGTGTCCCTTCGCCATGGTCCTCGGCGGGCTTGTCTCTCCGACGCGGAAAAGGGCGTCGACAATTGGTACGTTGAACAGGCATACTGTACTGTTATTTTTTTGGTTCCTCTCTCTGCCTTTTTGATCACAAGCCCTCTCACCCCTCCCCCCCTCACCCCTCCATCCATCCATCCGTCCATCCATCGGCATCGCCCTGGTTCCCCCACCACCACCACCATTACCACCACTGCGACCACTGTTTGCGACAAACCCGCAAAACCACCAACCACAAGCCCATCGTCGTCATCCCTCCGCTTCCTCTCCGCCTTAAAAAAAATTCCCTCTCCCATCGCAGTCCCTGGGTTCGAGGGAGCTTCGACGGGACCAAGGCATCGCTCGCACTTACACGACCAAACGACGATGTCCCTCGACGCCGACGTCAACGCCTGCTACTTTCTCGCCTAAACGACGCCCACTCCGCCCGACCGCTTGCCCCTCGCCGTTTTGTCGATCAGCCCGCAAGCCATACGCTTTCTTGAGTACTAGAAATCAGCCATGTTGACGAATTGGTTTTCCCAACCTGCAGGTAGCAACCGCTCTTCCTCTGACGAGGCGCGTCCCGCCGACGTCACCGACGATGATACCCAGGTCGTCGAGCCCGACCAGGGCAACGGTCAGTCTTCACGATCTCAACGCTACAGTAGATGTTGTTGCTGACGTCCGTAATCTTGCTAGTTCTCTCCCACATCATTTCGCAGTTGCGGCCAGGCGCCGATCTAAGCCGCGTCGTTTTGCCCACATTCATCTTAGAGCCCAGGAGTATGCTGGAGAGGATAACAAAGTAAGCCCGAATTCTCTCACTGAACGGCTCGCCAAAATGCTGACCATTTATTCTCTCTCAAGCTTCATGTGTCATCCCGAGCTGCTCCTCCAGATACCCGACATAGACGACCCTGTAGAGCGATTCGTCTCCATCGTCAAGTTTTATCTCAGTGGCTGGCATATTCGTCCTCCGTATGTTCCCCTTCTCAAGAGCATTGTGCCTCGCCCCCCTTCATCACCTTGAACGAATGCGCTGATAGCGACTTGCAGAGGAGTCAAGAAGCCACTCAATCCCATCCTCGGCGAAGTCTTCACCTGCTACTGGAACCTCGACAGCCATCATCGAGCATACTACATCTCAGAACAAACGTCACATCACCCGCCCAAGTCGAGTTACTTTTACATGGCACCGCATCATCACATTCGTATCGACGGCACCCTGAAACCCAGGAGCAAGTTTCTAGGCAACTCAGCCGCTAGCATGATGGAAGGAATCGCCTACTTGAGTCTACTCAACAGAGGCAAGGATCCGGCAAAGGGAGAGCAATAGTCAGTGACATCCCGATAGGAACGGTACGAAGTGACATTGATCACTGACTTTCTACAGTATTCTGACGCAACCCAACATGTATGCGCGGGGCATTCTGTTCGGGAAAATGAAATACGAGCTAGGCGATCACAGCTTTGTCCGATGTCCCGAGCTCGATCTGGTCGCCGATGTCGACTTCAAGACAAAGGGTTGGGTCGGTGGCACGTACAATGCCATCGGTGGCGCCATAAAAAGAGAGAGCACAGGCGAGGTTCTCTACGAACTCTCGGGTCTCTGGAGCGAGGAAATGTTCATCAAGAACGTCATCGTAAGTATCGAGTCAAATTTAATCGCAGATCAGGCACTAACTCTCGACTACCTAGACGGGTCACAAGGAAATGTTCTTCGACGCTACCAAGTCGAAGCCTAGTCCGCCGCAAGTTCGTCCTATTGAAGATCAAGACGAGCGCGAGTCACAGAGGCTTTGGCACAAGACGGCAAAGGCCGTCAAGGAGCGCAATCACGAGGTCGCCACAGATGAAAAGACGAAGATCGAGGACAGGCAACGAGAAGAAGCCGCGGCTAGAGCCCAAGAGGACCTGGAATGGCACCCGCGCCTGTTCCGCAGGGTCCACGGCGGTCCAGGAGGGACCGAAGAGGGCATGGAGGATCTCGAGTGGATCATCAACACGGTCTTGTAAGTGCCCTTAAACTTTGGCCGACTGAGCTGCGGCTGATGAATCTACAGTGACCCATCAGCGCCTTCCGAGAAGCAGGAAGAGGTTGTCCTGTCCATTTATCCCATTATCGATGGTCAAAAGGTCGGACAGCACGATCGCATACCGCCTCGCAAGGTCGATCGAGAGCCTGTCGCCGAGGAATCGACAGCGACATCAGGCGGTAACACCTCAGAAGATTTGATCGACTTTGCTGGGGCCAACTCGACAACATCCGCTCCTGCGCCTCAACCGGCTCAAGTTCCCGTTCCTGAACCTGCACCAGCGCCAGCGCCTGTTCCTATCCCGGCAGCAGCCCTCGTCGAGGCTCCGAGAGCCCCCGCGCCCGCGCCTGCACCTGTACCGGTACCTGCTGCTGCTGCTGCTGCTTCTGCTACTGGGTCCGGGGAGATCTCCGCTTCGACATTGACGGCTGCACGGGCACCGCACCCGGCCTCGGTCAATGCGCCTACAACAGCGACGTCCTCGATTCCACCGCCAGAGGTTTCACCCCGAGAGACCGGCCCATCGAATTTACTGGCAAACACGGCCAAGCAGCCAGACTTGGTGGAGAGGGCTCTCATGTCGACGGGCAAGCCAGCTGAAGGGCCGCTCATCGACTTTGCGCAAGAGTTGAAGAGAGACTTGCCACCAGCAGAAAAGACTAGCTAGATCTCCTCGAGCCACGTCTAATACCTGCCAAGGCTATTCGATGAATATACGAAACGCTGGCGGTACCTGAAGCTTCACATGATATGACACGGCGCAAATGCGGTTCTCAACGTGCATGCGTACTGGTCAGCTAGTGCCGATATCCGGATATCAAGGTCTGCCATCGCATGTGTGCGATGGACCGGAACCACGACTGGGGAAAGCCTCGTAAAACGGCAAGGCATGAGTAACAAGTCAAATGTATCTGCATGTCCATTTTATTTTCATTGAATCCCCCAAGTCATGCGATGGGGACTGCGTTTTCAGTCCCTTGGTAAAGTCTCTGGAAACCACCCAAACACAACTGCGAGGATGATCTCTCAGCTTGAACAAAAACAACCCTTGCCTGAACGCCCTTTTTCCGTAGCAGTGAAATGGTCAATGTCATGCGGACTTCTGTGCCGCCCCCTTGAAGCACCGCCTCTAACCTGCAAATCCCCAAGAGGGAGAAAGAAAATCCTCCTTGCCGTCCCCCGCCCCCCCTGAGCGCGCAGTCTGGGCCACGCCTCACCTCCGCCTCGTCGGGTCGGGCGAGGGCGATCGACTGACGCTGCGCTCGTCGCGGCCGCGCAGCTTGAGCCACTTCTTGGTGCTGAGGGTGAGGTCGCGGTCGAGCTCGTCGCTCGGGTCCTTGCGGTGGATGAAGTTGCAGAAGCCGCCGCGGACGCAGCCCTCGCCCGAGTTGAGGCGGCAGCAGGCCTCGCGGAAGTCGGTGACGGGGCTCAGCTCGCAGTAGATGGGGCGGCCGGCGTACCACCGGCTGTTGAGCGCGTCGCAGGCCTGCTGCGCCGACTCTTCGTACTTGAAGCGCGCGTACACGTTGCCGATAAGATCTAGAGGAAGGCGCACCCGGAGCTCCGTTAGTATTTTGTTCCGGTAATTCAGAAAGATAAGAGAAGAGCAGAGAGCAGAGGGGAAAAGAAAATGACAGAGGGAGGGCAAACGGGGAGAGGGGGGAAACGTACGGTCGTTGTTGTTGTCGCAGACGACGAGCTCCTCGAGCTCTCCGTACTTGCACAGCTCGCACCAGATATCCTCGTAAAAGGCATCAAAGTGGTTTTGCAGCTGCGACGCGTTCATGCGGTTCTTGGGGTCAAACGACGGGTTCTGGTAGAGGTTGGGCATCAGGATCGTCTGGCTGTACGACGGCTTGACGTGCTTTCGCGAGCACCGGTCGCCATGACGGCAGGCTCCGATTTTCTATTATTCGGTTAACAAAGAAAACTCAGGCGTAAGTGAATCATCCAGATAGAATAAGAAAAGGAGGTTTCTGCGGAACGCTGAGCGGGAAAAATCACTCCCTCTCCGGGCGAGCGCGCCGAACGAATGGAGTGATGGGATATCCAAGGTCGGAAAGGAGCGCAGGGCGGGAAAGAGACTTACAAAGTAGAATGAGCAGTTGACCTTGTCGAGCTCGGTACCGAAAATGGAGGCGAGAAAGTTGGCCATCGTTTCTTGGCTGTGGCAGGATGCGTTGCCCGAGGGGATGTCTTTTGGCGCGCGCGCGCAAGAGAGAGAGAGAGAGAGAGAGAGAAGAAGTCGACGATTATTCCAGCTTCGATGGGGATTCGAGCTTTACCGGGTCGCTTCGGATAGGCACGAATGCGATGCGCGCGTGAAGAAGTGGTTGAGGGATCGAAAGAGGGAACGACTTCGGCGAAGGACGTATGTGCGACTCCAACAGTCGAGATGAGCTGCTCCGTAGAAAGATACCTGACTGGGTAGGTCGGTAATACTAGCGGGAGAGGTTTGGAGAGCGAATGAGACAGCCTTGCGCCACAATATCATGAGGCTGAATCACGTGCGTGTGGCTGATTTATAATCCCCTTTTCGAGAAGACTGCTCTCGACGTTTCCATAAGATAAAGAAGCGACATTCACTGAACTCGATAGCTAAGCAATCAATTTGAGAAGTTGTCAACTGCTTAGCACGCATCTTGAAGAGGCTCAACGAATATGAAGTCGTCTTCAAAGAGTTCGTCTGCCCAGCCACGGCAAGACTCGAGACATTTGCGAGTATGAAAGTACAGTGAGGTTTCCAGGCCTACATCAGGCTTGTTCGAGTCCCCAAGTAAGCTGAGTCATAAACTCCATTATCTGTAGGAAGAAACATTCGTTCAAGATGTACATACGAAGACTGTAGTTACATCATGTCTCTAGTGTGGCAACCTACCTAGAGCATACCTCGAGAAGTCAAGATTGCAATTACGACAGTTGATTCCACGGCAGCCACTTCACCACTAAGAAAACGTAAATGTTATGACCTGCAAGATGTTAAGCAGGCTCAGAATTTAGCCCAAAAAAAAGGTATCGTCAGAGGCCACCTTTGCCAGCAAATAACTTATTCACGCACTCAAGAGTCAATGGATCAATTCTGCAGCATGCCGTCCAATCTTAAATATGAGCAAGAGCAAAAAGAATGTTCTTTGACCGAGACAGGGGTCGAACCTGCAACCTCCTGATAACGACTGAATCGTAGTCAGATGCGCTGCCATTACGCCACACGGCCAGATGGGGAACTCGAAGGCGATGCTTCGGATGTTGGTTGAAGGTGGAGGCATTATTGTCTTTTATTAAGTCTAGCAAGAAAACTCTGAACCGTCCTGACAAGCAGAGGACCAAGCCCTGACGCTGGTTGGCCCGACGCGATCGTGACGGTGGGTTTCCGGCGGTTTTGGTGGGGAGACACCCCGGCAGCGCGGCGGGGCTCTTCGCCATCACTATTTGCAGGCGGTGGAAGTGTTGATGCAGAATGACTCAAATATATTGTGGGAAAGCTCGCATGGGATGATACGTGAGCACTCGCCCTATAACCATCGTCCGAGGATGTCAAGGTCGTTGGGTGCTCTATTTGGCACCGTCGACTCATCCCTCTCAGCTCTCCTTGATGCTGCAACTGTTGCTTGCCACCATCCATAACGTAGGATCGTAAACTCTACAGCGAGATCCGTTCTCACAAGGCGGCGGGTATCTGATCATGTAGAAGAGGATTGCACTTTCGCAGTAATGGCCAGGAAAGCAATGGGTTCTGTGCAGTAATGATTATTCCGGAAAATCTCTGTCGCGTTGTTAGTAGCCATACACGCATTTCACCGAACTTCGGCGTACGAAGTGTGGACTTACTCCATGCTCTGCTGCACCGACCGGCGCAGGCGCCGATTGTACAGCTTCCGGTCAGCTTGAATTCCTCCCCAGTACATGCGGGTAGCTTCTGGGTTGACAATCTTTCTAGGGTCGTATGCCGGGTCGTCTTCCTCCAGCGTCGCCATGATGGCCTCAATGTGAGACTTGATGTCCTCTCTCCTGAGAGGGTTTGGCGTATAACATGCTGTGCCATCCTCGGCGACGTGGTGGTGAAAGATCTTCGTCTCGAACTTTACGCGAGGCTGCTCATCGGGGAACCGAGGGCTGAAGCACATCTTGATACGGAATAATCCACCGTCGAGATTCGTCATTGGGCGGCCAAAGTACGTTATAGTCCAGACGAACGGATTTCCGTTCTCAAGCGCCACGTCGTGCGGCATGTCCCCTCGCTTCAAGAAGGCGGAGACCTGGTCAAACTGATGTTGCAAGTTGACACTGACAGTGGACTCCTTCGTCTTCGCCGCGAAGCCTTCCTCTGCCCATGTCGCCGTCTCGGCGTCAAGGGCGGCCTTGATGTTCTTGAGCCGACGCTCCAGCTCTGGGTAGTTAAATCGCCCGTCCATGGTATTTGAACCTAGTGCTTCAAAGGGCATCCGGACGAACGCCTGCTGCTCCTTCACCTCGGTCTTTCCCTGCTCAATAGCAGCGAGGTAGGACTGGTAATACCATAGAAATCGTCGTTTGATGAGATCTTTGAATGGTTCAAAGGGCATGTTGTTTTCGTCTGATTCCTCATCGTCATCGTCCTTTTTGAGTCTAGCTCCGTCCGGACCTATGCCCAAGTATCCCTCTAGTCGTTGAATGACGGAAATGCGCAATGTCTCGTGGCGAATCTGGCCTGGTCAGCAGCCGCGCAGGCCTCGATATCGGTATGCAGACGTACTTTCTGCACGTATGCCTTTTGCATCCTTTTGTCGGAGTCATCGTTAGCATCCTCAAAGCCAGGTTCGTTCTCGTATGGGTTCGAGGACAGAAGGCTTTGGATCGAAAGGAGGATTGATTCAAGGCCTTGTGCTGACGACCACTCTTCGCCTCTCTCGCCTCGCCATGTTCTGGTAGAGTCGTCAGGTATGGCCAAACAAACACACGACTGGTCGCGGGAAATTACCCAAGAATCGACCTGTATAACGCATTAGTGAGTTGATACAGGAGGTCTTGTCATCAAGTCTTACAAGCATATCTTGCCATTAGCGTAAATATTGGGGTTGAAGCGACAGAGACCTCCATTAGTCGTTATACACTGTACGTTTGGCGCTTTGGAAGGGTAGTCTGTATCAGGTCAGGAACTATTCGTAGAATGGCAGGAAACGGGGACTGCGCGGAGTTTACCCTTGTTAAAGCGAACCGCAAACTATGGGGAAACGATGAAGAGTCAGTGGAGGAACAAGCCGACAAAAACAAAATAATTTTACCTCAAAGAAGCCAAATTCGTATGGTGTCTCATGGGGGCCAACGATGAGTGCCTTGACGGTGCGTACATCAATGTCCCGGCAGGCCACGGCGATGGCTGCGGAGGAAGGTTCCTCGTCAGCATTTGGGCAGTAGATGAATGATTTCAGAAACAGCGTCATTCATGGGAGGGAGGCGCACCAAGATCTGAGCCTTTCTGAATGTCGCTCAACTCCTAACAACGAAGCTCCAAGTCAGCTTCGTAGCCCCGCGAATGACGAGTGCGGGGCATCTCGATTCTGGACGAACCTTGGAGATGCGGATGATGGACTGATCCATGGCGCTGCTTCACACTGTACGCAGGCTGGATGTCGCGGGGCGAGGTCGACTGAAGAAGAGTGTACCATGGAGGGTGGCAGGGTGTAAGTTGGGGGAAGATGAGAGGGCGAGTTCTGGTCAGATGAGCCGTCGTCGTCGAGAGAAAGGCTGAGGCGGACGTCCGAGGCAAGCTGTGCTCTGCGCGTGCTGAGCCTGGTACCTTGGACGAGGAATCTTGGGTCCGATACTATGATGAACCAGATTGTGAAAAGCAGCGGGCCCTGGCATAAAGCGTTGAGAGCTCTGCTGCTGGCTCTTCTGCGGTCGGGTATCGTTGGGTTACTTCCAAGTTTCATGAACGGTGATTGAGGCGACAGGGAGACTGGCACTTGACGTTAATCCGCACGAGCGCCTCAGGTGCGGAACTTGAGAAAGTGCGTGCATTCGCGTACCTGCCTGCCTACCTGCCCGCCTTCAGTTGGCACCTTGTCGCTAGCACCTACCGTGCGTGCTTTACCAGGGCACCTAACTTACTTGGGCACTGTAGCTGTACCTAGGTAGGTAGTATGCTCTGGCGCACGTTGCCTGGCTCTGTGTTTCCTGGTTCCTGCCCCTCTAGACATTGATGACCGGAGCCCTGGCGGGGTTCGACCACCTAAAGTACGCCGATTGAGGTGATTGTCGTGTCGGTAGTTCAAGCCGCTTACCAGTACAAGAGCAATCTGCTTTCTTACTAAGTTTTCAGGACCCAAAGATTGGTCGTTTAGAGTCTCCCTGGCAGGACCGAAAAAGAAGAGGTACCTCTATCAACTATGTCATTGGCCTCAATCGCTGAGCAAAGTCGGCCCGAGTTTGGATTCTGCGCCTGTTCGCTGGGCAGAAGTGAAGAAACTTTGGTGTACGTGTAGAGACGGTAGGTACCTTTATCAGGGACCTGCATGTCACTTTTAGAAACTTATAAGGCTGCAATATGCAGGCTTAAATGAGCTAAAAGAAAGTATCACTCCGAGCACCACAAGTACCTACCTTATTCCAAGACCCACCCGAGCAGCTTCTCGACGCGTTGTCTGTGGACTTCGCGTGCTGGAGCTGCGACGGACGCGTTAAGCGATTTCTCGCCTCTCATCATCACCCTTCTATCGACTAACTTGAATCCCGCCATTGTAGCTACGAGTCCTACGACCAACATAGGATCTTCGAGACACGGCCCAAACACAAACGATCCGACCGATCTCTCAACCGAGGCTACAGTCTGCCTCTCGTTGGCAACGATGGCCAGCTTCTTCGACCTCAAGGCTCGCAAAGCTGCCGCCGCCTCCAATGGCTCGAACGATCAAAAACCACAGCGCCAGACTGAGACCAGGAACCAGCCTTGGGTCGAAAAATAGTGCGTTTTCCGTCGAGGATCGTTCATGGCCTCTACTGACTAGGGAACAGTCGGCCCAAATCTCTAGACGATGTTACTGCTCAGGATCATACCATCACAGTGCTGCAGCGGACGTTGCAGGCTTCCAACGTACGTATCGCGACACTGCGCAAGCATTTATTGAGCGACTTGGTTGACTGAATGAGCAGCTTCCCCATATGCTGTTCTACGGCCCTCCCGGAACAGGCAAGACGTCAACCATTCTGGCCTTGGCCAAAGAGCTTTACGGACCAGAAATGATGAAAACGCGCGTCCTCGAACTCAACGCCTCCGACGAGCGCGGTATCTCCATCGTTCGAGAAAAGGTCAAGAACTTTGCGCGTATGCAGCTCACGAACCCGACGACCTCGTCCAAGAGCAAATACCCCTGCCCTCCTTTTAAAATCATCATCCTCGATGAAGCCGACTCCATGACACAGGATGCGCAGAGTGCTCTGCGCCGAACCATGGAAACCTACAGCAAAATCACTCGCTTCTGCCTCATCTGCAACTACGTGACTCGCATCATCGATCCCTTGGCAAGTCGATGTAGCAAGTTCCGCTTCAAGAGCCTTGACCAGGGCAACGCCAAGAAAAGACTCGAGGATATAGCTCAGACTGAAGGAGTGCCGCTCGAGGATGGAGCGGTAGACGCTCTCATCAAGTGCAGCGAGGGTGATTTGCGAAAAGCCATCACTTTTCTACAGAGCGCGGCGCGGCTAGTCGGCGCTGAGCTATCGCAACCGGACGACAACGTTCAAGAGCGGATGGACGTAGACAAAAGGCCAGTGACGGTCAAGATCATCGAGGATATCGCCGGAGTCATACCGGAACAGACTATTGACGGCCTGATCAAAGCAATGCGTCCGCGTGGCGCAGGCGAGACGTACCAGTCCATATCGAAAATTGTGGAAGAGATGGTTGCCGATGGCTGGAGTGCGACTCAAGTGGTGGGACAGGTGAGTGTTGATCCCGCTTCAACTTTCCGCGCCTGCTCGCTAACACAGTGGCAGTTGTATCACGCTCTCACCACCGACGAGAGTATCCCCGACGCTCAAAAGAACAAGATCGTCATGGTCTTTTCTGAGGTCGATAAGCGACTTGTTGACGGAGCAGACGAGCACCTTTCTATACTAGACCTCGCCATGAGGATATCTGCAATTCTGGCTGGCAAATAAGACACGCTAAACGAACCATTGTCTTTGAAGCGGCATGCTTACCTGTCTCCGAACCCGACCGGTTCAGATGCTGACAGCGAGAGTCCGTTGCCCGGCCTTCAAATTGTCTCGTCATTGGAAATCGAGCCAAGGTTTCCGTGCAATCGAGACCACGGGTCACCTGGCCGTATTCTCAGCCCCTTTTTCTCCCCTGGTGGACTACCGTCGCCTCCACCTGGTGCACGCGTCGCTGGACGATCGCTTTCGTCCCGATCCGCATCGCGGCAATAAAGCTGGTCGATATCCTGCAAGATGCTCATACAATTCTCCAGTGCGACTTGTCCTCCTTCAATATTTTCAGCCACAATCTCCAAAGTAGCAATCTTGGCTGACTCGGCAGCTGTGACCCACGGCCTGATCAGTGCTGACATTTCAGAATCATGACGCGGCCTGTCAACTTCCTTCACCGCGCCCGATCGTCTTCGAAGAGAATTCTTGGCGGGATAAGACGGGAGCAGTTGGCTTTCTTCTGCGAGGCGGTCGAGAGCTTGACGGGCGTTGTCGACCTGTCTCTGCAGAACCAAATTGGCATGAGACTTGTGAATCAGCATTGCCTTTTCATGTCTGGACATTGATAGTAATGTCTTGATATATGGGGTTATAAGATAATCGTTGGGCTGAGATGCCGTGTCCGAGGATTCAATAGACGTGGCCTCCGTAAGGTTGGGTGTAGCCATTGTCGGTTGCTGCTGCTGTGGTACTAGAGCGAGGATCTCTCTTCTGGCGGATACGTAGGCTGTGTACTTTTGGGTGACTTGATCCAGCTGCGCTGTGATGGAGTTTTGACCGTTTCGTTTAATGTGTCTCTGCTGTGACGCCTCTGCGCTGCCATCTTCGGTCTCGCCTGCGGATGCTTTGCTTAACTCGGCCTCTATCCAGCTGATGAGTTCGCTTCGTGTTGCGGTGAGTGCCTGGAGCCTTGCAAAATTGCTGGAAATTCCCGAGCCAGCGTCTCGCCGGGCTTTTGATTCTTCGAGAAGCCTTTTTCGCTGTTGAGTGATGAGTTTGGCTCGAAGGAATGTGCGTTCCAGATCCTTGATCCTGCTTTCCAGGTCTGGTTCAGCAGTGCTCTGCTCGACAACAAAGCTGTTCACCACGTTCCGGGGTACGCTAGGCAGGGACATGGCGCTTCGGAAGATTCTATCAGTGTCCGAAGGGTCTTGCCTGGAAACAGGCCTCGCGTCCAGGCTGTTCAAGGTTTGGCGGATGGCCAAGAGACATTCTCGCTTCTGCCGCAGTTTCAGGAGAGTGAGATGCCCTTCCAGTAGATCCGGTCCGCGGATAGGTGAAGACAACTCTTGATCAGCAGTTTCGTTTGATTTCGAAATAGTATCGTACTCGTGTTGAGCAGATCTGTGATCATGGAGCACGTCGGTGTACTCCTTCTGTATGCCTCTCAGCGATCCTGCAGTGGGTTGGGCATCGCTGACTATTGGCGCAAGTGCTAATGGCTGTACTGCAGCGCCATCTCCGATATGCGATCCCAAATAAAGTGCCAAAATGCGCCTGATATAATTGACTTGCTCTCGAGGCTTGATGTGATGTGACAATCCCTCCTGAAACTGGGAAATAGTGTCTGACGACTCGGTCATGCTGTTGCCTTTTCTGTGAGCAGACAGTAGGGTAGGCTCCAGAGTTGCGGTTTGTGACGCGCAAAGGAACCGTTTTGTGGGACTAAGAAGTTCAGAACTCAGCCAGGAGTCAGGTTGAGCTGGTTGCCGAATGGAAAGTATCCAGGTACCGTGTCGGTGGCTGACAGATCCGTGGCGTAGATTACGCTAGACTTAAATGGACTAGCGCCATGTGGATGTAGGAGCTAGTGTCGGGAGGCAGTATGCGACTCTTCCGAAATTTGTTACCGTGCTTTCTTCCTGATGATGACTTCCTAGCAAACCACCCTCCTGCAGGCCATTAGCTGGCGACAACTTCACCCACGAGCCACTGTTGCGTCTAGAGAACGCGCGAATACCCCGAGAACCTTCCAGAACTCAATCACATTAAGTGCGAAGGAGAATCAACACATGTCCCTTGAAGGCTGAGCTCCCCGAGCTGTCGAGAACTTCGGTGTTCTCTCATTACGAATTCTCGAAAGCGTCAACGAAACACGAAATCAAGATGTCGGACCCTCATCGCGATGTGTCCCAATACAAGTACTCGGCTATGTCCAACCTGGTTCTCCAGGCGGACCGTAGGTTTGTTACACGACGAACCGACGAGGCCACAGGCGATCCAGAATCGCTTGCCGGGCGGTTAAGCATCAATGACATGGGCGGTCGCGTCGCGCGAGATTCTGCGCCAAAACCGAAAAAGTCCAGTGCTCTTCCCGACGTACAAAGGGGTAACTTGCAGGATGGAGGCGACATTTTGCTTCGCGAGCAAGGGAAGCGGAAAGCTGAAGCCTCGCAGAGGGGCGCGGGGCTGCTGGGAACCAGCGATGCGTTGATAGAAGGAATCACCTACCGCCCTCGAACGGCGGCAACGAGAGCAACATTCGACCTCATCGTTACATCAGTAGCCAGCAGCTTGGGTGACGTGCCCCACGATGTCGTGCGCAGCGCAGCCGATGCGGTCCTGGAATATTTGAAGGATGATGACCTCAAGGACCTTGATAAGAAGAAAGAGATCGATGATATCCTCGGGACCACGCTTAATCCAAAGCAGTTCAACGAATTGGTAAACCTCGGGAAGAAAATTACGGATTACGACGCTCAGGATGATGACACTGCCATGGGCGACACTAACGGTGAGACCGAGATTGACGAGCGTCAGGGCGTCGCCGTTACTTTCGACGACGAAGAAGAGGAAGAGGACGGGCTTGAACACGAGGTTCGCGATGATTCGTCCGAAGACGACGCAAGCGATCAGGACGATCAAGAGAATCGAAGCGCCATTGACGGCGACGAAGCCCTCAGTGATGCCGGCGACATAACGACGCAACCCAAGAAGACCGAAAGCGAATCCCACTCGATACCTGCACGAGAGATCGACGCGTTTTGGTTGCAACGGCAAATTGGGAGTCTCTACCCCGATGCGCACGAACAGACCGACAAGACAAAGTCAGCCCTGAGGATTCTTTCTGGCGCACCTGATGGGGCCGATGGCGAGGAGAAGACGCTCCGAGAAGTCGAAAACGATCTGATGGAGCTTTTCGACTTTGAGCACCACGAGCTTGTCCAGAAGCTCGTTGAAAACCGGGAAAAAGTCTACTGGCTCACGAAGCTGGCCCGAGCCGAAACTCCGGAACAACGCGCCGCAATCGAGAGAGAGATCGCCTCGGAAGGACTCCAATGGTTGCTACACGAACTCAAGGGCGAGAGCGCTACAGAGGACAGCAAGAAGAAAATGGACATCAAGATGGACATTGACGTGCCAGCATCAATGGTTGCCGAGGCGGCAAAGAACGAGAAGGGGGAAGGTTACCTCGTTGGGGGTCTTCAACCGAAGAAGCTCATCAACCTGGAGAACTTGGTGTTCGACCAGGGAAATCACCTCATGACGAACGCCAAGGTCAGACTTCCGGAGGGATCGACGAAACGGTCGTTCAAGGGCTACGAGGAGATTCACGTTCCACCACCCAAGAAGCGTTCCGACCCAAATGACGTTTTGATTCCCATCTCTGACATGCCTGAATGGGCCCAAAACCCCTTCAGCACCGCGAAATCTCTCAACAAGATCCAGTCAAAGTGCTTCCCTTGCGCCTTCGAGGACGATGGCAACATGCTCATTTGTGCGCCCACGGGCAGTGGTAAGACAAATGTTGCCATGTTAACCATCCTGCGAGAACTCGGCAAGAATCGCAACCCCGAAACCGGTGATATTGACCTCGACGCCTTCAAGATCGTGTACATTGCCCCCCTTAAGGCTCTGGTCCAGGAGCAAGTCGGCAACTTCGGAAAGCGTCTCGAGCCGTACGGAGTTCGGGTGTCGGAGTTGACGGGCGACCGTCAACTGACGAAGCAACAAATTGCAGAGACTCAAATCATTGTGACCACCCCTGAAAAATGGGACGTCATCACTCGGAAGGCCACCGACCTGACTTACACCAATCTTGTGCGCCTGGTCATCATTGACGAAATTCATCTGCTTCACGACGACAGAGGTCCTGTCCTTGAGAGCATTGTCAGTCGCACGATCAGAAAAACGGAGCAGACAGGCGAGCCAGTGCGACTTGTTGGCCTGTCTGCCACTCTGCCCAACTATCGGGACGTGGCCAGTTTCTTGAGAGTCGACACGAATAAGGGCCTCTTCCACTTCGATGGTTCGTTCAGACCTTGTCCACTTCGGCAGGAATTCATCGGCATAACGGATCGCAAGCCCATCAAGGCATTGAAGACGGCGAACGACGTGACCTATAATAAGGTCTTGGAACATGTCGGAACCAACAGAAACCAAATGCTCATTTTTGTTCACTCGCGAAAGGATACGGCCAAGACCGCAAAGTACATTCGCGACAAGGCCCTTGAGATGGACACAATCAATCAGATTCTCCGACACGACGCAGGAAGCCGGGAAGTCTTGAACGAGACTGCCTCTCAGGCAACCGACAATGACCTGAAGGACATCCTGCCCTACGGATTTGGCATCCATCATGCTGGCATGACGCGAGCTGACCGGACGGACGTGGAGGATCTTTTTGCTCGCGGTGCCATTCAGGTGCTCGTGTGTACGGCAACGCTGGCTTGGGGTGTTAACCTGCCAGCTCACACCGTCATTATCAAAGGAACTACGGTATACTCGCCTGAAAAGGGCACTTGGGTTGAGCTGAGCCCACAGGATGTCCTCCAGATGCTCGGACGCGCCGGACGCCCCCAATTCGACACGTACGGAGAAGGCATCATCATCACGAGCCAGAGTGAGATTCAGTACTACCTCTCCCTTCTCAACCAGCAGCTGCCGATTGAAAGCCAGTTTGTCAGCAAGTTGGTGGACAATCTCAACGCCGAGGTCGTACTAGGCAACGTCAGAACGCGAGACGAGGGTGTCGAGTGGCTAGGCTACACATATCTCTTCATCCGAATGCTCCGATCGCCTGGTCTTTACCAGGTTGGTGCAGAGTATGAGGATGATGAGGCACTGGAACAGAAGCGCGTCGACCTCATTCACTCCGCTGCGACTGTGTTGAAGCAGTCAAATCTTATCAAGTATGATGAGAAGACTGGCAGATTGCAGTCAACAGAACTGGGTCGCATTGCTTCCCATTACTACATCACGCACGGCTCGATGAATACATATAACAATCTCATCCAACCATCCATCAATGCAATTGAGCTTTTCCGCGTCTTTGCGCTTAGCGCCGAATTCAAGTATATTCCGGTCAGACAAGATGAGAAGCTGGAGTTGGCGAAGCTGTTGGGAAGAGTGCCCATTCCGGTAAAGGAGAGCATTGAGGAACCCCAAGCCAAAATCAACGTTCTTCTCCAGGCATACATCTCCCGGCTTAGGCTCGACGGCCTTGCGCTCATGGCGGATATGGTGTACGTAACTCAAAGCGCCGGTCGAATCCTGCGAGCGATTTTCGAGATTTGCCTAAGGAAGGGTTGGGCGTCTGTGGCCAAAACCGCGCTTGACCTCTGCAAGATGGCAGAGAAGCGCATGTGGCCGGCAATGTCCCCTTTGCGTCAGTTTCCCTCGTGCCCGCGGGACATCATCCAAAAGGCAGAGAGGATAGACGTATCATGGAGCAGCTACTTCGACCTCGATCCGCCACGGATGGGCGAACTTCTGGGCATGCCTCGGGCCGGACGTGCTGTCTGCGGACTTGTGGCCAAGTTTCCTCGAGTGGAGGTGCAGGCGCAGGTGCAACCTATGACGAGATCGATGCTCCGGGTCGAGCTCAGCATCACTCCCAAATTCGAATGGGACGATAGCGTTCACGGCGCGGCGGAAAACTTCTTGATCATTGTGGAGGACTGCGACGGCGAAGACATCCTTTTCCAGGATACTTTCCTTCTTCGCAAGGAGTATGCCGAAGCCGAGTCCAACGATCATCTTGTGGACTTTACCGTGCCCATCACGGATCCGATGCCTCCAAACTACTTTGTCTCCGTCATTTCAGACAGATGGATGCATGCCGAAACGAGGTTTCCGATCCCCTTCAACAAACTCATTCTCCCTGAAAAGTTTCCGCCTCACACCGAGCTTCTTGAGCTGCAACCACTCCCAGTCGCAGCTCTCAAAGTGCAGAGCTACGTCGATCTGTACCCAAGCTGGAAGCAGTTCAACCGAATCCAAACGCAGACCTTTAACACACTGTACAACACTGACCAGAATGTGCTCATCGGAGCGCCGACTGGAAGCGGCAAAACGGTCTGCGCCGAGTTTGCGCTGCTTCGCCACTGGACGCAGGCAGACGCGGGCCGTGCAGTCTATATTGCACCATTCCAGGAGCTCGTCGACTCCCGCTTCCAAGATTGGCAAAAGCGTTTAGCTCACCTCAACGGCGGGAAAGAGATCGTCAAGCTGACTGGGGAGACCGCCACCGATCTCAAGCTCCTGGAAAAGGGTGACCTGATTCTCGCTACCCCAATTCAGTGGGATGTTCTGTCGCGACAGTGGAAACGCCGGAAGAATGTTCAGACTGTTCAGCTCTTCATCGCGGACGATATTCACTTGCTCGGAGGCACCATGGGCTACGTGTACGAGATTATCGTATCTCGTATGCACTATATTCGGTCGCAGACAGAGCTACCCATGAGAATCGTTGCCATGAGCGTTTCTCTGGCCAACGCACGGGACATTGGAGAGTGGATTGATGCCAAGAAGCATGAGATTTACAACTTTGGTCCCCATGTGCGACCTGTTCCGCTTGAGCTGCACGTCCAGTCCTTCTCGAACCCTCATTTCCCCTCCCTCATGCTCTCCATGGCGAAACCGGCCTATGTGGCCATTACGCAAATGTCAGCGGACAAGCCAGCAATGATTTTCGTTCCGAATCGAAAGCAGACCCGCGCTACCGCTCGGGACCTGATGGCAGCATGTGTTGTGGACGACGACGAAGACCGCTTTCTTCATACTGAGGTTGCGCAGATGCGACCCTTGCTGGAGCGGGTTCATGAGGAGGCGCTCGCAGAGGCCCTGTCTCATGGTATAGCCTACTATCATGAGGCCTTGAGTTCGAGTGACAAGCGAATCGTTAAGCACCTCTATGATAACGGCGCGATTCAAGTTCTGGTTGCATCCCGAGATGTGTGCTGGGAGTTGACCAGCACTGCTCATCTCGTCATCGTCATGGGAACGCAGTATTTCGATGGTCGAGACCATCGATACGTGGACTATCCCCTCAGCGATGTGCTTCAGATGTTCGGGAAGTCTTTACGCCCAGCCGGAGATGGGCGCTCTCGAGGCGTGCTCATGGTGCCACAGGTGAAGCGCGACTACTACAAGAAATTCCTCAACGAGGCCCTCCCGGTCGAATCACATCTGAACAACTACTTGCACGATGCTTTCGTCACCGAAATTAGCACCAAGATGATTGAGTCTGGTGAGGACGCGATCAACTGGACCACGTTCACATACTTTTATCGGCGACTACTCGCAAACCCGAGTTACTACGGCCTTACCAGTGTGTCTCACGAGGGCTTGAGCAACTACATGTCGGATCTTGTGGAGACGACGTTGCGCGAACTGAGCGAGTCGAAGATTATCGACTTTGACGAAGACGACGGCACCGTCGACCCACAGAACGCTGCAATGATCGGGGCCTACTATAACATCTCGTACATTACGATGCAGACCTTCTTGCTGTCTCTGAGTCCCCGTACGAAGCTCAAGGGTATTCTGGAAATCATCACATCTGCCACAGAGTTTGAGCCAATCCAGGTCCGCCGACACGAGCAGAACCTGCTTCGACGAATCTACGAGCGTGTGCCTGTCAAGATGTCGCAAGCGGATTACGACTCGCCTCATTTCAAGGCCTTTGTGTTGCTTCAAGCTCATTTCTCGCGAATGCAGCTTCCGATCGACTTGGCCAAGGACCAGGAAATCCTCATCTCAAGAGTGCTGAGCCTGCTGAGCGCCGTCATCGACATCCTGTCATCGGATGGTCACTTGAACGCCATGAATGCCATGGAGATGTCCCAAATGGTGGTGCAGGCCATGTGGGATCGCGATAGTCCTCTCAAGCAGATCCCTCACTTTGGACCAGAGTTGGTCAAAGCGGCAGGCGACTTTGGGTAAGCCAGCATTGAGTGAAGCCCACCGTTGGAGGGAGAAACAGACTAACCTTTCAATAGTATCAAGGATATCTTTGACTTCATGGAGGGCATGAGTCCGGACGAGAACCCCAACTACGAACAGCTTGTCAAGCGTCTCGGCTTGTCGCAGAGTCAGCTCGCGCAGGCGGCCAAGTTCACCAACGACAAGTATCCAGACCTGGAATTGGAGCACGAGGTTCTCGACGAGGACGACGTTAAAGCCGGCGAGCCGTCATACATCAACGTCAAGCTCACCAGAAACGTTGAAGAGGAAGACAGCGAGGAATACGACGCCACGGTGCACGCACCATTCTATCCACTTAAGAAGATGGAGAACTGGTGGTTAGTGGTTGGCGACGAAAAGACGCGCAATCTCTTGTCCATCAAGCGAGTCACGATTGGGCGTGAGCTTAAAGTACGTCTAGAGTACACGGTACAGACAGTCGGGGAGCACACCTTGAAGCTCTTCTTGATGAGCGACAGCTACATTGGTGTCGACCAAGAACGAGAGTTTACAGTTACCGCCGCAGAGGGAATGGATGTGGACGAAGATGATGAGGATGACGAAGAGGAGTGAAGGAGAGTCATGGATTAGCCATCCTGGCGTGATTCGTGCTCGGCGGTGAGCGTTGCAGCGGGCTAGGATTCTCTGTATGATACTCAGGGGCTGGCTCTGAAGGAGTCTGGTGATGGGCGTTAATTACTGAAGACGATTGGTTTAACGGGCATGTGCTCCTTGACAAGGGTTGTCGGGGCTAAGCGGAGGTTGTGAGGGGAAATGGCTGCGCAAGAGCAATCTTGAGGCGTTGGGGCGGACATCGAATGCAACAGAACCCAAGGACAGAGAGGCCAAGGTCGCCTCAAAAGCGATGTGTGACGCGACCAAGCCCCGCGGCGAGGTACTTGTTTCTACATATGATGAAAGTGAGCCGAAGGAAAGCTCACGATGGCGAGTGACAGCCGACAGTGTTCTGGATGAATCCCGATTGTCTCGATCTTTCTGGCTTGTCGGGTTCGTAAGGCACCTTGACAGCGAAGTGATCTCTTTGACGTCGACTTCGACCGCTTACTTGGGGGGATCTATCCTTCCACACTTGTATCTCATGTCCTCTGTTCCCCCGCTTGGGTGTCTGTCTACTTGATAGTCTGCCGGTGCTCCGTGGCTCTGCAGTACAACTTGCTTGTCTCTCGTCGTGCGCATCGCGGGCGAAATTATATGGATCACGTGACCCTAAGCTGCTCGGTGACGTTGAAGTCTTTCCTTTGGCTGCCAACCTTTCCCTCCAGTGTTTTTCTCCTCGTCATCCACACCACCGAGCACCAGACGAAACAAGGAGCTTGGATTGGAGGGCCGCGCAATTCATCTGCAAGACCACGACTTCATCGCGCACATCGCCCACGCGTTCTCAATCAGCACATCCCGTACGCGCCTGGAATCGCGTTGCGGATCCTATTTCCCCAAGAGCTACCCGATCAAGCTGCTGACGGCGGTGTGACCCGCGCTTCTCTTCGATTGCTGCAGAAGTTGCGCCAATCGCCACCTCCCGTGCGCAATGGCAGACAAGCCCAACGAGAAACCCGAGGCGGTTGCGCCCGCTGCAGGCGCCGATCAAGCTTCTCCGCCCGAGCCCGCGGCCGACGGACAGGAGTCTGGCGGCAAGGACGATACCAAGCCAGAGGGTGAGGTGGAAGGCGCCAAGGAGAGCGCAAACGAGAATCAAGGTGAGTGATTGAGTACCAGTTACGCGTGCAGCTCGACGCGCCGAGTTTTTTTTCGCACCTCACAAGGCACTGTGCCGTTACTCCGCCACCCGTTTTCCCAACCGTCGGCGAAGCGCCAATCGCGGAGAAAAGCATGGGCCCCTCCGCACGCGTTCATCTTTCAACGGTCCTCGCGCTGACTTGACGCGTGCGTTAGAAGCTGAAGATCCTAAGAACGCGGATGCGGCCGCCGAAGACACGACCGAGGAGTCTACCAAGGAAGAAGAGAAGCCTGCTGCCGAAGCCGACGTCGAGATGAAGGACGCCGGCGACGAACCCGCCCCCGAGGCTGACGCGCCCGCTGCCACAACCCAAACACCCGCGTCAAAGAGCAAGAATTCTCGCCGCAAGTCAGCCGGAGGCGACGCCAAGGGCAAGGCCGTCAATAAGAAGGGCTCCAAGGCCCGGCTCACCCATATTGACGCACAGCCTGGGGACCACTTCCTGGTGAAGCTCAAGGGTTTCCCCGCCTGGCCCGCCATCATTTGCGACGAGTCGATGCTTCCGGCAGCTCTGATTAACAGTCGGCCTGTCTCTGCTGCGAAGCCCGACGGCAGCTGGGCAGAGGCCTACGCCGAGGGCGGCAAACGCGTTCACGACCGGAGCTTTCCCGTCATGTACCTATACACCAATGAATTGTAAGTCACCTTGCAATGGTAGAGGGCGAGCGGACACCCATTCTGATGCTGTATTCCGCAGCGGCTGGGTTCAAAACACAGCACTATCGGAGCTGTCGGCCGAGAAGGCCCAGGACAGCATCACGGAAAAGATGCGCAAGGACCTGAAGGCTGCTTTTGAGCTGGCCGCCGAGCACCATCCCGTTGAGCACTATCAGGAAATTCTTAAGAGCTTCCAGGAGGAGCAGCTTGCACAGGAGGAAGCTCGCAAGCAGGCCCTTGCCACCCCCAAGAAGTCGAAGAAGGGGAAGAGCAAAGCAGCTGATGACGACGACATCATGGACATTGATGAAATTGACACAGCCCCAAAATCGCTCAAGTCGAAGAAGCGAAAGGCTGATGACGACGCGAGCGTAAGTGTCTGCGTCAATCGCGCAAACTTATCAAGCTGATCCGCTTTCCAGACTCCCCAGCGGTCCGAGAGTGTCAAGAAGCCAAAGATTAAGCTCAATACTTCGTCGACACCCAAGGCGGCAAACGGCACGGCTACGCCCAAATCTGCCGGTGGCGCAGCGGCCAAATCAGCAAAGGCCAAGGCCAAGAAGACCAAGGATGCGGTCGAGAAGAAACCCGAGACCCCCAAGGAGGTCAAGATGACTCCAGAGGAGCGACACGCTCGCAAAGAGGTCCGTGTTGAGCACAGTATGCGGGGCGAATTTCATGCTGACTCTTGCACAGAAAGAAGTTTTGTATCTCCGTCACAAGCTCCAGCGGGGTCTCCTTACCCGCGAGCAGCAACCGCGGGAGGATGAGATGAAGCAAATGTCGGATTACATCGCCATCCTCGAGAATTTTGTCGATCTCGAAGTCTCCATCATTAGGGCGACCAAGATTAACAAGGTTCTCAAGGCCATTCTCAAGCTTGACTCAATTCCTCGCGAGGAGGAATTCGAGTTCAAGAAGAGGTCACAAGCGCTTCTCGACAAGTGGAACAAGCTACTCGCTGGTGAGGTTTCGGGCCCTCCGTCAACCTCCACCAACGGAGTCAACGGCGCTGGTGACGAGAAAAAGTCGGAGGCCAACGGCGTCAAGGATGAAGCCGACGAAGAGAAGAAGGCCGACGCAGAGAAGGACTCCGAGGCCAAGTCCGAGGAAGCGGCGGATGAGGAGTCAGCGGATAAGGCGGGATCCCCAGATGAGAAGGAGGAAAAATCAGAGGCCGCAGCAGTAAGTTTCGATATGCCCGTGAAGCACACGGATCGACTGACTTGATGACAGGACACCGAGGCTGGCTCCGAAACCGCTGCGGCCGAGGCCTAAGTATCCGTAGACTTGGTCAGGGTTCTTGCCAAGAGCGGCATGCCTTGCTACATCAGAACGCTGCGTCACAGAGTCTGCGTCACGGATTTCCTGTTCAATTGTCTTTACTCCACGGCGCAATGGCATGGTCTGATGCGATTTGATTCGGTGTTTTCCTCGCTTTTTACGATTCTCGGCAGAGCCCAAGGGGTCCGATGTAGGACTAAAGTCGTCGCCTGCGATGCAATGACAAGTAAAGGCAGAGGCATCTTATGGGTTTGGTCGCATGGCTGTTCACTTGTCGGCCCTGCGAGTCTCGAGCAGTCAGGCATCGATACGCTCTTGGGATGCGATGGTGGATAGAGCGAAGCTTGGCCGGGGTTCTTCGCCGGGACAGGTGGAACACGATGGCACAACAAAACGGGAGCGGCGAGGTGTATGGTGATGCCAAAGGAAACTTTATCAGGACAAAGGGGAAGGACACGGCGAGATCGGCGAGTGTAAGCAGTGTATTTACAGCTTTACAACGGGATTACTGGACATGGCCTGCGCGACCGAGACGAATACAGCTCGCTTTGATTCATGATATTTCACAGAAGTTCTTGAATAGGCGACTGAGGAGTATGAGTGAGGTAGCAATCAGCTAGACTGTATAAAAGTAGGCATCCGAACTATTGGAGATATCTGAAATCCTGAATGCAGCTGCCGTTGCCCTTACCGGATGAGCGTAGGGTAGCCACTAGACAGTGCTAATGTACAGTACAAACTTGGTAATCGCGACGCGTCTCACCGTGCGAGTGGCGCGTCTGTCATTAACGTCAAGAGGTGAGAGGGAATAGGGGCATTGAAAGAAACAGTACAAGCTCCCCGAGATCACTACAACGTTGAAAAGATGCCGCAAAAGGACGACGATGATGTTGAGTTCTCTCAAGAGGATCACCAGGTGAGTCATTCCCCCCCGCCTCTTTCAACATGGGCTCACTTCAGTCACAGGTGACATACATCTTTGACCCAGACGAGGATGAGCACCCCCGGGGACCAGCCGAGAGACCGACCAAGCGGCGCAAGGTCTCCAAGCAGACGAGGAAGAAGGCCTCGGGCGCGCAGGAAGCCGACGAGGAGCCCTTGTTCGTGCCGTTGCTGGGCGGGGCGGAGAAGGCGGAATGCGTGCGCGTGCGGCAGAGGCTCTTTGAGGAGAGCTGGGCGCAGATTGATGGGCGAATCCAGGTAACCATGCCGCGAACCACACTCACCAAGAGACTTTTTGATGTCCCCCTTTGCAGAAGGATATGGTGGGTACTGACGAAGTTCTTTTCCCCTTGGGCTTAGGGTATCCTGAGGGACTCCAACTCGTCGACGCTCGATCAAGTGTCTGACTTTGTCGCGGCTGCTCGCACGGAATGGTGAGATGCGCATACTCTTTCTCCTTCCCAACAGCTCACAGATCAACCTCATGAAGAAGAGGGAGGAGGGGAGGGTTTCTTACTTCGGGATATTGTGCTAACGTGTTGTCTCCGTGTGTGTCCCCCCCCAGCCTCGACCAGATCCCCGCGGCCTTCATCATGACGGGCCCCAACATCGCCTCGCAGGACCTGCTGTTCGAGCAGCTCTCCGAGACGCTGCAGCGCTCCTTTGCCAGCAGGTTCGTGCGACTTCGCTCGTCCGAGGCCGTGACGCTCAAGGCGGCGCTCAAGAAGACGATTCGTGACGCGACGGCCGGCGGCGCCGACGAAGACGTTGACGAGGAGCTGCAGCTTCACGCAGGCCAGAGTGTAAATGTCCCGCCACGTCGTCCTCCCAATGACGGCAAACTTTCGCCTTTTCTCTCTCTCTCTTTTCCAACTGTATGCTGATTTTTCTTTTCTCCCGTCGTGCAGGGCCGGCGCTACCTCGACTACGATTTGGAGGCTCTAGAGGCCTACGTCAAGCCTCACAACGTAGAGCACGTCTTTGTGGCTTTTCAAGATAGCGAAGGCTTCGACAGCGGGCTCATATCAGACCTCACGTCATTATTTCAGTACGTTTTCCTGTTCTCTTATTGCGCGAAAGGACCCTTTATTGGGGAAAATATCCGCTGATAGACTGTAGCTCCTGGCGCCGCCAGATACCCTTCACCCTCCTCTTCGGCATCGCCACCTCGGTCGAGCTGCTGCAGGCCCGGCTGCTCAAGTCTGCATGTCGCCTCATGTACGGCGCACAGTTCGATTGCGTGCAGACTGGCACGATACTCGAGACCGTCTTCAAGGGGGCCGTGGCCTCGGGCGACGCGCCGCTGCAGCTCGGGGCCCCGCTGCTCCGCAGCATGCTGGACCGGCAGCAAGAGCAAATCGCTGGTATACAGGCCTTCATCAGCTCGTTAAAGGTACGCATTCACAAGGGCAATGTTCGGGACCGTGCAGCGAGGGCTAAACGAAGTGCAGTATGCATACATGTGCCACTTTTACGCTAACCCCCTGAGCATACTGGCTTCTTCAGATGCCCTCACCGACGGGACGCTGCAGCCCGAGCACGTCGAAGCTCTACGGCACTTGGATTCCTTTCGCTGCCACGTAGAAGGGGCAGTGGAGCTCGGCGGCTCTGCTCAGCTCGCTCACGCCAGGGCATTGATCGAAGACGACGAGTACCTCTTCGAGAAAGTTGGCGAAAACGCGCAAAACAGGCAAAGGTGGGTGGAAAACGTACTTCGGTCCATCCTGGTACTCGAGGCAGCTGGTGAGCACAAGAGGGCCTTCTCGGACGCCTACGTCCGCGCCATAGGAGAAGGCGCAGGGCTCATGGAGGAGTCCGGGTTCACAGAGCGGATCCGGCGAATGAGCGCCGACGACCTCGCCGTCTTTCTTGCACGCGTCATTCAAGTCTTCACGGAGGGTGACGAAAGCCTGCGACTGCCGCCGGTGACAGCAGACGGGGAGCTGGAGCTGGCGGAGCGCTTGCAAGCCCAGCAGACCGAGCTGGAGATGCTCAGGGAGGCCGCGGAGCAGGGGGGCTTCTCGCTGCGCAGCAAGTACAGCGGCCAGAGCAAGGTGATGCGCACCACGGTTATCGCCCAGCGCGTGCAGCTGAGCCGGGACTCGGCAGCCTTGCGGGACGAGGACAAACGGCTGACGGACATGGTCGACGAGCTGGTCGGGCTATTGACGACGCACTTTGGCGAGCGCGAGCCGGGAACAGCTCTCTTTTCCGAGTGCTGGCTCTACGAGTCACGATGGCCGTCGCGCGAGGTTCTGGTGCCGCGGCCGCGGGCCGTCTTCGAACGCGCCCTGAGCCGGCCCCACGATTACCTGGCGTGCTCGTGCTGCCAGCCCGGGACCGAAGGCATTCAGGCGACGCTTCCGGCGACGTCGGTGTTGTATCACCTCTACCAGGAGACGGGCAGCCTCATCAACGTGGCCGACCTGTGGGCGGCGTTTGAGGGGCTAGCTGGGCAGGAGGGATCGACGGCACCGGAGGATAGGGATGAGGAGCACGACGACGATGGCGAGGGTCGGGAAGCGGCGAGACAGCGAGAAACGCTGACACAGTTCTACCGGGGGCTCGCGGAGCTTCGGGCCATGGGGTTCGTCAAGGCGAGCAAGAAGAAGGTTGATCACGTCGCCAAGGCGAAATGGCTCTGAGACGGCGGCGCGTGGAAGAGGCGGTGCGCAAGGGTTCGGATACGCACTCGGGAGCCTCGTGCCCCGTCGACCATCATGTACGTCAGATGCAGATTATTCTATCCACATTCTCATCCTCGGACTTGCAAAGTCGTCGACGAGAATGTCTTGGCGGCAGTTTGCACACGAACGTCTAGTGACCAATGGCAATGCCGAACGATGGACACGACTACAGGCAGCACAGCCCGCCAAAGACTTGAGTCACAACGGAAGCAAACTAAACATCGCCTACGGCCTGCATATCGTTGGCGAACTCAGGAGAGAAAGCAAGACAAAAAAGCAGAGCTTCTTTGCGGTGCAGTGGTCAGCTTTCGCGAGGAAGAGGCAGCGAAGCAAGAGCCGGGACAGGGATACGGCCCAGGCGCGGCCTCAGACCGCAGCCCAACGTAATCAAAATGCGAGACAAGGCGATGAGCGAATCCCAATGGATTCGCGCAGGGCTGCCAACAAGGCCGTCTTTAATGCCTGACTCGGAAGCTGGAAGAGGCTATCGATGGCGGTTCCGGGGGTGAGGCAGCCGGAGACGTGATTATCGTGAGAAAGTGTTTTACCTTGTGACGGAGCGGAGGCTTGCGATGCGGGTAGAGCTGGCTCTTCCTGAGCGCCCGCTGTGGATAGGAATAGGGCGCCGTCGGCAGCTAGGCGAGCGGGAAAAGAAATGATAATTGGAAAGGAAAAAGAGACTGAAGAAGCGCGTGCGTCCTTTGACGACAATGATTCCAATTATGAGGCATGGGCGAGTTGCGAGAGAGAGCGCTTCTGAAGGTAACTTTTCACCCAAACATACTTCGTACAGTCGGATTTGATTTTGGGCACGAGTCTGACTCGTGTGAATCAACCGAGGTGGTTTGGCTTGACCGATTGTCTGTCTCCTCGGATTCATCGCCGTACGTATGATGAGTCCTCCGAGTATGAAGGCGAAATGGGCGTCATTTTCCAGTAACCAACGTGCTGAGGAATCGACGACGGACGAGGACCCCTGTCGGGGCGGGCGCTACGGCACGGGCACAGAACATGGGGCTTTCTCGCGGAAGGGGACAGGAGAGGTCCGATTGATTGGACCGGGGGATAAGGGGGGGAGATTTGAACTCGGTCGGGACGAGAGGATGAAACGGCGTGCGGATGAAGATCTCGACATTGGGCGGCCGGGATGTTTGGAGAGAGAAGACAAGGCTAGCGAAGTCGGCAGCAGCGGCGAAACCCTATTGAAGAGAACTGTAAAAACGGAGATGCACCTAGGGAAGGGGAAATTGAGAGCGGCTGACTGACGAGACAAAAGGCAGTCCCCCGGTGTGCAAGGTCCTTTTCTCTGGCGGCAAGGTAAGGCAAGGCCAGGCAAGGCATCTCAAGGGGAGGAGAGAGGGGGTGCGCCCAAACTGGGCTGGACTGGACTGGACTGGACTTGACTCGACTCAACTCGACGACGTGGGTAGGGCCGGGGACGGCCGGATGGTGAGTCAAAAAACCCGCCCCAAGCAGCAGTTCAGGCCAGCTCGGGGTTCTCCTCGGCCGTCTTGGATCCCCTTTGTTTGTTGTGAGTCGCCTGTCTCTCTCCATCGCCTAGAAAATGGGACCGGGCCGGGCGTCATCCTTCCTCTCTAGAAGGGGGGTGCGTCATGTGTTGCATGCATGAGAAAAAGTTGCGTGAGTTTGTGTGTGTGTGAGAGAGAGACACACACACGAGACTGCGGCGCCGCATCGACGCGTCTTTTTTTGTCTTTGCTGTCGCCATCATCGTCGGATGCAAATCGGGCAGACTCGCTGACCAGACATAAGGTCATGTCTTTTGATTTTTTCTCTCTCTTGCCTATGAGACGAGGAGTCAGTTTGGCCGTGAGTGGGATTGATGGACGGATACGGAGGAGAGCAGGCCAAGGAGACGGCAAAGAGGACGTGGGGCGGGACGATTGTCCGAGGTGTCGAGTTCGCTTCTAAATTTGGGTGCGGTTATGAATCCGAGTCTCCGTCTTTGCTTGCTTCTTTTGCGTGGCTCTCGCCCTCGCCCTCGCCCTCGCTTTGGCTGTCTTCTGTAGAGTGAGGCAAAAGCGTTCTGTAGTACAAAAGTCGGGGGCCCGACTTTGATGACGACTTGTCGGTTGGGGGGGGCTGCTCCTGCTATTTCCTCTTGGCTAGAAAGCGCAAGTACAGCCCAGAGGCGGCCCAGAGTCGGCACCTGCACTTTCAATGTCTTAGCAGGGGTGCTGGGGGCCAGCAGAGGGAAGGAGCAATCAATAAGTGAAGCTTCTGACAATCTGTCGAGCCGCCGTCGCCGCCGCCGCTTTTGCAGTACAGTACTATGCTCTCGGTGGGGCTCGGGTGGATGCCGCTAGCCGTTGGGAGCCCCGAAATTCTGGAGAGTCGTTCTTGAATTTTTCTCCTATGCATTTTTTCTGCGGAGAAGGAGGTACTTGAGCGCGCACCGGAATACTGGTGTTTTATCATGTACCGAGCTTTTTTCTCGGAGCTGAGAATTGATCAAAGGACGGGAGCGGAGAGGGGCACAGCACCGGGGAGGCTGGGGTGGTTCATTCCAGCCACCGGGACCCGTTTTCGCTGCCGGGCACCAGTATCCACATTGATGCGCTTTCTACTTTGAACTGTCGAATAAGTTACTCGCGCTGGCTTCGACCTTTGCCGTGCAGTGTAAGATACCTACAGTATGTACGAATTACTGTGAGTTACTTACCTTGATAGCCGAGATATCGTGATGCGTCCCGGCAAAGGCGGAACAGATTGCGACAACGGCAACTACAGTATGTATGTTACTTTGATTTCTCGCGACAGCATTCGAGCACATGATTGCTGCTGTGCCGTTTCATGTACTGCAATAAATGGTTGCAAATCCTACCGCAGGCGCCTTCTACTGTACCCTTCAAGTCGAGATCCATCCGGCTTCGGCGTGGGGAAGGGCAACTATCCAGGGTGATCCAGATGCAGTCTCTCTGGGCGGTGGCTGGTTTATGGGCTTGACGGGCACGAACAAAAGATGGATCATGGTGGAGATGGCACAGCGTCGTATCCGTCCATGACACACATCTTGCATGCAACCATTTCATCACTGGCGAGGGTCGACAGACGCTGTGTCGCCTACTCTCTCTCACACACATTACATACATACATACAGTAGCAGTATACGACGACGGCATGGTGACCAAATGACCCGTGGGGCTGGACTGACATATTAATTACTGTACATGCCTACAGTAAGTATTTGTACGTGAGAGTTCAAGACACGAGACGGGCAAGCAACAAGCAAAAGCCGGGGGCGGCTGATGTGAGGCTGGGCAAGGGCAAGACCCCCGAGACGAACAGGCCAGAAAGCCAACTGACGGCATCTGCGAAAAAGTTAAAAGACGCGCCTACATACTTCGTACAGCACTACATCACAGCTACGTAGGCAGTGCATCGTGTCCATGGGTCTTTGACAAAGGGCCTTTTGCAGTTGGCTGGCCACTTGCGCACGCAAGCATACCCAAGTTATCTAAGTTGAGGTAGTCAAAATGACAGAGTCTGGTATCAGAGAACGCACATTGGCCCGTTTCCCGAAGCGCCCTAACCCAAGAGGAGCTTAGATATCGAGTCAGTACAGTAGGTTCTATTGCAAAAGGGCCCTGCCTGGGCATTCGTTGGTTCCTTGGCTGCCCTTTGCCAACAACCACCCCCCGGTTGATAGGACTTTCGTCGACGAGTGCGGTGATGACTTCCTTCAGCCCCGTATTTTACACATGCAGCAGGATGGAACCCTTGCGGGGCGGGGAAGAGGAGCCTGGACAAGGGAAGAAGGAAAAGGTGGAACATGAAGAGGTGGCAGAAAGTGAGTCCTGTACTGTACCGTATGTACGAAGTACAGTACAGTACGTATTCTTACATATTCTACATGCGTAATGCATCAGGTCGATTCATCAGCAGCAAAGTATCAATCACAAACACTTCCAGGAAAAGAGACAGACAAACAGAAGAGAGAGAGAGAAAAAAAAAAGAAAAGAAAAAGAATTCAGAGACCCGTCATGCTTGATTCTCGTGGCCGACGCAGTTGCGCGCGTGTCGGCCGCATGTCTCACCAGCAGGCTGCGTCCGTCGCAACACGAGGAAAATCAAATAGACGTCAAAAAGGGAAACAGGCGAAATGGACTGGTACTGGTTGAGGAGGACAGGCCGCGGCCGGGGATGAGCGAGCAGCCCAGGTCGGTAGGCCTACTCGTTACACCCATACATACTGTAACTTAACTTACTGTACAGAAGCATCGACTTAGATGTGGGCGAGACAAAGCGAGAGAAAATGGAGAGACATGAGCCAAGGCCGGCGAGCGAATCGCGCGGAGCGGCTTCGTCGTCCAAGATTGAATCAAAGGGGGTGTGTGTGAAAGCTAGAAGAGGGTGTGCGCCAAAGAACGTTGGTTTGAGCTTTTTGAACCCTCTGGCTCTGCTGGTCCCTTTTGCAGAGATGGAAACGGTGGAAAATGGCTTACAGTACGATACAGTAATACTGTAGGCGTGGGGTAGGTAGGTAGAAAAGAGAACAAAAAAGGGGGGAGTTGTACTTAAGCAAGCCGAAAGAAAAAAAGAGAAACACGATGGCGGGTATCTGCGGGCAGAACGAGCACCCAAGCGTGTACCGTTTGCCTTGTTTTTTTCTGTGGCGTTTCCGAGTCGCTGCATCTCGGCCATCGGACAGACATTGATGCACTCACAACAGCATCATCCCTCCGATCACCTGCTACAATACTGTGCTGTACTGTACTATACTGCAACTTACAGTAAGTCAGGTGTTGTTGGGAAGAACGGAGAAGCATGCGCAACTACAAGACACAACACGCGAAAATATGAGTCGACGTTTTCACCGAAGAAAAGGGGAAAACAGGCAAAGAAAAGACAAGATGCATAGTCATCAAGTTGCAAAGCTTCGGTCCGTAATGGAGAAAGGGGGTCCCCTTTCATTCTTGTCGGTGCAGTAATTAGCTTAGAGCCCAACGGCGGACGCAAGCCACGCATGCAAAGGCGACACGTGAATCAGAAAGACGTGCTCGTTTATTCGTACGAAGTGAGTCTACTACGTACTGTAACTTACCTTAAGTACTCTTGTGAAGCAAAGGCCAAAGGAGCAATCGAAACCAACGAGAGGGTCTTGTGCCCGCATGTCGGCGCTACACACATTCGCTCATGCACGCTTGCGCGCTACAGAATGGAGGGCTTCTTCCTCGTCAAGTCTAAACGCGTGCGTCTACGGGGCCATTCGCCGAGACGTGTAGGGAGCATCCATGTATGGCAGTTTCATGTGCCCACGTTTGCATGCACGTTGCATGCATGTGTTTTGAGCGGAGTGCGTGATGATGCCGGGGCGGATAAGACGACAGCAGGAGGAGTATCACGGACTCACAGTAGTGCACCATACAGTACTTCGTACAGTAGGTGCCTAGGTAGGAGGAGGAGGAGCCATGGATCAAAAGAAGAAACATTGAGTCTGATGTATATAGAAAAATTGGACAAAATAGATTAAAACATTACCATACTACTATACTCCAAGGCGATGAAAAGAAAAAAGTCAAGAGACAGCATGAAAAGGATACAGTAGAAAAGTCTTAGTTCGACACAACAGGCAAAGAAAAAGATGCAGACGTCCGCAAAACCGAGGCAAACACGACGCCTTTCACTCCTTTCTTCCCCGGGGCGAGCCGGGAACAAGAAAGGTGGGACGGGGAAGAGCAAAAACAGAGGACAGGGAACAAGCTGAGGAAGAAGACCTCGAGGAGTCTAGAAAAGCGGGGGTGGGCGCAGTAGCCATGGCCGCTCCGGCCATGTCTTTCAATGGTGGGGCCAGATTTCAAGCTTGGAAGGGGGGAGGGTAGGGAAGGAGCGACGCAGACGTAGGCGGGCACCTCGTTGCGGCTCGGCCGGGTGCGGCCAAAGGGAAACGAGGTGGAAGAGAAGAAGGAAAAAAAGGAATCAGAGACTTGGAAGTACCTCCCTACTACGCGACCGGCCTGTTTGACCTTGACGATTCCGGGCTCCGGGGGCGGAGCAGCGGCGCCCAGCTAGGTACTAACGTGTACTGTAGGAGGCGCCAGCAGCAAAGCGGCGAGACACTTCCAGGCTCGAACCATGCATTCATTCAATTCATTGTGCTGAACGCGCCCAAAAAAAAACGAGGCAGCTTTTTTTTTTTCCGGTGGAGGGGAGGTTCCAGGTTTAGCAGGCACACACTCACGCTTCACACACACACACACACAACTCTCTCTCTCTCACTTTCGCTCGCTCGCACGCGCCTACTGTATGTACGCACGCAACGCAGCGCAGCGCACACACCCCGCATTCAGCACAGCGCTTAACATTTTGCGAAACCCCCTCCACCCCCCTTCCATCACCCCCGAAAAAAAGATTTACCCCGTAATAAATGTGCCTCGCGAGGTAAACTTGGGTACCCACCTTCTGAGCCCGGTAAAAGAGGGCTGGGCTGGGCAACGGGCGACGACGACATCGAAATCCCTTGCTTCTTTCCTTCTCGAACCCTTTTGCTTCTCCTTCCTCTTATACCCTATCCCTCCCCTCCCTCCTTCCCCTGCCCAACCTTTCGTCATATCCATCACAGCTTCATTACTCCTTCCTATTGTTGCTGCCATCTCACCCAACAGACTCTCTACAGTCTACAGACATACATCGTCCCATCCGCACTCAACCTCCGTGCTTTCCCCCTTTCGTTTCTCCGGCCATCTCCGTGTCATCGTGTCTAGGTAGTGAAGCGTCCAACCGAGTAATCGCCTCCCGACTTTTACTCTTCACCGCATCGCCGTCTTTACAAATCATCGACTCGGCTACTATTCCCCAGTTACATCACCACCGCTGCCGACGCCTCTCAAAGGGGAGATTTGCTTGTCCAAAGGAATCGACACACGGACCTCTCATTTCACCCCTCTTACCCTCGACTTGACCTGGGACAAGCCCCGCCGGCCAATACAACATCACTCTCTGGCAGTTGCGAGCAGCCAAGTCCCGCGGTGGAAAGAAGCGTCGCCGCCCACAAGGGAACCCCTGCCTTTGGATAAGGCGAAACGTAAACGGGCGACTGCGGCACCCCCCCCAGGGCTCAACATCAGGAAGCAAAAAGTGGACTGCCGCTTTATGCGCATGCCCACTTCTCTGATCCGTCTTTTCATCATCGACCTTCTTCTTCATCCTCTTCCTCCGTGGCGCCTACTTCAATAGGTAGCTGAGGCGACTTCCGCTTGCATCGCCCCTCGACACCGAGCCGCCTTGACTTCGCCCAACCGACCAACCGTCAACGCCCGAAACTTTGTCCTCTCGTCTAGGTTGTCATTTACTCGCCTCACCTCGAGCCCCTTTTAACCTGCTCGGACTCAACCTTTCCGCAACGACAGGTCCTCCATCGGAAAGCTTCCTGTTCTCGTGACATCTCTCTGCGCACATAAGCCGCACGACCCTTGACGCGGCTCGCGCAATTATACTTCACCCGACACACTCAACTCCGCCTCCTTCCACAGTCATCATGATGCACCGTCAACAACAACAGCAGCAGCAACAGCAGCAGCAGCAGCAGCAAACACCACAATCGCAACAGCAACATCACCACCAGACTCCTCACTCTCACACCCATGCGCAGCAGCAGCAACAACCCCCCACGCTACGTGGCTCTCCTGTGCATTCGCTCAACCTACATCAACTCGCCCTGCGCAATCCGCCCCTGGCGCACAAGCTGCACCAAATGGCGTTGCCCCTCTCACCCCTCGTTCAGCTAACGACGGGCGCTGTTCATCATCACTTTCCCCGCACCGTCTTGCACTTCTGGCTCCTCACCGACGCTCAGCTCGAGAGTCTCGCCTCCTTTTACCACCAACGTACTCCGAGCCCCTGGTCGGCCCAATATCCCTGTCCCATCGTCTGGCGGTCAGATCTACCGCTTGAGGAGAAACGTCGCCGGATGGGCAAGTTCATTGGCCTCCGTGGCTGCGATGCGTCTCCCGACATGGCCGCAGTCGTTGGTGCCCTTCGTTCTGAAGACGAGATTGCCGAGGAGGCCAGGCTCGCTGCGGCCGACGATGAGATGTGGCGGAGAAAGCTGAGCCCCTGGTAAATGGCCAGCAGATGATACTTCTTATTGGAGAGTCGGAGAGTGCATACCGTCTTTGCTGGGCATAGAGGGTGGCAGGGAGCGTCAAAGGCGAGCCTTTACCTTCATCAGCCGGTAGCATCTTTATCTTTATCAGGGCTTGCATCCTCACTTCGAGGCAGGATAACCTTTTCTCTTCGTCCAGCTGTCTCGGGTTTAGGGTCTCTTCATTTTTGATCAGGAAGCATGTAGACATGGTGGAGTTTCTGCACAGCATCGGAGTATGGGCTTTTCCTGGGCACGGATTGCATAGAATCCAGAGCAATGAATGAACCATTGACATCTCCATTGACATCTCCATTCGAACTCGTTGACTGCTGCGAACTGTCCATTAATCCCACACGATAACTCCAACGCCTAGAGAGCAAACAATCCGCGCTCCTCGGACCGATGACATGCACTGGGAGTAGTGGATGCTTCCCGCAAAGCGACGTGGAACCAATTCGGTGTTCCCAGCCACTCGCCGGCCTTTGCTCCGGGCAACTCCTCCCACCTACAACGTCCGACGATGCCGCTTCCTCAAAAGCATGTGATCAAGCGCCTCAGTCGGCTTACCGCGACCTATACATACATGTCGTCGCATACGCTCACTTCCTGCCCTTCTTGCCGCTCTTGCTGCCGGGCGTGTCGACCAGGACGGCGTCGTCCTCGCTGGCGGCCTTGGTGGAGCTCTTCTCTGAGTCGTCGAGCTCCTTCATGAAATCGCTCTGAATCTGACCGCGTCGCTTATCCCACCACTGCTTCTCAGCCTCGGTCTGGGCCTGGATCTCGTCGAGGCGCTGGCGGAGGTGCGTATTGGCGGCGATCTCGTGGGCTGACTGGAAGATGGTGGGGCCCCAGTTGGGCGCGAGGGCATTAGCCTGCGAGGAGATGGTGAGCGTCAATTTCATGAATGCACGGGCAAAGGTAGCCAGCTGCTTGTTGCAGGAGCAGCGGAGTATCTGGGACGCACCTCGGTGACGACGTCGCGCAGCTCCTCCTCCATTTCCTTCTCGGCGCGCTGAAAGCGCTGCCACAGGTCGTCGCCGACGCTGCCACGCAGTAGGAGGGTGCTGCAGGCCTGCTTGGCCGACTTGATCTGGATAAGGCGCTCAATGTCCTGAACGGCGCGGCGAAGCAGAGCGGCGCGGAGGACGCTCTCGGGTACGCGCGGTGATTTCTCCTGGCCCTCGTCGCCGCCCAGGTGCAGCAGCGACAGGTACACGTTGCGCTGAAGATTGGGGCCGAACCACGGGGCGAGGTTCGCGCTCTCGACTGGAAGAACGGAATGGGTCAGCAGGGCGCGCCTCTGGTAGTCTTACGTAGTCTCTCTCCACCATCATCCAATCTCCTCCCTTTCGTCTTTCTCGCCCTTTCCCGCCTTTCCTCGAGGGACACGATGGAAACGTACCGGCTTTCCGCTTGCGATAGATTGTGGAGAATGTCATGAGAGCGCCGCTGAGGACGAGGAGATAGGCCATGGGAAGGGCCAGACCCTTCCAGTTGACCCCAAACATGGCGGCGGCGGCGGCGGTAGCGGCTTAGGAAGAGTCGACAATGAGTGTTTTGGCGCTCGGCCAGCGCGCGCGGGCGTTCGTAGTCACGGTAGACAGTCGATTGATGGAGCTCGTTCGATCTGGAGAAGAGGTATCAACCACGATATACTGTACTTCCGCGATTGGCGATCCGGTGGCGTAGAGGCGGCGTCGTGGACACTTTTTTTTTCGGGCGGAAGCGAGGAGAGACGCCGCGGGACGTTTGGGGGGTTCGGGATCGGGAAAGTGCTGGCAACCAGAGCATCAGGCCAGGTAGCACCTTGGGACCGCTGTTCCTTCCCTCCGAGGCTGGGTACCTCCTGCCAAAGGGGGGGGGCAGATTTCTTCGCCAATGAAGAGTCGAGCTCTCTCCAATGACAGGCGCTACAGGATTCTTACATAAGGCGCCGTTTGGGTAGCGCACGACATTGGCGCATGGCGTTCTCGCCCGTGGCAGGCAGGTTCCCCGGGATAGCGGGCAGCTGGCGGGTGCGGGAAAACAGTGGCGCCGGTTCGGTGACGAAGGACACGGCTCCAGCATGCAATTGGAAGTGAATCAACCCCCGCCAGACCCGCCCTGGGCGAGGAGCAAGCTTCAATTGTACTTACACTTGTACTTTGCTCAGATTTCGGCCATTTACAGGGCTGTCAAAAGTATAGATACTTCACAGGGGCCTCACCTCCCCGATGCTCCCTTAACCTCCGTCGAGTCTCTGAGCTTCCACGCTTCGTCAGCTATCTCGGATGCCTATCCGCCGCCATCGACTTCAACCTCACCGTTCCCGAGAGCCATTTTCAGCCTAACTCCTCGCATCTACGTCACATTCAGAAACAAGGCTCAAGACAAACTCCCTGCATCGATCCGACCTTTGTGAACCCATCTTCGAAATACGAAGTCAGGCAGCTGCCAGCGGACTTTACGCAACTGCCCCGCCAAAGCACCACTTTCAAGAGTGAGAGCCGCATTCCGCGATCGAGCCACGACACAGCTCCCGCCGCCTAGCATGCTGCTCCGTCTGCGTGGGCCGGATGGCATGATACGCCTGACGGTCGAGGTGGAGACTACATTTGGTGAGCTGGGAAAACAGGTACTGAAGAGAACCCGCCACTGCGTGCCCTGTTGCGCCGAGAGGCATGAGCTCTGGCTAACGAGTGCTTGAAGCTGCTGCCGCATCTTCCCAGTACAGTTGATGCGAAGAGTGTCTCCATGTCGAACGCTCCGACCGGTGGCGATGCCAAGAAGCTTGTCGACATCGCCAACTTCAAGGTTGGCCAAATCGGGCTCAAGTACGTCATTCTGCTCGTCTCACGAGACATAGCTAATCTCGAGGACTTTGGTGATTTAGGCACGGCGACTTAATCTTCATAGACTATAAGCAGTCAGCAGCCACGAATGGGACGGCAAATGGCAGGGCGTCGGCACCTGTCGCATCCGCCAAACTAAGCGGAAAGCCCGTCCTGCCCAACGAAGACGTCCCGGTGAACCCTAAGCCCGAGAGAATAGCACGGCCATGGGAGGTGGTGAAGCAGTCCGCTCTGGACGATCGCTTGGATAAGCTCGACGGAAAGATCCCGCGTGGCCGTGACCGTATGTGCCGTCATGGCCCCAAGGGCATGTGCGATTATTGCCAGCCCATTGATCCGTTCGATTTGGGCTACCTCGCCGAAAAGAAGATCAAGTACATATCATTCCACTCATATCTCCGCAAAGTCAACGCATCCACCAACAAACCCGAGCTGGGAAGCTCTTATATACCCCCGTTGGTAGAACCCTTTTACCGCGTCAGGCGAGACTGCCCGACGGGACACCCTCCTTGGCCCGAAGGAGTCTGCACAAAGTGCCAACCTAGCGCCATTACGCTTAATCCTCAATCTTTCCGCATGGTCGATCACGTCGAGTTCGCCTCCCCTTCTATCGTCGACACCTTTATCGACCCCTGGCGCAAAACTGGCGCTCAGCGAATAGGCTTCCTCTATGGCAAGTACACCGAGTACACCGAGGTGCCCCTTGGCATCAAGGCGGTTGTCGAGGCCATTTACGAGGTGCCTCAGGTTGACGAACTGGACGGCATTACCATGAATGCGTGGGAAAATCAGAAGGAGGTTGACGAAGTGGCAAAGCTTTCTGGCCTCGAGCCTGTTGGTGTCATTTGGACAGACCTGCTCGATGCCGGACAGGGCGATGGATCCGTCGTCTGCAAGCGTCACGCTGACTCCTACTTTCTCTCATCCCTCGAAATTTGCTTCTCGTCCAGGCTGCAGGCCCAGTATCCGAAGCCCTCCAAGTGGAGCGACACTGGCCGCTTTGGTTCAAACTTTGTCACCTGCATCATCTCTGGAAACGAGTCCGGCGAGATCGCCATCTCTTCCTACCAAATGTCCAATGAGGCGGTTGAGATGGTTCGTGCCGACATTGTCGAACCTTCGGCAGACCCCAACGTCATGCTCGTCCGGGATGAGGAGGAAGACGATGGCTCTGTGAGCCGGACCCGGTATATACCAGAGGTGTTCTTCCGCAAGGTCAACGAATATGGCGCCAATGTGCAGGAGAATGCCAAACCTTCTTTTCCTGTTGAATATCTCTTCGTCACTCTCACACACGGCTTCCCAGCTAACCCCAAACCCATCTTCACGCAACCGAACTTTCCCGTCGAGAACCGCGAGTATATTGGCGAGAGTCAGGAGCACTCGGCTCTTGCCAAGACATTGAAGATGGGTCCCGGCGTGAAGCCCAGCGACGGACTTGAAGAGGCATCCAACTTTCATCTACTCTGTTTCCTCTACCGAATGGGGATTCTGTCAGGGGTGAGTATTTCCCATAGTTTCAGTCCTTTCCTCGCACAACTCTCACGACACATTACGATGCGAATGTGTTTCTAACGCTTGACGCAGGATGAGTTCGCCCTTCTTTGCCGCGTAGCGAGCCAACATGACCTGGCCGACTCCTTCCAGCTCCGTTCTACAGAGGGCTGGCAGACCCTGCAGGCCATTCTCCAATCGACTGGTGAGCGCATCCCCAAGCGTGAGCGAGAGCACGATGACGGCCCGGCGTCTTCGTTGCCACGAAATCCCTCTGATGCTGGGTCTGGAGAGCCGCTTGCTAAACGATTTGCTGCCTTCAGGCTGAATGAGCGCCGTTCGCTGGGCCAAGGGCCTCTCGGGTGACCGGATAGGATAGAGGTCGGATTGCGGTCTTGGGGGATTATAGAGTTGCGATGCCCGAGGTAGATGGGGTTGCCATGGACGGTTGCGTGGCTATCTACTACGTGTAAAGAATACCCAGGATGCTGCCGAGTTTACAAACAGGGAGGACTTGCGTGATCCTGACTGCGTTGCTCCGTTGTGAGAGCAATCACAAGCTCATGCCAAAAGACCGAGATTGCAAGCGTCCCTAAAGTCTGGACGATTGCTGGAACACCGTTCGTACAGTCATCCTCTAACCTGACGACATTTGACGCTTTTGCACAGAATTATCGTGAACGTACCACGTACTCGGAAGTACCCTGGGCAACGCCGCATGGAACCAAGGTCGTTCGCATGTTCATCTCGTATGCCGGGTTAGATTGCGGCAGTCAGGCACGCATCAGCCGCAAGGTGGTCTCAGCCCATGATACTGCGATTCGTTGCTGTAGCGCGACACGGCACTTGCGAAGGAGGGCGCTGCCCAATAACATGAAAGCTTATGCCATGAGCGCCCGAGCAAATGCGTCGTCGGCAATCCGTCACTATCGTTTGCGCGCTGTCCGTCGGGCCACGACTGGGGGGCTACAGTATAGCAGAGATGGGTTGGTCTGTAAAAAGACTGTTTTTCGCTAATATTGGGGTTTTTCAAGATTATAGACAAAAGAAGAAAAGTTTTTGGCGCAAGTTAGTACGAAAGAAGGAAGAAAAAAACGGGTTATTTGATGATTTTATTATCGCCAGTTTGTCTAGAGGCCGGCCGTGTTTTGTTTCGCACTCAGACCAGACGCTCGGATGACGTCGAGTCCCACCTCCGTTTCTGCGCTTGCATGTAGCTGCGCACCTTGAATACGGGTCTAGTTACTTGACTTCTCACCCATCACTGGAGTGCTTCTTGTAGAAGCTAAGTACTCGCTACTTTTGAACCCTCACCCCTGAGCAGACGGCATCAACGTTGGAGCCGCCTGCCCAACAGCCAAGCGCCCGAGCCAAGGGTTCCCATTTGATCACTCCGTAGCCCACCGTTCCTTCTGTACCCGTACCTGGCAGGCTGGCACCCTCACCAAACCGTTTCACGCCGTCCGCCAAACTCTCTCCAAACGACGTGCCAAGAAACACCAGACCCTTTGGCAATCCAGCCATCGTCTCGCCTCTGAATCGAAACCCCGTCTCCGCTTCGCCCTCTTGCTCTCCGGCGCTTCGTCTACCCATCGTGTCCGTCCCATCATCATCAGCTGCTTCGAACTCGCCTATCGACCATCTCTCGCTCCTCTTTCTTTGGGTACGGACACACTCCACCGTGTCTGGTCATGAACCAGCATCTTCGACTTCATCTCCGGCACCGTAACGCCGCATAGCGGAGTTTCACGGTCTCTTCGTCATGTCGACGTCGTCTCGTCAGTCGTGGCAGCCTGGCCGCCGCTTAAAGAACCTCAGTCGCGATTCCTTCAATGCCCGGTCCTCGTCCCGGCGTACTTCGCAGATTCGCTCGCAGCCCATTATAGTCGAGCACGATGAAGCCCGCAGCTTCGCCTTACGAACTGCCTACCTTCACTATCTCCTCCAGCCTAGAGCGAAACGAAAACAATATGTCCCGGCCCCCAAGCAACCCACTCGGTCGCATACGAGCGTCGGTCAGCTAGTCCAAGAGTATGTCTCCGGCAGCTCTTCCAGCCTCAAGCTTCCACATAGCTTCGCTGCCCAGTTGCTTGAGCGCGTCAGTGGTGTTCTGCGAGGCTCCGAAACGCTGCCCGGCTTCAACGATGCCGCCGTCAAGCGGAGCTTCGCCGAGGCCTACACGGCCTTTTCTGAGAAGGCATTTCGGAAGACCATGGACAAGGAACGCAAATTTGAGCCTCTGGTCCTTATTTTCTATTCCGCTGCTTCGAAAGCTGCGCAGAAGGGTCGGGCTCCTGATGATGAATCGTGGAAGTGCCTTCCAGACCGTCATCTGACGCTTTTCGTGCGACTCGCCGCCAGCATTCTCCGAGACCATGGCCACGATCGCGATCGGCCTGAACTTATGTCTAGAATTCAATCACTAGAGAGCAAGCTCCTCAGAAATGATCAGAACCTGGTAAGCACAGGATCTGACGGCGCCGGCACCACCGTCGAGGTTATTGTCCCCTTGAGTTATGATGTGAAGGACATGCCCCTGGTTCAAGTCGTGGCCGCCATCTTCGGCTTGAGTCTGTCCGACGTTCAGGCTGAAATCAACGAGAAGCGGCCCTTGTGGACTGAAGCTGCCGCTCTGCGCGATCTGAAGTCGTACCAGCTGCGGCTGAATTCGGATCAGCCCGGTGCCTTGAGAAGCCAAGACTTCGACGCCGAAGAGGCCTTTGTCGAGTTCAAAAAGTCTGAGGCGCCTCATCTCTCACAAATGATGCTCGATATATTGACGGCCAAGCCCGAGTTGGCCAAGAAATCGACCAGTCATGCCGACAAACCTCTGCCGAGTCGGCCGCAATCCGTCATGTACACAGGAGAGCCCATGTGCGCAAGCCCCAGTCGCCCCGTCTCTTCTTTTATCGGCGACGGAGTCCTTGGCTTCGACTCTGGTCTCGGACTTGGCTCCCTTTCATTAGAAGGAGAGCTTGGAAAGCCCTTGGGAGAGTCTCTATACACCTTCATCCCACCTGACCCAAGGGCTTTCTATAGGTATATCCTCCAGCATGCCGTTGCATTCGACCAGCTTCATGCCGACCCTGAGCTAGAGTATCAGCCGCTTTCTAAGCAGTCCATGGAACTCATGACGGAGCTGTGTGTCCGATGGCGCGTGCCGCAGTCGTCTAGATTGATTGCACTCCTCGAAGTAGCCGCTCGTAAATTCCTTGATCGGGAGATTGTTCCGACCGAGTTAGATGCCATTTTCGATTTCGTCAAGTCTCCTATGCCAGAGGCCAAAAAAGCCCCTCACATTTCGCAGCACTCTACGCCGTTGAACGAAATCGACATCACCAAGTGGACCGTCTATGACCTGGCAGTGTATCAGCAAACGCTGCTCGCCCTCCACGAAACCCTCCTCCGAGAGTTGTACGATCTGCTAGAGCGATGCTACGATTCGAAGCCGCCAGATATTGGCGCTGTCATGTTTCTCCTGGAGAATCACATCGGCAACGATGCCATCTTCGTCCCCAGCCCCACGGCTCAGTCAGAGTTCGTGGAACACCTCGCACAGGGCTTGGCCCGGCGGGCCGCAGACGTTTATCGGGAGTACATGGAGAAGGAGATCCCGGCACACAAGGAGGATTGGGAGTTTGGACACGTTGTCAAGTTGGGCAAGTCGGTAACCAAACTATGCGAGCGCATTCGCAAACGTTACAAGAACAGCGTGGTCATCATGGGTGTCAACCCGCTTGAGATCCTCGTTGCGCAGGTTTTTCCCAGCTTTGAGCAGGATGCCGCTGCCATTGTCAGGGCCATCATGAACTCCCCAGACGAGGCTGGCGACGAGATTGCCATCCAGGAAGGGTTTGAGTTGTACAGAGAAATGGTCGAAATCCGTCGCATTCATCACGAGTCTCTTCCAGATGTTCCCTTTGCGTTTAACGTCGAGGACTTGCTGGTGAGCTTCGTATGGCGCTGGATTCATAACGCTGAGAGCCGGATGGTGGATTTCGTCAATGAAGCCATCAAGCAGGACCAATTTCAAGTCCGGTCGGAAGGTCCGGGCCACATGTCTCTCGATAATGAGAGGCATAGTGTCTCCATTATCGATCTCTTCATGCTTTTCAACCAGACGGTCGACCAAGTCTTTGCGCTGCAGTGGGATCACGACGAGCATCACGCCAGGTTTATGACGTCTTTAGCTCGAATCATCGCCACGGGCATCGGCCAATACTGTGAAGTTGTGGAACAGCGTTTCGCCAAGGAGATGGATCGTCTATCCGCCGATGAGCTGGCCGCTCAGTCGAGAACGGCTCAGGAGAGGTGGATGCAGCTTGCCAAGGATGCGTGGAACACGAAGGAGAAGTTTGAACCTTTCCAGTTCTATCCAGAGGTAAGTCCGAGATCAGCCAGCTCCTTGACGGTTACCTGACATGCAATCGCAGTCGTTTGTCAAGCTCAACAACATCGAGTATGCGATGCAGGAGCTCGACAAGCTGGAGAAGAGCATGAATTCGGAGGCATGTGCACAAGTACTGGCTGAGATCGACGGTCCCAAGAAGAAGGTCAAGAAACCAAACAAGTACACCTTTACCATCAAAGTCGTGGAGGCCGAGGATCTCAAGGCGTGCGATACCAGCGGTTACAGCGATCCTTATGTCGTTTTCGGTGATGAGTATCAGAAACGATTACACAAAACCCGAGTCATCTACCGCAACCTCAATCCACGATGGGACGAGTCTTTCGACATTACTGTTCAAGGCCCAGTCAACGTTATAGCCACCATATGGGACTATGATACGTTCGGCGATCACGATTACGTCGGGCGAACGGCACTTAAGTTGGATCCGGTTCACTTTGGCGATTATCTTCCACGCGAGTTCTGGCTGGACCTGGACTCACAAGGCCGGGTATTGATCAGAGTCAGCATGGAGGGGGAGCGAGACGATATTCAATTCCATTTCGGCAAGGCCTTCCGACACCTCAAGAGGACTGAGCGCGACATGGTGCGGAAAATTACAGACAAGGTGAGCTTTGTGTCGGATTCACCGGTTCGTGGCCACGACTGACAATTGACAGCTCACGGCTCAAATCAACACGACGCTATCTCAGGAGACGCTTCGAAGCTTGCTCGGCACTGGCGGTATTGGAGCCTCGGTAACCAGTCTTTGGAAGAAGCGCCAGACCAACACAGCCATCACAACGCCAAGTCAGATCGAAGGGGCTCTTACGCCGCTGTTTACGTACTTTGACGAGAATTTCGCCATCATGAAGCAGACGTTGACGGACGCTACCATGATTGCAGTCATGACTCGCCTGTGGAAGGAAGTGTTGATGACCATTGAGAACCTCTTGGTGCCACCGCTATCGGACAAGCCCTCGCCCAAGAAGCCGCTCACCCGCAAAGAGCTCGACGTGGTTTACCACTGGCTGGAGATGCTCTTCAACTTCTTCAACGCCAGGGACGAGCACTCAGGGGAGCAGTTGGGCGTTCCGGCCGAGGTCCTCAAGTCGCCTAAGTGGCACGAGCTGGCGTCGCTCAACTTCTTCTATTTCGAGGACACGCCGAGTCTAATACGCGAGTCCGAGAGGATGGCGTCGACGGCGGCACAGCTGGCTCAGCAGGCACTGCAACGGCAGGGTCAAGCGCAGAACCGCATGTCGGCTCCGGCGAGCTTCGGGGCCACCCTGGGCAACGTTGGCACTTTTGCCAGCATGGGAACCATTAAACGCGGCAAGAGCATAATGATGAGTCGCAACCTCGGGACGATGCGCAAGGCCAAGGAGGCGAAACGGCGCGAGGCGCAAGCCGACCCGAGCGACGACATGATTCTGCGCATTCTCCGCATGAGGCCTGAGGCTGCGCAGTACCTCAAGGAGAGGCACCGGCAGAAGGAGCGCCAGGCGGCGACGACGGCCGCGGCGCAAATCGTGAGGAACAGTGTCGTACAAGGCTGGAATACGGGAGGTGCGAGCATAGGAGCCGGCCAATTCACGCGAAATAACCTGCCTAAACGGTGAAAGGTGATGATGGAGAGAGGTGCGTGGGCTGCCTGAGAGTCGGCTCGGCCTCAATGGTCACGACAACTACAAGGTCATTGCCACGCTTGTCCCTGTTTTCTCTTTCAAAGTTTATTCACGTTTTGTGCCCTCGTGATTTTTTTGAGCACAGCGGCATCGGATACCCTTTTTGGAAGACAAAGTGGCTGGAAGAATTGCAGAGAAGAAAATGCAAGCCATCGTAATGGGCACGACGAAGTAACGATGAGATCAAACGCGTTGGGTTCCGTGGGGAGTCTCAATGACATGTTGGAAGGAGCAGCGGGATAGCGAACTCTTTAAGCGCATGTTTACAGTACATGGCACACATATAATGATGGCTCGATTGATGGGATTTTCCGCATTGAGGCTTCATCAAGATCATTGGCTCAAAGGGTGGAGGTGCGGCTCGCGGATGCTACGACCCGCGAAGCCCCCCCGGCCTGTAAGATGCGCGACTTTTCGAGATTGATGCACGACGGGATCGCTGGACGGCCCTGGCGGGAGAGACCAGGCGAGGAGGCCAGAATCAACGGGAGACCTTTGGAGAAAGAGTGTCTGGCGCACGTGGGGTAGCACGGGCTGCCCTGGGCCGTCAACCAGACGTTGCCACACCTGTCCCGTGCAACCAGGTGGTCGAGGCGATCCAGGAGGCGTCCACGGGGAATGCTCGCTATCAGGGGCTCTCGGTCCGGTCCAGTAGTCGTCGAGTTGACCGTTGATGAGCCCCTGTTTCCGCGTCCTTTTTTCTTTACCTTGTTGCCTTGCGCCCCCCGATGCGTCGTCCCCCATTCCGGCGCGAGCGCCTCTTACTGAGCGTCTGCGCACGAGAGGTTGATCCTTACGCCTCGTGTTTCTCACTGTAGACGATACCCGTCACGGAGGGGTAGGCTCGGCGGTCAACGGCCGCTCGCGTGGGTGCATGGCGATAATATTCCCCAACACTTGGGCACATGCAGTCGGCCATCGAGCGATGATACCCGAGGCAACAGTGAGGAGAATCCTTGACTAGCCGGGTTGCAATCGCCAAGACCAGTCGCCGTGTAGCTAACCTGGATCCCAGCTTCTTTGTCTTCTTCATCGTGTCCGCTGAAGCGGACCACACCGTCAATAGCTAAGTTACTGTTTTAACAGAGGCATGATGGCCTGCCCTTTCCAGTTGGTCATACGGTAACGCTTAAGCACCGAGGTGCGGGATAATCGTTGCTATCATTAAGACAATAGGATGCAAGGGGTACGCCTGAATATAACTTCAAGAGTTCGTCCCCTTAGCAGAATTCAAGAGGCAAATTTGCAAGAAGCTGAATGAAGGATCAAACGTCGTTCCGGTTCTCAGAGTGACATGCTCTGGTTGCCCGATACCTGCATGCCTTATGGCCGGTCTTGTCTCAGCGAGACAAGACCCTGATACGTGCGTGCGGTGCTTAGTGCGCAAAGTGCGCATATGGGCACGCACGGCAGAAAGGGGCAAGGGCGCACGGCAGAGACATTTCCAAACTTGCAAAAGGAAGAAAGGGGAAATGGAGATGTTGGGGTAAGACCTGGGGGCGGGGCAAATCGCAGGTAACGGGCTGGCGGGCTGGCAGGGCTAGAGGGCAAAGGGGATGACTGTGCCTTGGATCAGCAACAAGGAGTTGGTGAAAAGCGATGAAAGGCCGCCATGTACAGTATTTGCGGATGCCGAAAGAGACGAGCACACGCAGATCGCACGGATGCCTATGTGAGTCAGGTGCATATCGCACTGTATGTACGGCCAAGAGTCGTATCAATCATGGAACTGTACGTCGCGCATCAAGATGGAGGCTGTCTCGTCCCTCCATGCGCAGTCTCGACCGACCTGCTCTGTTCAGTAAGCAGTTTGCCCAGCCAGAATGCCACTGACCAGCGGGACAAAAGGCTGGATGGAGGTTGCGGTTGGGAGAGACTGCAGCCCTTGCTGTTGATCTTGATTCTTTCTTTGACAAAGTGTCATGCCCTCGAGGACTTGGTGGTGTCTCGAAGAGGTGAAATTGCGAGAGTGCATGACAACCTTGATTCTGCAGGCGCGGCTATTGTACAGCCATCTTCGGTGTCACGGAATATTGGGACTTCTCTTTGCCCAAGAGAATGACGGACATGGGTACGAACCTAAAGGCCATGTCAGTTACTTTATCTTCTCGTCTCCAGTAATTAATCGAGTAAGTAATGAAACATTGGCCAATTGAGTCGCCACCCGGAGAGAAGAGAGAGGGCATGGACATGAGCCGCGAAGGATCGCAGAGACGTCGTCTTCTGCAAAGCGACAAAAAGAGGGATTCATCGTGTGCGGCAAGGTCGATGGTCGCTTCGGAATGCATGTCCATGTGTTTAGCGTTGATGAGCATGAGGTCAGGGGAGATTCGGATAAACAAGAAAAAGGAGGAGGCGCGAACGACGTGGTCCGCCCAAAGCTGGGATGGAGTATTCCGAAAGAGACAACCAAATGGGAATGGTGCTGGACATTCGCCCACGCTGAGATCATCCTGACGGAGAGGCATTGGATCGAATCTCGGCGTTGAACAAACAAGGGCAAAACATGCGGTAGGCCACTTCGTCCGCCTTGTCTGTGGGTCTTGGTCTGTTCTGGGGTGACATTAGACTTCAGCAGTGTCTGCTTTGGCGGAAAGACTAGGAAGGATGTCGCTGGTCGTCTCTTCATCATTCCGAAGGGCACACGAGGTAAACTTTTTTTTTTCTTCCTTCGCTGCTTCCTTCGCTGCTCCCTTTTCTTCAGACTCTTTCTTGTCTTGGATAAGAGGCCGGCTGCCGGCAAGCACAGCCCAGTACTGAGTGGGTTGGCTGGTGGGTCGGTCACTGCCTTTGAGTCCTTTGTCCTAAGTCGACTTACAAGCACACAGTGGTATCTAGGTACCTACCTAGGTATCACCATCTTCTTTTTGTGTGTGAGTTACCTACTGTAGGTAAGTACTGCACAATACCTTGCTGGCATTTGATTGCTTGGCTGAGCAATCAGTCTGCCTTCGACAACACGAATCGAAGAGTCTTGTGCTAAAGAAAAGGCGACACGCGGGTGTGGAGGCCGGTCGCCGCATTGAATCCTCATCTCGCAGCGCTCTTGGACGAGGCGAATTGACGGACCCTTGGCGCCAAGCACTTCTTTCGCGCTCTCTTCCCTCCTGTAGTCGTGTACGAAGTCAGGCCTAAGTGACTAAGGTACTCGAGAAGCACGGACTCAAACTCATACGGTTCTGCAGTTATTCGGTAGGCACTTCCCTGTTGACTGGCCGGGGAGGACGCTCCGCAATACAGTGCGCCTAGCACGCTCGCCATACGCAGGTACTCGATCGTTGCTTCCATGGGGCATCGCACTGGGCTGCTGTCATCTACACTCGGCACCTCTTTCCTCTGCACCTCGACTAAGGGATGCACTTACAGTAACAACAAAGGCGAAGCCGACTGGCCGCCCGAGCCCGGGCTTGGAGTCCAATCTCTATTGGTTTCTTCCAGATCATCAAAGACCACGGCGACGAATAAGCACGGTGCAGGACCATACAGTACAGCTCGCCCACCACTTGGCACTGACGTCGGCGGCTGCCAACTCCAAGGGGGAGAGAGCCTTGGAACTCTGGTACTGTACTGTATGTACTGTATGGCAGGCACTTACTGATGTCTTGCCTGCCCCGTGGAGATTCCTCGGGATAGCATTACCCCTGCGCACTGTACGAGACCTTCTATGCTTTACTGCGACCCCCAGTGCAAAGCACGATACTGTGACCAGTTTACGAATATCCGAGCGCCAATCCGCTGAGGCGACTCGCAGCTCACCACTCATGGGAGCAGCCTTACTCAAGTTTCTAGACTCACCTTTGCGTAAATGTGGAAATGGGTGATTTCTCTACTCATTTCAGGGCAAGGGCATGAATCAACAGCGGAGCATAATCGTTTTGCAGAGCACCGCTATGCACTACACTTGTCCGCGCAGCCGCGCTACAGCATTTCATCGCGTCTGCACACTGTAACTTAACTCTTCAGGTACCTACCTGTGCATCTACTAACCAGGCGTGCTGTGGCTGTGGGGGAAATCTCCACGATCAAACGGGCCGCAATCCCACGCGTACAGTACCATGCCCCCTTTTTATCGCGAAAGTCTACCCTACAGCCAACGCGCATCTCGTCAGCTCAGTCCAACCATTCTGGACAGCTCATATTATCTATCGGATACGCGATACGGTCAGGAGGAAATATCCGGAGCATGTGACTTGCATCTCAATTGCGATCGATCGAAAGCCATGCGCAAGTCTAGACCGCAACGATGGAAGAGCGCGGGGTCGCAGATCTCAAAATGCGAGCGCCGAGACACTCCCACCGCTCCTTTTCGTGAACCTATCCCAGCGCCGCGACCGCAAGCTTTGCATATGATTGCCGCTTACCGACCTCGATGAGGCAGTAACTAGACTCAGGTCTCGAGGCAGGGACTGGCCTGTCTGCTCACGTGTACCGGCTCGGCGCACACTAGAAGCTTGGATCGCCAGAATGGCGTTTGCCGGCGCGTTTCGTCCCAGATGATATCCGGGCAATGGAACGGTACAGGCTCGTCATGGCTTCCATAATGGCTGGATGGGGGGTCCTCTTCTTGGGGCGAGGTTGTCAATGTCTTCGGGGGGAAGCGAGCGGAGCATGGGTATCCCCAGACTGGCTTCGTCCGATCAGGGCTGGCGCGACGGATTCTCGAGCCGGCTTTCATCCAAAGTCTGCCCGTTGCATCGACGACCGAGCCGAATAACGACAAATGGGCCAAACCAACCAACCTTCCGAAGAGGCTTGGTTCAGGTAACGGTGCACCCAGCCCGGCCCTCCTTTGCACCAACGTGTTTATCTCTCATCAGGGTCACGACTGCAGGCTGTGTGGGACTTGCCGGTACTCGATCCAGCAGGAGCAAGCAATACGAAGAGTCCTTTATTTTCTCGCAAATTTTCGTCTAGTCGAACTCATTGTCGGACGATCGAAAATGGAGCTGTCGGCCATGCCCAATAAGAGCAGTTGCCGCGTGATTCCGGATGCACTGAGGCCGCGGAGCCGCCAATCTGTCCAGCAACTTGACGATCTTCAAGGATTGTCGCACACAAACAGCTTCCACGACTCCTCGTCGAAACACTCTGCTTGTTGACGCGAGCCAGGGCAAGAACTTACTCTTTGCTCGCCCTATTCGTTAGCCGATTCTTCTTTGCTTTTGTCCTTGTCCGACTCCGACTGTTCGCTTTGCACTGCACTGCCACAAATAGTGGGTGAGCTTCGTCGCTTCGATGCTCCGCTCCACGCTCTTCGCACCGAGTGCCCCGGCGTTTCCTTAGCGCACCGACTAAGGCGCTTGGTGCTGCGAGTCAGCCGGCGGCGCTCACTCCAGACGTTCGACGGCAGAGGCGGCCAGACGGAAAGCTAGCCTTGGTTGCCTTGGTTGTGGGATACTGCATGCTCCAAGGTCTAGGCTGAAAAAGGGCCGTGCAAACTAGAGCCCCGACATTGGGAGTTGAACCCCATCTATCTGAGGACGGCATATGCTGGTTTTGACATGGACATTTGGATACTGACATCACCCGAGAAAGCAGGATGCATTGCCGTACGCCCGAAGTCCTTGCATATCCATGCGATGCCGTTGGCCAATGGTCAGTGACGTGCCTCATCATGCCACCAACGACTTCGTCCCAGGGCCCGGGAGGAGAGACTGGGATGTGGGGACGGTGAAAGCCGTGCCCGCGAGTCGACCATGGGCAGGAATTTGGGCTTCAGCACGGGGACAGCAGCAACTTGATGCGCGAGGCGCCAACCTTCTGCTGCCAGGTCGTCGTCCCGTCTCGCCCTTGTTGCTCGGTGTTCTTCGATGACTGCAATCAAGGCCTGCCGTCGGTCGCCTCGCAAAGGGTACGAATGCCAGCTGGCGTTGCAGCGCGAGCAAAACACGTGCCGTGGATGCGTATACTGTACCTCGAGACCTCGATGTGTGTGGCGCGCTGCGAGCTGCGAGTCCGTCGACACAGGTGGTTGGTGGTGTTGTGATGCCGCAGGCAACCCCGACAGAGGCCATGTGACGAGATATGAATCCCTCGCCGTGCGGCGCGATTTAGAGAACGCATGCAAAGACGTGAGCTCGGGCCGCCAGATTTGACACCTTCTTTCCCCTTCTCCGGTGTTTTCTGCGAGCTGTCAAGCTGTGAGCTGCCGGTTGGGACGCCATTCTTTCTCAAAGTGGATGGTAACTCGTCGCCGTCGTCGGGCTCGAGTCGTGGGAGGATCGGGAGGTAAGGTATGTACGAAGTAAATGGGCACTCGATGCATACTGTACTGTAAAGCAAGGGGCTGTCCGTACAGTACAATCGAGTACTGCGCGGGTACACACTCCGACTGCCGAGCACAGTGTGCTCTCCCCAAGGTGCTGTCTCTCCCAAGGTCAATGGGGTCTTGCATGCGCGTGGCCATTGCCACAAGAGGCAAGGCCCCTTCTTTCCCTTTGAATTCCCCTCCCCGGGGTCTTCGTCTGGCTTTGACAGGGTCCGCGGGTCCGCTAAAGACGACGGATCCAATGGGACGGCCAAGGGTATCGCTCTCCGATCGATCACTTGGTCTGGTTCGTATTAGACCGGACCAGAGTCTAGGCCTGTACTTGGGATTCGACATCTCGAGAGAGGCTCTTGATCAAAGTATAGAATAGCGGATCATACCTTGAAAAATCCATCGTTCTTTTTTCTTCTATTTTCTTGCTCCATTCGTCTCCACACCCGAAAATATCATCTCGTCTCTCCGGGGGGACTCATACATCTGTCTTTTTTTTTTTTTAGAGTTCGACGGACCCGAGACCCTTTTCGAGTCTCCTTCCTATCGTCCCCTCATCCCTGCCATGCCACGCCGGCTTTGGGAAGCAAAGCATGGAAACGAGGGGGGGCAACAGCCCAAAAACGACCAAGCAGAAAGCAAGCAGGCACGCAGGCAAGGAGAGGAAGAAAAAGAGGCCAACAGCAAGTGCGCATGGCTGCAGATCCGTCGCCCGTTCGCCCCCTCACGCATTGCAATTGTCAGGGGCCCGAGGCCAGGGTCCTCCTGATGACATTCGACAGCCTCGTTCTGGACCACATGAACGGTCCTGACGGTCTCCGGCTTCTCCCCCCGGCGCCCTGGCAGACGCGCCGTTGAACTGAAAATGAGATCCAAGACCCGAGTCGACCTAGCCTGCGGTCCTCTGTCCTGCGTGGTCAGTCGAGGCAGGACACAGTAATCATGTTCCCCGCTCTGCCACTCTCGCATGCCCACTGCCTTGAGGCGCGCTCGCGGTTCTCTTGAATCAGGCGACCAAGAGCGGCGACGTGCTGTGATTGCGAACGACACGCGGCGAGGGACGGGCGCGCACTGTCCTGCAGTGACTTCTATACCTAACTTCCTTACCTACCTACTTACGTACCTCTGTAGAATGCCGAATTGCCTGCGGGCTGGATGGCGCCGGGTCGAGGCACGTAGGTAGCCACTGGACGTTAGCCACTGGACGTACTGAGGTAGCCACTGGGATCGATGCTTCGTACCCGACTTCCAAGATGGCAGGGTACAGGCCGCTAGCCAGACCCTCATGGGCACCAACGGGCAATCAAAGTATCCACCCCAGCACACTCCCGCCGCCAGGGTACCTGGGCACCAATTCGCCTGCCGGAGAACGCCCGCATCTCCAGGTACACTGTACTAGAGCACGGCGCCAGTTCAGTGCGGCCGGAGGCGCTGCTGGGCGAGAATCAACAGACCAACCAGCACCGGGCGGCGCCTTCGACTTGCCCATAAGCCCCGTCCCTACCCTCCCATATCCCTCGACCCTCAACCCCCCCTTCCAGTCTCCTCGTCTTGTCCCACTGGCACACACAAAGTACTCCCCTCATTGCAGTACAGCAGGGTCGCAGTGGTGACACCGAAAAGTACCTGCTGTCTTCTTCCCTCCCTCGACGGTACGGCCGCTCGAATACCACCTCGCATTTCATCCGTCCGTCCACGCCTTTCTCTCCCTCCTCCTCCACCTCCCATCCCATCCACCACACCCAAGGCCATCGACGCCCGTTTCGCTGCCTTGCTTCAACTTCTCGGTCACTACCCTCAAAGAGGCACAGGGTCTGGCTGCGAAGCATCACCATTGACCGCACTACCGCTGCGCGCCTGGCCTTTTTTTTCTCCTTCGGTCGCCCCGCCTGCTCTCGAGACGCGCCGACGTCCCCACGCCCGTTCCTCCTTCCGCCCCCCTAAAGCCGCCTCGCAACGCCGCTTCTCGCCAACGTTCCTTTTCGCCGATCGAATGATGCCGGGCCACTCATGTGAGCTTCGTTGAATACAACCCGTCTGATTTCGAGTCCCTTGCTCGAACTGCTCGACGACCTCGCCAATTCGCGGTCGATCCTCGAGGCGCCCGCGGCCTCGACCATCGCTTTTCCTCTTTCCCGACTGAACGCGTCTCCCCTTGATATCCAGTCTCTCCGCTCTCACCCCGTTTCTCTTCGTTTCGCTCATAGCGCATATCTTGCTCGCTCGTCTGTTTCGTCGCTGGGCTGCCGACTTCGCAGTCCCGCCCATCGTCGGCGATATGGTCGATGATGCTGCCCTAGCGGCTGCGGCCGAGGTCGTCGCCTCGCTCGCGGTCGATCCAAAGTCGTCCTCATCCATGGCTGTAGGTATCGGGGCTCCGATCAAGCTCCCAGGCCGTGAGACGCCCGCCAAGAGAGGCCTTGAGTTTGAGCTGCAAAAGCTCGCCCTCCGTGTCAGTCAGCTCGAGAACAGAGCCTCGGCCTCGGCTTCGACTGTTCTCCCCGAAACGCCAAATGAGGTCAATGACTCCCTCTTTGGCGATGAGAGTGGCTCAAATCGAGCCGTGGCCTGCAAGCCGAAATTGTCCCACGCCCATCAAGGTACCTTGGACAGTCCGCCCATTGAGCCTAACCAGCTGACCAAGGAAGCGCTGGAAGGACTGCGAGAACATGTTGACGACCAGTCCAAGCTCCTCGACAGCCAGCGTCGTGAGCTTGCCGGTGTCAATGCCCAATTGCTCGAGCAAAAGCAATTACAAGAACGCGCTCTCGAGGTGCTCGAGCAGGAGCGTGTCGCAACGCTCGAGAGGGAACTATGGAAGCACCAAAAAGCCAACGAGGCCTTCCAAAAGGCATTACGTGAGATCGGCGAGATTGTGACTGCCGTTGCTCGCGGTGATCTAACAATGAAGGTCCGAATGAACACAGTCGAGATGGACCCCGAAATCACGACCTTCAAGCGCACAATCAATGCAATGATGGACCAGCTGCAGATCTTCGCCAGCGAAGTCTCTCGCGTGGCCCGCGAAGTCGGTACCGAGGGTTTACTAGGCGGACAAGCTCGCATCGGTGGCGTTGATGGCACATGGAAAGAGCTCACAGACAATGGTGCCGTTCATCGACTCCCATCTCCATTTTGTGTCATTGGCTGACTCGTGGGATCCAGTAAACGTGATGGCGCAAAACCTCACGGATCAAGGTCGGTAAAGGAGGTCGAAAGTTTCACCGGGCATGAGGCTAACATCTTGATAGTGCGCGAGATTGCTTCCGTAACAACTGCAGTCGCCCATGGCGATCTCACCAAGAAGATTGAGAGACCAGCGAGGGGTGAAATTCTGCAACTACAACAGACAATCAATACCATGGTGGATCAGTTGCGAACATTCGCCTCCGAAGTCACGCGGGTAGCAAGAGATGTCGGCACTGAAGGTATTCTCGGCGGTCAAGCCGACGTCGGGGGAGTGCAGGGCATGTGGAACGACTTAACCGTCAATGTCAACGCCATGGCCAATAACCTGACGACTCAAGTGCGCGACATTATCAAGGTCACCACGGCCGTCGCCAAGGGCGACCTCACCCAAAAGGTCCAAGCCGACTGCCGGGGAGAGATTTTCGAGCTCAAGTCCACAATCAACTCCATGGTTGATCAGCTGCAACAATTCGCACGAGAAGTCACAAAGATTGCCCGTGAAGTCGGAACCGAGGGTCGTCTGGGCGGACAGGCCACCGTGCACGACGTCGAGGGCACATGGAGAGATCTTACCGAGAATGTCAACGGAATGGCCATGAACCTCACGACGCAAGTGCGTGAAATTGCCAAGGTCACAACAGCCGTGGCCAAGGGCGACCTGACTAAGAAGATTGGCGTCGAGGTCAAGGGCGAGATCTTGGAGCTGAAGAACACTATCAATCAGATGGTGGATCGCCTCGGCACTTTCGCTGTCGAGGTCAGCAAGGTGGCCCGAGAAGTCGGTACCGAGGGAACACTCGGTGGCCAGGCTCAAGTTGCCAATGTGGAGGGCAAATGGAAAGACTTGACAGAAAATGTCAACACCATGGCCTCGAACTTGACCGTTCAGGTCAGGAGTATCTCAGCGGTTACCCAGGCCATCGCCAACGGTGATATGAGCCAGACGATTGACGTCGAGGCCAACGGAGAGATACAAGTCCTCAAGGAGACGATCAACAACATGGTCGGGCGCCTCTCGAGCTTCTGTTACGAAGTGCAACGAGTTGCAAAGGATGTGGGTGTCGACGGAAAGATGGGCGCCCAGGCCGATGTCGCCGGCCTCGACGGTCGTTGGAAGGAGATTACAACAGACGTCAACACCATGGCTAGTAATTTGGTAAGTTTTAACACCTTGACTGATCGCGCGAAGTTTGTGAGACTGACGCTTCGCAGACGACGCAAGTGCGAGCCTTTTCCGATATTACCAATCTGGCCACCGATGGTGACTTCACCAAGCTTGTCGATGTTGAAGCATCCGGCGAGATGGACGAACTAAAGCGCAAGATCAACCAGATGATTTCCAACTTGAGAGATAGTATCCAGAGGAACACGCAGGCCAGAGAGGCAGCCGAATTAGCCAATAAGACCAAATCGGAGTTCCTCGCCAACATGTCTCACGAGATCAGAACGCCAATGAACGGCATCATCGGAATGACTCAATTGACACTCGACACAGACCTAACGCAGTACCAGCGGGAGATGCTCAACATTGTCAATAACCTTGCCAATAGCCTCCTGACCATCATAGATGATATTTTGGATCTGTCCAAGATTGAGGCTCGGAGGATGGTGATTGAGGAGATCCCGTATACGCTGCGCGGAACCGTCTTCAACGCCCTCAAGACCTTGGCAGTCAAAGCTAACGAGAAGTTCTTGGATCTGACGTACAAGGTGGACAGTTCTGTTCCGGATCATGTTATTGGCGATTCGTTCCGTCTCCGCCAGATCATCCTGAACCTCGTGGGCAACGCGATCAAGTTCACCGAGCACGGCGAGGTCAGCTTGACCATCAAGGAATGGGCGGATCAAGTGGACGTCAAGGCCGGCGAATACGCTGTTGAGTTTGTTGTCGAGGACACGGGCATCGGGATTGCTCAAGACAAGCTGAATCTCATCTTCGACACTTTCCAGCAGGCCGACGGCTCCATGACACGCAAGTTTGGTGGCACCGGCCTGGGTCTTTCCATCTCGAAACGCCTCGTCAACCTCATGGGCGGCGATCTCTGGGTGAATAGCGAAGCCGGCAAAGGCAGTCAATTCCACTTCACTTGCCGAGTCAAGCTCGCCAACGACGATACCGAGGCTATCAAGAAGCAACTCCATCCTTACCAAGGACACCAGGTTCTGTTTGTCGATAAGGCGCAATCAAGCTCTGGGACGGATATTCGTGCAATGCTCGAGCAGATTGGCCTGCATCCCGTGGTTGTCGATTCGGAAAAGAGCTCAGCGCTTACCCGGGTTGCTTCAGGCGGCGCATTGCCATATGACGCAATCATTGTCGATTCGATTGACACGGCAAGGAGGCTGAGAGCTGTCGACGACTTCAAGTATCTGCCCATAGTCCTGTTGGCTCCCATTGTACACGTCAGTCTCAAGTCGTGCCTGGACCTGGGCATCACGTCCTACATGACTACGCCTTGCAAGCTCATTGATCTCGGCAACGGCATGATCCCCGCACTGGAAAACAGGGCAACGCCATCACTGGCTGACAACACCAAGTCTTTCGAGATTCTGCTCGCCGAAGACAACACCGTTAATCAGCGTCTGGCTGTGAAGATTCTGGAGAAGTACCATCACGTGGTCACGGTGGTCAGCAACGGATGGGAGGCTGTGGAGGCTGTCAAGGAAAAGAAGTTCGATGTGATTCTTATGGATGTTCAAATGCCCATCATGGTAGGCACCAACAACTTCTCGTCGAGACTTGAACACATCAGTGCTAACTACTTTACAGGGCGGTTTCGAAGCCACTGGCAAGATTCGCGAGTACGAAAGGAGCATGGGAACGCACAGAACCCCCATTATTGCCCTCACGGCCCACGCCATGATGGGCGATCGCGAGAAGTGCATCCAAGCTCAGATGGATGAGTACTTATCCAAGCCTCTGCAGCAGAACCACTTGATACAGACTATTCTGAAGTGCGCCACCCTTGGTGGACCACTGCTCGAGAAGAATCGCGAGAGAGAGCTTGCGATTCAAGCCGACGCAAAGTCTTCTAGTCATCAAAGCGGCCAAGGATTCCTGCGGCCGGCCCTAGAGGGCCGCTCTTTCACGACTCGCGAGCCAATGACTGGTCCCAGCCTGGCCAGCCCTGCCCTCGTGACGGCAGATCAGGAGGATCCATGGGCAAGAGCACGTCGCGATCTCTCTGACATGAGAAGCATTTCTAGCTAACTGGAGACTGCGGTGCTCTCAGTTCCTACTGAGATCGCACAGCAGCTAGTGGAGGCGTGGCTTACTCGTGAAACCGCGTCTCTGTCTTCCTTGACGCCCGGCTTCTAGTGATGCCTTACCCATGTGCAGGGCCGCCAAGATTGTTGGAGCGTAGTGCTGCAACGCGCTGTTGCAAGGCCTTTCACGCATCGCCCATCCGCTGCTAAACGGACACATGGTCAAACCTTGCAAGGCAGTAGCAACCTTTTGTGCGGAACATCTTACAATTCTCGCTCGATACTTGTTCTCAAAACGTCGGGGATCGCCTCACTTTACCACTTTTGCATCGTCGTCACGGTTGTCGTCACGCGCCTTTTTGCTCTTTCTATATCGCAATGCTGTATTTTAAACATAATTGGTGTTTGGGCTAGTCATGAGCGGGTTTCTTGGGGTATATTCCAGGGAGGGAGTTTCACCAATAACGTATGCCAACTCATTAGAGAACCTTGTTGTGTTCTGAAATGCAATCTTGTGCGCTGATTTGATGGCAAGCGTGTGCGTATGTTGATGATTGCTCGTGGTGAATGAACGAAGAGAGGTGAAGAAGTAGAGAGTTCCTTGATATCCTGAAGGGACGGCCATCCGGAGCCAACTCGACTTGGGCTTCCTCGACTGCCTCGTCGGCCTGCATCACTTGAGCTGGCTTCTCAAGCTGGCTCCTCAAAGGTGGCCCGTGAAACCGTCTTCTCCTTTTGGCTCTCAAGCTGAGCTTCGTCGAGCCACTACGGCTTGGGGGAATGCGAGGCCTTCTTGATACTCGAGTAGGTTGCGAGTTCCAGAACGCGCGAGCTTTCGCCACGACCTTGGGAGATGCATGAACAACTACACTACGAGACATTCATGACATGAACAAATGACGATTCAACGAAAGAAAGAAATTTTATGTATAGCAAAAGTATCAAGCTAGGTAGGATTACGTATGAGAATCGCTTCATTCGTGCTGGTCCCCAAGCCGTCCGTCCCTTGCAACTTCCATTGCCGCCACACCTCGCCCGGATTCTTCGACACGGTCTGCATCAGCTGCGGCGTTGATGCCCTGAGGCCAGTCCCATGTGATTTCCTCGGCTGTTCGGAATGTCGTTGAATGGGTGTGAAAGGGGAAAGGGAAACCTCGGGGCAACGAAATGGGGAGATTCCTAGGGATATCGAGTTCATCAAGATGCGTTTGTGCCATGAAGTCATGCATCGTAAAGCAGTGTCATAAAACGTTGTCTCCTGTGCGCCTCGCCTCGCCTTTTTCTTTGGTGGGACATGAGTAGGAAGAAAAGAACCTTGAGCTCCTGCAGGTTTCCGAGACGCTTCTCGTCTTCCCCGCCTTGCATGCCATTCCACACCTCGTGGTGCCCCTCTGACCGTTCCGTGGTCCATGCCTGACAGCTTGATGCTCCGGTGGGGCAGGGGCAGAGGGGGAATGGAAGAGGGGGTGGGGGGGGGGGGGGGGATCGGGAGATTAGGTTTTCTTCTCACCGTTGCCAGCCTGTGGCTTCTTGTCGATGACAGTGCCCTTGTCGACACGAGGCTTGCTGTCGTCTGCGAGCTTCTGCGACTTTTCGGCGCCACTGTTCGGGATGGAGGCGACGGCAGTGGAGGATGAGGTGGCAGAGGGGGCGCTGCTGCTGCTGTTGGCACCGCCGGCGGCCGCAGCATAGCGAGCTTCCGCGGCAGCGAGTAGGTCATCCAGTCTGGCCTCAAAGGAGTCGAGGTTTGCCTCGAGGGCGGTAGCGGCTTGTTCGCCTCTGGTGTCGCGGGCAACGAACGAGTTAGCAGGTGGACGTCTGCGAGAGCGGGATGAAGTAAGTGCAAGCTGATACCTGGCTAGCTCACGATAGGCCTATAGACGGTTCGCGGCAGACAAGGCACAAGAAAGTGCGTCATGCCGTTTGATTAGCTTCCGATTGCAAGAAAAGAAGGGTCGGAGGAGTCTTGCGTCAGAGTACGAATAAAGGGTGTAGGTGCGAGTAGCGGGGGAAAAAGGAGGGGTGGGAGCAGGAACGACGGATGAGGCATATGGTGGAGCTATAGTCAAAGGCTGAGAAACAGCAGGAACCGAGGGCATTCGGCGTGGGGGAAACGTAAAGCGATGTGCAAAATAGTCGGGGGTTAAAGAGGAAGAGAGACAAATGAGGCAGCAGACGATTGAAATGAAGCCCAGGAAGTGCACTGAATTGATAAGTGAGATGGAGAAAGAGAGGAAAGTAATTACGGACCTGAGCCATGTCGGTAGTCTCACCCTCCTGGTCCTCCCAGTTCTCGATATCCTCGGGAGTAGGCATCTTGGGCGGATTCTGTAGAAGATTTGGGTCTTTGATTTGGGTCTTTGAATTTGTTGGGGGAGACAGAATTGCGGTGGACTTTTTTTTTTGAGTGAGAAGAAAGTGAGGGAGTTGGATGGCGCTTTGTGGAGGGAAAGAGGCGTATGAAGTAGAGGCGTAAAAAAAAAAGGCGCGAGGCGGCGACGGCAGCAGCTGGCGAGTTAGCAGCTTATCGCGGAGATGAGGATCAGACAATGAATCAATCTGCAGTCCTTTGAAATCGACTTGGGTTTCCTTTTCCTTGGTTCGCAGATGTCGATGTTTGCTGGCGATGTCGGAAAATGTGGGAATATAGACGTCGCGCCCTTTTTTTTTGGCCTTGCTCACGTTTCTTTCCCAGACCAGTCGCTTACTGTAGGGCAGCAGCGAATGTGGAAGTAATGGGGAAAAGTGACAGCAAAAGCCGCTTGGGGTTTAGAGTTGCCGGCGTCGATAAGCCTCGAAAGCGGCGGCCGCAGGCGGGTTCTTCTCCCTTGGTGGTTTGAATTGTTTTGTGTAAGCGCAAAGGTTGGAAGCGGATGAGGTTGGTTTAGCGGGCGACTTTGTGGGCCTGGGAAGCTCCAGATTAGGAAATGCAGCTCGCAGCTGGCGACAAGCTTCTTTGACGGCGCACACGTGACTGGCCGCGATGCGGTTGAACAGCCATTGCCTTGCTGCCTGAGGTCTGAATTGTACTTTACGTACCTCGAGCTATCATCAATTGATTGCCTTGCCTTGTCTCATGTAAATTCGACGACTGATCGGTTGCAACGCATCTTTGAACCAAACCTCTTTGTGCATCTCAACCGAGAACAATGGCGCCGTCGTCGCCGTCGACTTCGTCGGCATGGCATCCATCCTTCGAATGCGTCGACAATCCCTCCACTTATTAACACGTCTCAAGCTAAGCCGTGGCAGCTGTGGGTTTTCTGTGGATAACGGCGTCCATGGGCAGCCATAAGCTCCCGCCCGTGGCTTTCTCCGAACCACAAGTCGACTTCGTCATCGCCTCGCGCCGCACGAGCTACTCGAAAATTAGTTATCAGCTCCCCGAACCTATCTCGCCGTTGCCTGGCTTGTGCCTCGTAGCCCTCATCGTCCTCATCGCCCCGAAGCCTCGTCTTCTGCCACAATGCTGCCGCTGCCACCTTGGCTGCCACCGATACCAACTGTTGAGCCCTCATCCATCTCGTACATGAACAGTCATGGCTTCCACTACCCTCTCCTCGACCTCGCCTTGTGTTGCGTCCGGCCCTTCGCTCGACCATCACTCGAGTCCCTCGATCCGGCCTGTCCCCAAGACCGCCGTCGATAATCTCCCCATGGCCTTGGACCTCGATCCGGGGAGCCTCAATACGGCAATTGGCATCGTCTACCGCTGCCTAGTAAGGCCAGATCCGCATGTCGATTATCGCCGTCCCTTCATGCAAGTTCTAGGCCGTCATTCTTTCCACCTCCAAAACGATATCCTCGGCGTACCTCTCCGTTGGGGCTTCTTCTCGCCGGGACCCAGTCGCTTGCAGGCGATGGAGGCCTGTCTTTTTGCCAATTTATTGACGACTCTCTTGCTCGTACTTACGATTATCGCCGTCTTCGCCTACCGTGGGGGAGACTGCGGGTTCCTTTTCCGTTGCGCCGCCATTATCCCGGTTGCTTGCGTCTGTACCTACATCGAGGCGAGACGGGTGAGTACAGAAATGCGAACACTGCGCCCGGTATCTGTGAAGGGTTTCCGTGCTAACTGATGCAGTTACGGGAATTGGTGCCTCCTTCTTGGAAACGGCCTGGCGCTTTTCAGTGATATAGCAGGCCAAGGACTAATCGGTCTTCTCTGCGGTCACGACTGGAATCTTGGAACTGTTGGACGTAAAGGATCCGCCATCAGAGGTGCATCCTTTGTCGGTGACTATCTCAGCATAAGCGACGGCGTTCATAATGGTCATTTCGAGGTGATTCTGGCAGGATGAACACGGCAATCGATTCATGCGCTCGGATGCTTGTTTGAATATCTCGGTTCGCCCATCAGCTGATGTTTTGGATGGCGATGGTCAAGGACAGCTGAAACCCGATATATCTGCGAGACCGAAATCGCATATTGATCCATCTTATTGTTTCTCTGCAACACTGATCTCCATGCTGGAGAAGCGAAACTTAATCCCGCTTGTTACGCTGTAGATTTTCCCGTGGAGACTGAAGCAGTTCGGCAATGACCGAAGTCGCGGGACATCGAAATGGGGCGATCGCCATAGCGGAGACAATCCGCTGCAATCCTAAACATGTACGTATTCGGCGTAAAGAGGCATTTCTTTTTCATGTAAATCGCCGCGGGGCGATATTGACTGATGCGGGGTAGCCGACCATCGTCAAAGATTCGACAGCTTTGTCGCGAGCGTAGGATGGGGGAATCCTTCTTTTTTTACCATCAACCATCGATATCAAAGGCCGAGATGGGAGCCTCTTTAAGGATAGCTCGTGGTCTGGACGGGTCCCGGCAGTGCCCCGTCGCCTGTAGGGTTCCTTTCGTCAAGGGTCCAGGTGAAGCCACGATAATGTGCGAGCGGTCAAGTCGTCGCCCCGCGCTCTGGGTTGCGCGCATGCTTATTGGACGCACCCCTCATGCAGACTGTACTGGACTATATACTGCCGCGGTCTAGAATTCAGTGGCAAGGATCCCAGGCTGAGGCGTCGGGCATACGAGAAAACACGGGCGGCTGGACCTCCAAACTCGGATGACGAGAGATGGGAATTTGCAAACACAATCAGGTCAGCCATCCAGAGTACCATGTTGCCGGCGCAAAATGAGCGGGCGGGGCGGAGATGGATGGGGGGCGTCTGCCGGAGCGAGATTGATGGCACATGGGGTGCGGTTGGGTCGGAATGCGAGCCCGGCACGCGTCGTCTTCACCGTCAGACGGGCACCCGTCAGACGGATGCTTTTCCTTTGCTTTGCCACTTGCTTGCTCCCAATGCTATTCGCGATTCAAAGGGCGATGGTCGTGTATCGTTGTGCTGCTAAGACCATCGGGCGGCGCGTGCAATCTCCAGAGCCTCGAGCGTTACAGTAGTTAGGGCTGCCGAACGCTGATCTCTGTTCCTGACTGATTTTTGCTTCCTTTTCTTGCACTTGAGAGCCTCCGATGAATGGACAGAAAACTCCGGCGCCAGGCCGGTAGCGTTCGCCGTGACCAAGGGATGCCGCGGGTGTGCGTCCGGCTCCTTTCTGACGCCCCGTCCATCTTGGCCCACACCGGGCTCCGCCCCGATCTCCGTTTTGGTGGACATCAGAAAGTCGACGATGGGGATCGAGATTGCGAGCGACCGGCCCTCGGTTGTAGAAAATTCCCATGGCGGGAACCACCAAGTGGTCTTCTGGGACCCGCGCCGGGCTAATAAGGGGCTTCTGACCGGCCTGGTGCATTTGCCTGTCAGCACGTTACGGCGAGCGGAGGCACCCGCGTACTGTACTGTATTCGTACGAGTACCCGGTCTTTGCTGCCGTATGCCTAGCATCTTGCCGTGGATCGTCGTATGCAATAACTTACTTTGTCAACACATGATGTGATGAGGTCGTGTCTCGTGTCATGAGTTAAACCTTGTTGAACCTCGTCCCGAGACTTGTCTGTCCCTTGTGCGTGCTGTACAGGTACAGTGCGGTGCTACACTCAAGCAGTCGACGGTAGGGATTGGTACCGGTCTAGGTAGTTAGATGGGGTTTGCCTTTCTAGCGAATCCGTCGCATCGGAAAACCTCACGAAACTCAGCCTTGCGTGAACTTTGAAGCACATCGACGTTGCCCGGCTGGCTGGCTCGCTTGTCCAGTGTCAATGGGCGCCCCGTGTGCTCGCATGCATGCGCGCATAGCACAGAGCAGGACAAAGCGGTTTACTGGATCAAATAGTCCATCGAGATGCTACGAGCAACAGACTGGATGCGTCCCTTTCGTGAAACAGTTGTAGCCGGCGAGAGATGCAAGAAGTTGCAGGGAGGGCTCGTGGAACTCGATCGTGATGGGTGCGGCCGATGCAGCCTTGTCTAGCATTTCGCGTTTCGCTCCCCTGCAGTGAGTGAAGTTTTCCCCTTCTTGATATTGCTGTATTCTCGGGCCGGGCAAAGGCAAACACGATGGATGGTCGATGCATTTGCTGGCCGTATTTTTAGACTGCATCATGGGAAAGCTGGGAGAGAGACCCGCCCGCCGGCGGCTTGGCCTATCTTGCCGCTGTGCGGGAGCAGGCTCTAAAAAAAGTCGTCAAAGGGAAGGGTACTTCCAGTAAGTACTGGAGAGAGAAGGAAGGGGCAGAGGTGTCCAATAGCACGGCATGGCCGCGCCGGTCGGCACAACGACCTGGACGGCCGTGATGAAGAAAAAAACGCTGGCACTGAATACTTCTGCGTAGGGGGGGGGGGCGCATGGGGGGGGCTGCAAGAACCGTCAATGGGCATTGGCTGAGTGTTCCCCATCAAACCAAGGGAGTTCGCAAAAGACGCCCAGCAGTAGGCTGTCAAGTTGGTGGTGTGCGATCCACGAGCCAAAATCCGATGCCCGCTGTCGGCTGAGCTATCTTGCCATCAGAGACCTCGATTCTGGGGGGGGCGTGCAGGCGGCTAAGTCGTCTCATTGGATACGTCGTCTCCAAAAGGAACGGTCCAGGGGCACAGGTGGCTTCTGACGGAGTCGTGACAGGGATCTGGGTCTGCAGAAGTCATCGCGGAGCAATGAAACGCCGATACCGAGCCAATCCACGACGACGTCAAGCCGACCCGCCAGGATGGGATCGAGATCTCGGAGCTTCAAACTTTACAGCAACGAGAGCTCGAGTATCAGGCTCACCCCACCTCTGTTTCTCCCTGGTACCCCAAACTGTGCCGCAGCTCAAGCGTCGACAAGTAAAAGCAGGTATTACGGGCGTACAATCTCCCATGCCTGGCTTTAGGGCATTCGTGGTTCTGCGGATGGGATGGGATGGGATGGATGGATGGATGGATGGATTGCTCGCTGGCAACCCAAACTCTGCTTTGCCTAGACACTGCGTCGGCATACAGGCGCACGGTAGCTTTGACTGTGCTGAGCATCGCGATCCCAACGAGCATGATCGAGGGCCTGCCGGGTCATCGTGGTTTTTTCCTTTTCCCCTGCTTCCTTTCCGTCGTCAGATCATCTGCCAGCCCGACGTCAGAGATGGGGACATGGGCCAAGACGCATCCTCGCGCGTGTTCGCAAACGGACTCGGACGCCCTTTTGTGCGCCCCCCTTTCTCTGCATTGCGACATGTCCGTGCATTCATTCATCCGGGCAGGAGAAGAATTCGGATGGGCGGCCAACTTGCCCGTGTACTGACCTGCAGCGCCTCGTGGCTCGCGAGCGGCGTCTATTCGTAGTTCCTTTCCATGTAAGTGCAATCAATGGCCCGCGACTTTGCGTACTGTGCTGGTCAATTCAGTCCTTCAGGCTACAGCATTCAGAGCACGGGATGCACTGACCAGCATACATGGCAAGTGGAAGGATGGCTCTTCATCCACACGATGCTGATATTCTCGTGTCCATTAGCGACGCCGAGCGTGGGGTCATAATGCCGCCGGCCCAAAGAAACTATGACATGACGCATGGGGACTGAGGGTGTGTGCTCGCAGCTCGGCATCTTACCCTTCCATCAGTACTTGAGCGGACGTCGAGCTGTTGCGTTGTCGCATCCTGTCGTGAACTGAAAAGGGTCTCTTTACGGGTGCTGCTCGGCAGTGTATCTTGCATGAGCAAAGAGTACTGTATCGTACCTGCCCTTCATCACCTCAACCTCGCGAGCCGTGGATTAGGTACAAGGTACGAAGTACTTCGTAGGCCTAAGGTACTTCGTACAAGGTGCCGTCCACGGCAACATCCGTCCACTCGTGGCTTGCTGTACTGCGAGCCTTAACAACATGGGATGCGAGGCCCGGAGTCCTGAAAGAGCCTGTGGCCCTGTGGCACGCGTCGCGGATAGTACCTAGATCCAGTCGCGGAGCGGCTTTGTCTTGGCTTTCCCACGGCTTATTTTGCTTGCCAGTCAGCCTGTCCAGTAATCGCGATGCGAGTAGTTGCCCGCGTCATTTCAGGAGAGCCATTACATCATCTTGCAACGGTCGCCTCGGCATGTGAGGCAAGCTCGAGTCTCGCGTCGTTGGTTTTGGCGCCAGGACCAGCGCTGCACGCAGGTACTGTACACGCCCGCGCTACGAAGACACTATGTCAGAGGCTAAAAGGCGTCCAAGTAGATTCAGGTTTCCAGTAGCTAGCTCGGCTGCGAGGCCCTGCTAGGGCACGGGGAAGCGGCGCCCAAAGGCAAGCGCGACAGAAAGGTGACTCCACCCGGTTGCTCCAGGGGAGGGGGGTCTCGGAGGCGCGACTGCCCACGATGATGTTCCCGTAGTAAGCTGTCACCGGCTGTCTTCCTGGCCAATACCTGCCCTGCCCTACGAATGCCCCACGACTGCCCTACGACTGCGCTGTCTAGCCTGCGTGATGAGACAGTTCTTTGAGGTGCTGCAGGTACTCTGCGACACCCGGGCTGGCGTACCTGCCCGCCTTGTGCAGATTAGCCCTTTGCTTCTGGATGGGACCTTTTGCTAAACGAGAGGCAGGAACGCCTCTGGAGAAGCAAGGTGTCCCGACCCGCGCCTGGGGAAATGGGGACTTGCTTGCCAACTGAGGGGATTGCATCAGTCTCCGCTCTTTCCATCACGAAGAACATGGGGTCGGAGATGGGGGTGGCAAGAAGCGAGGTTATTGCACGGTAGAACGTTTCGTCAATGCCATACGCAGGTTCATTGCTGGATCGTTATGCCCACGGCGCCATCAAACGGCCACATAGAGCACTTACATATTCGTATCGTCATCATCGTTCCACCTTTCCAGCCGCCTACGTGAGGTGCAATCCATCAACCCCGGCCGGGGTCAATGGCGACTCTTGAAAGCCCTCCGGAACGGCCAAGGAAAGTCGGCGGACCGCGGGCAATGGGCCATGTCCCGGACACGTCGCCTCGGACGAATCGGGTCGACATGTGGCCTGGAGTCGGGTTGTGTCGAGCGAAGGCCGAGTCCCCGGGGCGTGGGTATCTACAGGAGGCTCGTGGGTAGGTGGTTGCTTTTGCTCTCTAATAAGGCAGAGAGAGGGAGCCTTACGGGTGGTTCGGTGTAGCCTCGATGCCATGCGCTCTCCCGACACACCAGACGACTCAGCAGAGACACCTTGTTTTGGGCGCGCTGTCTTGGGTTGTCGGCTCGGGGCAGCGCAAGCCCAATCCGTGACCTATCCGTGTTGCTTTTGACGGGCATAGTACATGAACAGCAGAGACAGCAGAGACTTGTGCTGCTTGGGCTGGGCTCAGGAGCAGGTCGGACTCGGGACGCGAAGAGCAGAGTGCGAAAAGAAGACGAGCAAGTGACTGCGAAAGCAAGACTCAGCAGAGTGCCGCACAAGCCAGGTACGGATGATAACGCCACACCCACCTTTCCGGGAGACAGGGCCAATCTCTTGTCCCACTCGATGAAATGGTGCATCCAAAGCCCGACTTCTTCTGTCTTTCTCGACTCTCTTCCGTCCCAACCAGCCAAGACTAGGATGCACTCGCAGCCAGCAACATGGGGTTTCTTTTCTCGTGTTATTTTTCGCCCGTCTGTCTAGCAAAGACTCGGCACCCGATGGCGATTTGGGGGGCGGGACGAGAGACTATTTGCGTGTTCGCGCTGGGGGAACTTGGTCTCTTACTCGAACTGTTCCTCCCCGCGGTGCAGTATGCCAGTATGGTTCATGATCTGCTTTAGCCGAGTCAATGCCATGAACATGGACACAATCTATGCCTAAAAAGTCTTCCAGAGAGATGCGAACTTGGGGTCGTGAATCGCTAGGCCTGTGATGGATGGAGGCGGGCGTGGAGGCATGCACAAGGTAGGCGTGTGGCCATGTCGAGGGGCGTGGGTTGAGTGCTCTTTCCATGGATGGCCAACTCGACTGATGGATGCTCCATGAATTAATGGATGGCCTTTCTCGCCTGCTTTTCCTGGCCCTTGTCTCTTTTTACCCTGTCTTTCTTTTTCCTCCCTCTTGGCCTCCCCCCCTTCTCTGGCTTCCACGGCTTGCCCGCCTCCATCCACCCCCCCGAGGACCTTTCTCCATCAACCGTTTCGACACTTTGGACACTTTTGAAATCACATCCGCAAGACACACCCATCGCGCATTTGGCCTCGCCTCGAACAGATTTGCATGCAGGTCAAGTAGGTCCCTAGTGTCTTTCTCTACCTACTAGACTGGTGTCTCTTGAATAGCCCCCCCCCCTTCCCCCCCCCCCCCCCCCCCCCCCCCCCCCCAGAAGGCGCGCGCACCCGACTCCACCAGAGCAACACCCAGGCAAGAGATCTTCGTCACAACTTTGAGAACCAACTCGAGCATTTTCGGCGCGCTGCCGCCACTGCCCCTAGCACGTTAATAGCACTAAATGCACAGCACATGGTCCATCGGTCCTTTGCAAGTACCCGGCTACTGCTACTGCTGCTGCTGCTGCTGCTGCTGCTGCTGCTACTGCTACTGCTACTGTAAAGCTCCGTCTCCCCCGTCGTCATCATCATCATCGCCATCATAACTTAGCTCCTCCCTCCCTCTCTCAGTCTCTCTGCCAGTCCGTCTATGTCCCAGGCTCCAGCCCACCCGCCGAACCCACCATTCTATCCACCTAGTACCCGCCTTTACCTTCGACTCGCTTTTCGTCACCACCCCCCCGGCATCAGCCTCCGCCAGATAAGGCATCATACAGCACCCGCCTCCATCCCGCCCCGTCGTGCGCGAATCGATTTCCCTCTCGATCAGATTTCGTCGATCAACAAGCTCGTCCCTCCATCCTACCTGGTTGCCGGTTCTTTGTCGGACAAGTCTTGGCCGTTGCATCGCCCACCCGTCTCCTTTTTCCTCTCCTGACCAGAAAGGGCAACCTTGATTCTTTTCCAAAAACCCTATCCTTGGATCATCGCAACCTCCCGTCCCGATCCCTCGTCCTTGGCGAATCGACAGATCTGATTCAATTCCGGTGCCCCCCCGTGTGTGCTGCTCAAAGACCACCACCTCCTCCACCACTAACTAACCGCCTCTCATCACCTTCTCGCTCTCGCAGTCGTTTTCCCCATCCCATCATTCTCTTGGGCTGTCTGCTGCCTTGCATCGTCCTCTGCACCTACTACTCCTGCGACGCTGAGCCCTTTCGACGCCTGACCAGCTCCACTCGTCTCTTATCGATCGATCTCTCTCCGCTCTCCGCTCTCCCCCCATTCTCTCTTTCATCACCTTCGACCACCCCCTGCCCTTCGTACGTGCCGCATGTAATTGCCGTTCTATTCTCTCTTACCTTTCACCATCCGAGTAGTCGCCCTTTTCGATCTACTCACCAAAGATCCTCATCCTTTTGGTATAAACGGGACTCAGGTCAACACTTTCCGTCCAGTCAACCGCATCCTTCAAAGATCTGTTCAACGTTACCTCGGACACTTGCCCTCCTGTCGCAATTAACTTTGCACCTCGCCGGCCAAGCCGTCTTTCGGATGCTTCAAGCACCTTCCAAACGTGGTCGTCTTGAGCATCGTCCGGCACAAAGTAGATGTTGGGCCCTCGACTCGGCCTCTTTTCCAACCAGAGACACATCGCTGTCAACTCCCAGAACCCAGCCCGACTTTTTCGGGCAAGCCGACTGGATGACTCGAGCACTGGATAGCATCTTCGCGGAGTTGGGGCTATCCCAATATCTGGACGCCTTTATTGACCAAGGGTTCGACGCCTGGGATACCATTTTGGACATTCAGGAGTCTGACTTGTAAGCAACATCCACTCAATCAATCTGGACGATATAGCTGACCTTCGTCTCAAGGGATGCGCTTGGCGTGAAGCTTGGTCACCGGAGGGTGAGTGGCAAAACGCATGTTTGTCATTGATTCGCCAGCCTAACAGTATTTCATCTATAGAAGCTGCAGCGACGTATTGCCAACGCGAGGGGAATTGCTCCCAGTGTCTCGCTCGCTTGTACGGCAAAGCCATCTCCAGAGGAAGTCAAGCAGGAGAGCTTGCGCCGCGAAAATAGCCGTCCTGAAGGTAGTCAAGAAACCAGTGGAGTCCAGAAGCGGAAATACCGCCGCCATCCAAAGGTATGTCGCGCGCATTGCATCCAGAGTCGTCCGGAAGCCAGCAACTTACAATTGTCGTAGCCTGACGAAAATGCTCCCGAAAGGCCGCCATCGGCGTATGTCCTGTTTTCAAACAGTAAGTTTCACGTGCACTTATCCTGGCTTCTGACTTATTCACAACGTCCAGAAATGAGGGAAGATCTCAAATCACATAATCTCACCTTCACCGAAATCGCAAAGCTTGTAGGGGAGAACTGGCAAAGTTTACCGCCTGCGGAAAAGGAGTCTTTTGAAAGCCAAGCCAACGCTGCCAAGGAAAGGTATCATTGCAGTCTTGCCGAGTATAAGAAGACACCCGAGTACCGCAAGTACATGAATTATCTCCAAGAGTTCAAGGAGAGACAAGCCAGGCAGAGCAAAGGTATGTTTGATGCTTTTCGCAATTGACAATGCTTCGGCGATTGATTTGAAGCCTCAGGTCATGAAAATGCGAAACGACCCAAACTAGAGCCGCCCAGGTTACGTCATGGCAGCACCAGTAGCGGGGTTACTCCTGGTGGCGCAACGTCAAGTGGAAGCCGCAGTGGAAGCAGCAGCGAGAGACTGCAAGGAAGCGAACCTCCGCCGACGAGACAGGAGCGAATGAACTCAGCCGTGTCCGTTGCTGGATCCCAGCAATCTTCTACCGCACCGACGCCGTTGTCGAACGCCGCCAACTCAGTTGATGAGGGGCTCTCGCCACGAAGCCCCAATTTCGAACTCGGAAGTCCAAGGGAACCGCTTCCTCGCCATTCCCGCCGACAGTTATCTTGGGCAAGGAGAAACCGTACTGGGTCGTCGCACCAACACCTTCCTTCGCTGTCCGACATGTTGGATGATGGAAAGAAACTTGATACGCCAATGACGGACGCGCACCTCTTTGGGCCGAGCATAGCTGGCTCCGGACAGTCACGAATGGTCCCCGATGGACCTGCGGTATTGCCGCCCGCCCGAATTCCCATGTTACATCACGAACCGTCCTCCAGTGGCACCACTATTTCTCGAAGTTCCGCAGGCTCTTTCAGCAGGGGTCCTGGCGAGGGGCCGGTCCCAATCCACGCGCTGCTTGCTGATCGTAGCACGTCGAGCATTCATGAGATGGAGAAGCAACCTTTGGGTATTGTGCAAGCGGCTGTGCACCCCAACACTCAGCGTACCCCCGCGCCTGAATATGTACCTGGGCCAAGGGGCTATGGTACCTATCCCTCTTGTTCCGATGGATTTTACTCGGGGCGGTAGCTAATTTTACTTGTAAGGCTTCTCACCAGACCTTGCCGCTTTCCGCAAGCTCAAGGTTGAATATTCTGGGGAGGGCGATGCGCTGATGTCAGTTGATGCAGCCCTTATCGGAGGTGGCAAGGACGGATTTGACGGCATGAGCGCCTTGCTTCGAGCGGGTGAGATTGTGGGGAGGCATACACACCCAAAACCGTGAGAGTGTCACGGCGAAGCGCATGATAGGCGCAGAACGGCATCGATGGAGGCCGATTCGACTCGAACGGGATCCGTCTCGAACGAGATTTTCCTCGAACGGGACTTCAACCGATGCAACAATAGCTGCGTGAAAAGCATTTTCTTTCTGACGATTGGGCGGGGAAATTTGATACCCATCACGTTGGACGATTTCCGGTATATCGATCCAGGTGCACACTTGCTTTTATGCTGATTAAGGCGAATGGCGCTGCATTCTTGGAAGAGTGTGGAAATGTTGTCACAGATGGGCTGGGAACACAACACTTGGGAACGGCCGGCCAGAACGGGGAGTTGAGAAGCGTGTTGTATGGATTTCAACTGTATGTGGGTGCATCTTGGGTGAATTTCCATCTGGAAGCGACTTTGGGAAACAGAATTGGTAGATGTGGTCGAGATCTTGTTCTTGGTACGATGACCCGCATTGAGGGAAGTGAATGCGCAGACGTGTTTTATAGTGAGTGGCAAGGAAGTGCACGACCCGTGGGGTCGGATTTATTGCAGACGACGGCCTTTGAGACGTGTTGCCAGTCGAGGCTGGAGGCGCAAGTCGGACTCTTGGAGAGCACAAGGACCAGAATTAGCCAAATGTCCTCAGCATAAGACAAATGAAGAGCAGAGAGATTTCAGATATCAAGGGTGTGCTTGCAAGTCGTGAGATGTTTACTTGCACAAGTCTGTCCGGCTCCTGAGCACGTCGAAAAAGCAGAAAGTGAAGAGGTGTCACAAGCTCGCAGGCGCAAAACTACGGTCCTGGCATCGCGTGATGCACCTCTCTGCCCGTGAAAATCTTGACGGTGCACGACATACCCAGTCTTCTCTCGTGCTTTTTCTATACTTGGTGATTGATGTTTTATAGAATCAGTTGACCGGGCTGTCGCTTACGCGGACGCATCAGGTAGAGACAGAGAGAGAGACAGAGAGAGAGAGAAAAGAAGAACAATAGTTCATTGCGCGCCGTTCGTTTTCTTCAGGGGCTTGCTTCTTCTTCCTTGCAGCCACGAGGATAAGGATATATTCCGCATCAAGAAAGTACGAAAAATCGAAAAGCCCTTGAACCACCCGTTCCCCCCCCCTTTCCCCAACGCCGCCGAGAGCCCAATCCCGCCTTGTCCCTTTCGCGTAAATGCCGTAGATATATATTCACAGAACTTCGTCCAAGCACATGTGACCCTCTCCCCTTTTCACCCATGCTCTCTTCCTTGCGTACCAGCCGGAGACCCCTCACCCTTTTCCCCGAAATCAAATCGTCGTAACCCGCCCCCCCCCCC
>APKU01000081.1:0-88764 GCA_000472125.2 Hirsutella thompsonii MTCC6686
TTATAAAAAGATATATAAAGAGCTTTATAGCTATATTTTACTAATATAATATATTATTATAAATATTACTTAAAATATATATATTTTAAAAGTAAATAATAATATAAGGTAGTTTAAAAAGTATATTATATAATAGAAAAGCTTATATTATAACCCTATTTATTTAAAAACTTTAATTAGATCTTTAGCTTTACCCTCTTAACCTCCCCTCTTAGGGCTAGGATTTTAGCTAAATACTAGAAAAATATCTTAATATTAGGTTAATATAAGTTCCTTAATATATTATAAGCCTTATTAAATTAATCTTTTTAATATAGCGTCTTATAGCGCTTAATCTATTAATAGAAAAGCTTTTAATAGATTTTTTATAAAAAGAATATCTAATAGGCTTTATCCTTAGCCTTAAAGGTAATACTTTATACTCTCGCTTTATAGCTAAATCGTAAATTAAGCTTTATATAATAGATTATATTATAAGAAGCTACTTTTATATTAAATAATTATATTAGGCTAATAGTCTTTCTAAAGAAAATTTCGCTTTAAACTTAATCCTACCGAAGAAAAATAACGCTAAATATATATAGTTTTCTTTAATAGAGGTTTTTATTTTAATTACTATTACTTCCGAAAGTATTAAGGTTATAGTATTATAATATTAAGAACCTTTCGTAACTTTCTAAGAGATTATATTTAATACCTACCTACTTACTTCTATAGTATTAAATTAGCGCTATTCGATTAATAGGGCCCCCTTCCTTATAGTAATATCGAATATACTATCTATTTTATTATAAATATAATTATTAATACCTATTAGGGAACCCTTCTTAAATTATAATTATTCTATCTAATTAAGATAATAAGTTATTTTAAATAGATCTACTTATATATAATTTTATTTAATATTATTTAGGAGGAGATAGCTCTTATTAAGTTTACCGATCTTTAGCTATATAGTAGTTCGGATCTAGATATTTCTAGATAAGTATTACGCTATATTTATAGTTTACTTACTATTTCTATATCCTACTTTTTAGTTATTTAGGGTTATATCTATTTAATCCTTAGGATAAAGTAAAGAAAAATAAAGCGATTATAATATATTAATCTTTTATATTAATATTAAATATAAAACTATAGCTTAAAGGGTTTTTTAGTTAGATATTATACCGAAATTTAATATATTTTATACCTAATATAAACTCCGCTTTTATTCTCCTATATTAGCGCTTACTTTATAGTTTTTTATTTAGCTTATCTTATAATATCTAAGAGTAAAGGCTAGATAGTAATTCCTTATAGGATAGCTAATATTAGATTCTCCTAGGACTACTTAAAGGAGATACTTCTTAAAAGCTTAAGCCTATATCTAAAGAGCCTTACCTTAATATATCTAACTAAAAAGATAACCCGGTAATAATTATAATATCCTATAGGGTACTTTCTTAAGGTTTTTAATTAGGTTATAAATCTTAAATCTTAAATTAATATATATTATAAAAATAATAAATATATTATTTATTTTAATAGGAAAATTTATTTATAGGTTAAATATTATAATTATCTAAGTTTTATACTTAATATCTAAATAGGTTTTATTATTATTAATATATTTTAGAATATAAAAGGATCTTCTCTAGCTTATAAAGCCGGGCTTAAAAGGTATTAGATAGAATATAGGTATTAGGCTTATCGCTTAATAGATCTTTAAGATTAATTATAAGAGTACTATTAACCTAAAAGCGCGGAATCTTAAGAAGAGATATTATAAAATAATTAAATAAAATAGATAGTTTTAGCCTTACTTTATCCTAAAAGTTAATTTAGCGGTAGACGCTTTAGGCGCGTTTAAAAAGAATACTATTTAGCTAGAAAGTAAGAAATTTTCTTATAACTTTATAAATATCCTTATAGCTATATTACTAAGATATTCTATACTAAAAGCTATAAATAGGCTTATCCGGATATCGACCTACTTTAGGATTAATTAAGATTAATAATAAGATAATAATATATATATTCTTCGAAAAAAGCTTAATATATTAAGACTATTTTATCTTATTATAGAACCTTTTTAGGTTAATAAGGTATTAATATAAATAATTAATATAAGTAATAAACCTTTATTAGATTTAGAAAGTATATAAGGAGGTTACCTTATAATAAAGAATACTTCTCTAAATCCGCTTTCTATAAGGTATTTTATAAGAATATCTTTTAGAAAAAGGAAATAAACCTATCCTTATAAAACCGCTATATATCGGTAGCGCTTTTAATATAAGCCTCTTCGAACCTATTAAAGAATATTATTAATCCGGCCTATTATATATTATACTCGTCTTATAATATTAGCGGGATTAAAAGAGCTATAATTATATAGGTCTCGATTTCGCTTTAAAGAAGCTTTATATATTTCTTTAGCTTTTACCTTATATTTTATATCGCTTAAAGAAGTATTATAATATAAAACCTATTTAAACCCTAATTATTTATATAATACTCTAAATATAGCGCCGACTCGATTAAATTAATATACCTAAAAATAATCTTTAAAGAGTTCTACGATTCGTAAATCGTAAGATTTTCGCTTTAGCTAATATTATTAATTAACTAAAAGAAAAAAATACCGATTTCGAGAAATATATTAATAAATACCTAGCTAGAAGTATATAATAGGCCTTCCTATATCTATAGTAAATATATATTAATTAGTCTATATAGCTTTTTCGCCTATATTAATATAAGGGTTATCGAATTCTATTATATTAAAATATCTTTAGAAAGGTAAAAAGGCTCTTTCTCGGGCTAGATTTTATATTAAATATTATTAAAGATTTTTATCTACTTTAGGCTTTTTCGAAGTTTAAATATAAGCTCTTATATCTATTTTATAATTAATATAAGTTTATTATTTAGTAAATAATATAATCGTCCCTTTAAAATTATACCTAAGACCTAAATATTAATATTTTACTCTTAGGCTTATTTAATAATCTATAGTTTTACTATATTAAAAATCTCTAATATAATTAGATTAATAATATATATAATATACCTAATATATATTAGCTTTAGTATTTAATTACTAATCGAATTACTAAAAAGCTTTATTATTAAATCGTTAAGGTTAATATAAACGCTATTATCTATAATTACTTTAATTATATAGCTTTAGAGCTTATAGCCTTTAAAGTAAGATATAATAGTATCGTTCTAAGAAATACCTATAAAGCTTAACGATATATTATAAAACCCTAAAGGAAATATATAAAGCGTTTAATCGGCTTTAATAAAATAGCTAAGAATTCTAAGAATATAATCTACTTAAGATTATCGGGTCTAATTATTAATAATAACTACTATTAATAAGTTAGGGTATAACTTAGCTAAAATAGATTAGAATAATAAAGATATATAGCTATAGATCTCTTTCGCTATTATCGGGCCTAAAGGAACTTATAGTCCTAGCTAAAAGAACTATAGAAGATAGTAAAGAGCTAGATTATAGATAATATTAATAGCCGATTAACTCCCCGCTATAAAAGATACTATATTCCGTCTTAATTACTTTTATTAATTAGCTAACCTAGGCTAGACTTAGAGATTAATATATCTAATTAATATATTTAAATAGAATTATTCTATTCTTAATAAAAATAAGTAAACTTAAGGTTAGTAGTTTATATTATTTTTATCTATATTATCTATAGCTATTATTTAATAGCGCTAATAGGATTCGCTCTTTATATAGCGCTTAAGTAAGGAAGTTCCTATTATATTAATCCTTAGATAAATAAGAGTAGCGGTATAATATATATAAATTACTTATAGTATTCTATCGCTATATTTAGCCCTTTATTAGAAATTACGCTAGTAAATTACTCGCGCTTATATAATAAAGATTAAGCGAGTATTTAGATAAATACTAGTTTTATCTTCTTTAAATTTATAAATTATACTTTTTAATCGATATTTATATTATATAGTTATCTATTATTAATCGAAGAATTCTTATATATTAAGATAAAGGTAATATTCCGGCTTATTAATCTTCTTAAGTAGATTAATTTATTTTTCTTATCTATACTCTAAACGATATAATAGGGTAAATAGGGTATTATAAATAGTAGTAATCGGTATATATATAATTATATTTTTATTACCTTCTATAGGAGGTAAATAGATTTAATCTCTTAATATATTTTAGGATATTATTATTATAATACTTTTTTAAGGGATAAGATAGTTATACTTTAAAATAGTAAATAATATTCTTTATTATATCTAAAGGTAAGCGATAGTTTATTTTATATTTATTAAACTCCTAAATAGTTATTAAAGAAATAATTCTTAATATCTCTTTTATAAATTTTATAATCCTATTCTAGACTTTATAATAGGTATAATATAGGGGATTTTAAATAAGAATTTAATATATATTATAGATATTTAACCTTTTCTTTAAAGCGTTTAATTTTATACTTAGGAATAATAATAAATTTATATAACTAAAACCCTTATTAATTTATAATATAACTATATATCCTTAGCGCTTAACGCTACCTAATTAAATAAAATAAAACTCTTTACTACCCCTTAGCTATATATTTATATACTTATTATTATCTATCGGGTAGAAAGAAAAAGAGGTATATAAGCAATACGGTAATAGTCTTTCGATAAAGATATAAGCTAGCTACCTAAAGAGTACTTAGGCCTTTAGTATTAATAAGCGAGGAAACTTAAAGAATTCGCGCTATAGTATCTTCTATAATAATAGCGAGAGCGGTAATTACGGGAGCGGTAATAAAAGGGTTATAATTAATTATATAATTATAATTATCTTATATAGCTTATAATAACGCTTATAAGGATATAATAATAGAAGATATATTATATAATTCTTTATTAAGAAGACTTAGCTATATATATAAAGAATAAATAGGGTATCTTACCTTTATAAAGAAAGTATTTAAATAAGAATATCTTATTAGTCTTATATTCTAGCTATTTAATTAGGCGTAGCGTAAAAGGGATATATATATATAGAGGAAAAAGGAAGAGATTTATAGGCCTAATAAGTAGAGTTTTATAAGAATATTAATTTCTTACCGCCTTATAAATAAGGGATAAGCGATCTAAAAAAAAGACCTATATATAAATTATTAATATTATTATATTTAATAGTTTATTTAAAGGCGATTAAGTTATCTCTTATTATTAGGGATTAAGCTAGCTCCTTATATATTATAGTAATAGCCGGCTAGCTATTTATTTACTACGCTTAGATATATACCGGTATAGGCGATTATATAGCGATATTTATAGAGGGAATAATAGCTATATTACCGTTATTAAGGTATAATATAGTCTAATAGCCCGAACTAGGACCTTAAGAACTAACCTATAATAAGAATATAATAGGTAGATATAATAGCTATAGCTAAATACTATTATAAATAATACCTTAAGGTTAGGAGGATATAGCCTATATAGTAAAGCTATTAGAGGTAGGCGGCTATTAAGATATCGCGCTAGGTATTAAATTCGGTAAGCTAATTAGCGTTTACTAGCCGGGCTTAACTCTAGCTACGGCTAAGCTTATTAAATAAATATTTTATAGTATAAGATTAAAGCTAAATTATAGATTTAATAGGTTTTAATAGCTATATAGGCTAACGAATCCGAGGAATATATAAAGACTATATTAGGTAATAGCCTATTTTAAATATACTATAATAGATCGCGCGCTATTTATTCTATAATATAATATTAAAATAAATACCTAATCGCTTACTTATAATAATTAGGTTAAATTTAGGAATTACTTAAAAAAAGGTATTAAGCGATAATATATAATCTTAGAACTATTAATAAAGCGCGCGTATTTCGTTATAACGCGTTAAGAGGTATATAATATAATATTAAGAGTAAGAGGCTTATAAATAATTAGCCTATTAATAGTAGTTTAAGACTCTAGCTTATAGTAATAAGATATATAATTAATAATTTAAAGCTTTTATTATATTAGCTATTTATATTAATTATAATAATTCTTTTCTTATAATATTATATAATTAAAGGTATATATAGCTATATATCCCTTAGATTAAATTTATAAGTACCTTACGCTAAATTTTCCTATATATACTACTTAGCTTTTTTTTTATCTCCTTTTAATTTTATAGATTATCGATAGCTTTAATAATCTAGAATTCCTAAGGTAGTAACCTAATACCCTTAGAAATATAATCTTAAGGATATATTATAATAAGCTCGGAATATATCTATAAATCTTATCCTAAAAAGGCTTTTAAATAACCTAAGAAGTTTAAATAACTATAGGACCTATCCGTAATCGAGCTTAATCGTCTATAATCTACGAAATTAAATATCGAAAAACGGAAATATTACTTTCGTCTTAAAAATATAAAAATACTTTATATATATTCGATATTTTAAACTTATTAATTATAATATATACGTTTCGCGAGATTTATTATCTATAAAAATCGATCGAATTATTTATACTATAAAGGCGCTTTATTTCGCTTATTAAAGGGATCTATAAAAATCTTTCTTATAAGAAGAAATATAGCTTTTAGGATCTTCGTTTTCGTAAAGATATATTAATCGCCTTATAAGAACTTACTAAGAATTTTTTAATAATATTTTTTAATAATATATAATCGGATATTCTCTTTTATTTATCTATTTAATATTTTTAATATTAAACCTTTATATTATTTATATAAATCGCGTTACTTTTTAGCTAAAAGATATATACCTAATATATTCGGTTTATCGGGAGATAGGTTTATAAAGTAATATATTTAATCGTAAATAAGGAATATAGGAGTAAGTATTTTTTTTTTTAGATCTATATAAATAAACTCTTAAACCTCCTACTTAATAGCCTATTTAAGCTATAATTCTCTATTACTTAGGTATTTAAGAAGATTATCTATTAGGACCTATTAATTTACTAAATAGGATTAAGGCTAAAACCCTTATAAAAGCTAGTATTTAAGACCTTAATACTTAATAGTAAGGTTTATAAGATAATTAAAGATAATATCGATAAATACTAAAGGGAAAGTAATATATTTATACTAAAGCTATATAAGGCTAGGAAGGGATAGCTAACCCTTTAAGCTATAGATATAATAATTAATAGTTCGAATTATTATAAGAGTTAAAGCTATATAAGATATATTCCTTTAAGTAATTATCTACGCTATATATCGTTTTCGCTAATATCCTTAATAAATACTACGGAAAGTCCTAACTAAAGGTTAATATAAATATCTAATATAATTAAGGAAATTATAGGTATTTACGCTTTATTATTACGGGTAAACTACTTAATAGCTTACTTATATTACTTTAAGGATTTAAATATAAACTAAATAAATAGCTTAATAGGAGTAAATATATTAAGGCTATAAATATAAGAAATCTTAATATTATTAAAAACCTTAATTATATTTATATAAATAAAATCGTAATAATTTTAATCTATATAAAGCTTTATATAAAGAGATTTAAAAGTAGAATAAAAAGTATCTTTAGTTTAAGTAAATAATAATATTTACTATCGCTAAATATATATTAAATAATACTTTCTAAAACTTAATTATATAATTTCTTTTACTTAATTGCCTTCCGAAAGTATAGCTTTAGCCGTTTCGCCTATATTATCGATATCGCTAAAGTCTAATAATATAGCGATCTAATTAAAAGTATTATTAAGCTTAAATATAAAAGCGCTATCTTCTTCGGTTTTATTATATATTTCGCGCTAATCTTTATTATTATCGCTAAAATTTAATAAAGAAGTATTAGGCTTAATTAAGCTTAAAGTAGCTACGATTTAATTTAAATACTTATTTTACTATATATTATAATTATAGTTAGTATAATTACTTAATATATAGCTTCTACTACCTATTAGTTTAATTTAACCTTAGCGTTATATTTCTTATATATTTACTTTTAGATATTTATTATTACTCTTTAAAATTCTTTAATATCTTAAAGAGTAGCTAGCTTACGCTTTAGCTATATTATAAATACTTTCTTTACTTTATTATATATTGCCTTATTAGGCCGATTTATTTAAAAAGCTATTAATTAAGCTTAAGCGCGTATTATATTTAGATTCTAAGAATAATTCTTATTAGACTTAAGCTTCTTAGCTATACCTCTTAAAGGCTATCCTAATAGCTAGATTAATATAAGAAGCTAATATAAATAGGGTCTTTAGATACTTATTAGGTCGCTTACCTATTATCTTAAAAGGTTATAAGCTATACTTCCTAATAATATAAGGTTTATAGAATATAAAAGTAATAAATTTAAAGTATTAATTAAGAAGTTAGGTAATAGAGAAAGCTTAACTCTCTAATTAATAGGATTTTATTAGAAATAATAAAGTAACTACCGACTTTAGTTTAATATAGTATAGGCGGTAAGCGGAGCTATAAATTAAAGTATAAGGCCCTATAAAATATTTTTTTTAATTAATTAGTTAATAAGCGCGCCCTATATCTCCCCCCCCTTTAATAGCTAATACCTTTACTTCTATTTTTTCTTTACTATAAGCTTTATATCTTAAGGTAAGGCCTTTTTTTATTATATTAATATATTAATATTTATATTTATTACTATTTTAAATACCTTATATTATTATATATCGAAACTATAAAAAAACGCGGTTATATATAATAAAAAAGCCTTATTAATATATTAATAGACTATAGTTTTTAGAAAAATATCTATTTAGATTAATTAAGCCTAAAAATACTTAAAATAATCCTAAGCCTAAAAAAAAGCATAAAAGTAATAAAGGTAAGTTAAGTTTAATTAATATATTTAGCTAATATATCTAATAAGCTTTAATATATACCCTTTAAGAGATTAAGCGCTATTAATAATATATCGACCCTATAATCCTATTAATATTATTCTTTAGGCTTATATATAAGATCGGTAGAGATATATTTAAATATATTATACCTAAAAGTACGATTCGCTAAATACTTATAATAATATAAAGTTTACGGGAAGCTATAAAGGTTAAGCTTATAATATTATTCTAAGGTATTTTAAAAATATTTATATTTAGCTTATTAATCTATTTATATTAACTTAAATTAATAGCTTTATAATATATTATAGTTTTTATTAAGCGCGTTATAATTATATAGTAAGATATAGCCTTACTTTAAGATATCGTAAATATTTTAAATTAAAAGGATATAATTTATCTTAATCCTAATTTAGCTAGTAAGTTAGTATTTATCTTATTAATATATTAATCTATTATATTAATTAAGCTTTAATATATTTCTCTAAAGTATTAATATTTAAAAGTAATATTAATTAAATAATATAGGTAACTACTACATAAAAACTAGCTTATAAAGACCGTTATAGTAATTAACTTATTATAGCGGATAATTATATTTAGGAGCTAGATAAAGAAGTTAAAGATACCCGGGAGAAAAGATAAGAGGTATTAAAAAAGCGGAAGGAAGCGATAGTATATTATACCGTAAAGGGATAAATACTAGTAAATTAAGGTATTACTAATAATTAGGCTACTAAATAGAGGGTAGAGATACCTAAAGATACCTAGCTCTTACTTTTATAATAAAGAATAAGTATAAATAATTAATATAATTTATATAATCTTATCTTTATTCGTTACTAATATCTAACCGTAGATACCTTTCTTTAAGTATTTATATTATAGAAAATAATATTATAGAAATTTAAAGATAAAGTATATACTATAGGGTAATATAAGTACTCTTAGGTACCTATTTCTACCTAAAACCTTCTTATTATACCTAATTAGGTCCTACGGCTAATTTACTAATTCCTATAGGTACCTATAAGTATTAGTTAAATTTATATAGGTATCTATAGGTACCCTTAGGTACCTATATTTAAACACTAGAGTACAGTACAAGCAAATTGCGAGATTACAGCAGGAGCTGGCTCAACGACGAAAGAATTCGAAGCCTTGGCCGCGGAATGAAATATCATTCATCCTCGGTACAACTTATCAATGCTTGCTGTGGAGGCCCGCCCATATCAACATCATATCATTACAAGTTTCCCCCATTACCCGAGTAAACGAGCTATTATCCTGAATCTACATTAATTATGCGTACTATACGAAGTACTTTGCCAATACGTACTATATCCAGGATAGACTAGCAAGTTGTCATTTCCGGTCTGCTTTGAAGTAGCTTACGAATCAAGGCAAGCACTGTGCACTCGAAAAGAGGAGGACAGTACAGCATCGTAACTTAAAGAATTCCCTACTGAACGAAGGACTGGATGAAGTGCGCTACAATCATGCAGAAGCCACTGATGTAGGCGATTTCCTCCTGTTACCTAACTTACATCAAGCACAAAACAAGGTGCATTCTCCCTTTCCAAGGGATCGCATACCTGGTGAGAGACACTGGAGGCTGTGGTCAACTGCGCACCAGGTCTGTACTGTACTGCATGAAATAACATTCTGACCTACCTTTTTAGTCCTGTTCATGGCCATTGGCTTATGTGTGATGTCGACTGGATGTTGAGTTGCTGCGTCCAGTCATTGCCTTCACCGTGGGCTAGACTGCATGTGCAACAGAGCGACGATGATTAAGCGACGGTATCCCACAATCTCTCACTGGAGTTCGGACTCGGGCTTCATGGCCTTGAGTCAAGATTCTAGGCCGCTAGATTCGTCCACTCGTATTGAACGATGGAGGCGCCGGAGGTGCCCTAATCTCCCATTATTGAAGTCTGGTGATCTCTGCATCACAAGGAAGTGCAGTATTCATGCTGTTCAAGAACAAAGAACTCGTCATTGAATCGACTCGGTAAGGCCGAAAAAGAACCGCTCTGCAGCCCAGTGCATGAATTCGGCTCGTTTGGCCATGCTGGGGCTTCCATGTCGTTATCGACACCGAATAACACGAGCTGGACACATGTAGATTATCAACACGAGTTCCGAACCCCTTGTCAAAAGATGAACGGCACATTGGTGTGCATATCTTCACTTCACCGTCCATCGCCATAACCGGGATGAGCGCGTGCGCACGATGCCCGTAGTGGTACCAGCTTGAGGAATCATCGTCAACCGCCTTAAGCATGACGAAGCGATGAGCGCCTTACCCACCTTGCCAAGCCAGGGGGAGTATTGGTATGGATGAACTACAATAAGACAACACAATGAGACGGGCACCGCCTCGTTTTTTGCCTGATCCTTCATTGACGATGTTTCCATGCAACGACTGACGGCTACCCTTCGCCGATCGTACGCGCGATATCTACACCCGCTGATTTAACATAAAAATGTTTTCTGACGTTCGCAATATGCATATTTGAAGTCGCCCATTCATTGTCACGGGATGATCCAAGCCCCAGTGATGAGCAGTATGAAATAAACATTAGTTGTTTGTATGTCCTTCATGATCCAACCTCAGCTTATCTAGCTTCTCCTTGACATTTAACCCCGTGGCAATCATCTGATTTTTGGCCTCTTTCATGTGTTTCAGGGCCTCGTCCCTGCGCTCTTCCAGCTTTTTGCCCTTCTTGTTGAGCTTTCGGAGGGCTTCCTGGCATATCCGCAGGCGCAGCTCGTTCTCTTTCGTCTTTGGTCTGTTGAACGTCAACTGCGCCCTAAGTTGCTCTTTCTCGGAGATGGCTCGCGTCAAGTCGACAATCTCTGCTCCTGTTTGAGAAGCGAGACGTGCGGACTGATCCATGCGGGCGCGGGCCATTTCGTACGTGGTGGACCACTCCTCATTAAGAAGAGCGAGCCCACGCTCGAACTCGTTTAGAGCATTTTGCTCTATATTGACGGAATTGCTTTGCGACATTTCGTCTGATGGCAGTTTCTGGCAGACTTAATTACTGTAGAGTTTTGTTGTGGAATAGCATAGGTCTGTATTCCATGTTTTGGTCGGCCAACAGCTCGATTTATATTTCGTCTGTTGCAACATCTTTCAATCAGTGTCGAGTATCCGTGATGCACTCATGGCTAACACTTAGTGACAAGCGGGCCATAATGTCTCGCAATACCATTGGTGCAAGTAAGGAAAGGCCTGAAAAGCTCATCAGAGAACGCCCACCGACGTATAAATATCTGCCTTATTCTCGATGTTTGTGATTCGCACATTTGTCAGTCCACGAGAATCGCAGATGACCTTTTCATCCTACACGAGGCTTGTCACAATCGTCCTGTACTTCCGTCGTCGACCACCGATTCACATGACGCGATTGCGGTCACGTTGAGTAACACGTAGTTTGAATTGCCTTTGTGTACGCCCATTGTATCATGACAGACGACGTCAGGCAAATTTTCATAGCAAGAAAAGAGCAATCGTCACCCATCCTACGAGCCGAATCAAACCTGCTAACGCTAAATCCCCAATCCTCCTGTCCGAGTCTTTCGTTGCCGTTGCCAGTTCCTTCAATAAACGTAGCCGATTTGGCGGAGAAGATTCTACGGTATGTTTGCACCTCATATGCATCCGACGATCTATGCTCGTACTATGATCACGTCTTTTTCGCGCGAGCGACGATGTACTTGAAATGACTTCTTTACCGGTGACGTGGAGCCAGCGAGCCCCGTGAAACACAGCGGTCTCGTGATGTTCTACTTCGTGATTTTGTTTGTCCTCGGAGCAAACGTGACTGGACTCAAGGCATAATACAGCCCAAGATACTATTGAGCATCAAAACTTGAGGCAATAACTCCACTCTGATCTCAGCGCCTTGGTGTGATCGGTGATTGAAGTTAGAGTGTATATTGAGAAACATCTCCTGATTCACTCGAGTGTTATAACGCGAATGAGCGGCTTTTCAGCCGATAATCGACACGTGAAATAGTCGTAACTATTTCGCCTAATAGAAAGATGTTCTGATTGCTAGAAACCACGTACGCTCGAGCCGTGGAGTTTGATTCAGTGAGGGAGCTACTAATTTGACTGGCTAGTTTTGAGGTCGTGTCTTCAACTTCATGTTAGTAAAGATCCACCAGTCCACCCCCTGCTTGTCGATCCAACAATGAGCTCGCCGTTGCCACGCGCGGCTTGGAAGCCTGCTCAATTGTCAGTATCGCGTTCGAGGACATGAAAAGTGTTAGGAAAGCTCGAACACACCTGCAACTGAGTCGCCTTGACGGGTGCAATGGTCAATTGTATATAGTACTGCCGCGGCTACATCCGAGCTAAATGCCATAGTAAATGACATGAATCAAAAGGAGTACAGAGAGACGTTCACTCACCAATAGGAGGACGAGGACCTGGGAATCAGAGCTTGGCCGGTGATGGCGGCATCCCCTGCGTAGCAGAACTGGGAAATCGCGCGATTCTCACCAACGACACAACTTTGATGTCCCAGCTTGTTAAGGTAGTGATAGCAGGCTATAATGTCCTTCACTTTGGTATATGCATATTCGCCAGGGCCACAATTGGCTTCAAATCTGGCATGGAGCTTCCTCGAAGACACTTGAACGGTTAGTTGCTGAACACAAAGATCGTAGTTGTTTTTCGAACCTTTTCCGGGTGTTCCCATTGAATAAAGTTCTGTAGATGAGACACCGATGTCTGCCAGGCTAGGTAGTCCTGGGCCAGGAACGACTTCGGGAATGTTGGAGGTGGGAGATGCTGTGGTTGCTTTGAGAAGTGCAAAGACAACAGCTAATGGGAAGTAAGTCTTAAAGGCTGGCATTTCTCCTGTTCATGTGCTCGTAAGCGATAACTCAATATAATGACTGGCGGCAGAAAGAAGATAGCTTGAGCTGTTGACTTGGTGACTGAATCTATTTCTACGACTAGAGTACGGCAGCTCATCCTTCATTTATATCCACACAAAACTATCATCCTGGACCCCATAACCCAAAAATATCTGTTTTAGGCGCCTTCGCCGAGCGGCGAACTACACAGTTGTCACAGGCGCCTTTCGATATGGTTGTCCGTGGATCCTTGGCCCAAAACAGGTTATGAAAGTGGGCTAGAGACGACGACGCCGTGTTGGTAGAGTGCCACTTCAGTACGGGCCGTACCAACTGTCGGAACTCCGCAGCATGCGTGCAAGCTCACCGCCAGAGCAAGGAGGTTTACGCAATGGGCAAGTTTGAGCCATTCAGAATCCGTGATTTCCCGGGGTTTGGAACCTGATTCGTTCTCCAAGCCCCGATAGGTCTTTGTAGTTATTCTCAAAGTAAAGAATGTCTTTCTAGGGCTGCACACAGTAACAAATAAGATTCAGAGCCACCAGATGTTGATACAGACTAGTCTCCGATTCTCGTTATCAGGGATAAACAATGACACGAGAAAACTCAGCAACAGTTTTATTGCTCAGGAGTCGCAACTTGGATAATTATTCCATAGTCGGAACGATTGGTTGAAGGTTGGATCGAACAATGTATTCAAAGGCCAGCAAATGCAGATAACCGGCCGAGGACGACCAACCGCACCTCCTGCCATATTGACCTGCCTATTCTGGCAACAACAATGACACTTCATCCATGGTGGCAAGGCTTTCATATTTTTTTCAACATCAAAGCAACTGCTTCAGATAGCCATCCGCACATACAAGTCACGTCGCTAGACGATGTGAGGAAGATCCCAGCTGGATGGGGATACCGGAAAAGAACGTAACAGACAAGCGAGGGGAGCCTGCTCATGGTTGAGTCAGTCTCTTCGAACACATCGACCGCCTATTCCTGTGCCGACGATAGTCATCCATCATCCCCAAAAGTTTCGACTTCTGAGCGCGTATCCAACCTCTTTCCCGTCGTCGGAGACACTTGCCAATACTCGCGAGGCAGGACAATATGAAGTCACAAATCCTGTTGCCTTGCGCCGTGGTCGCGCTGCTGAGCAGCGTGCGCGTAAGGGGCGCTGGAGCCGCATCTCAGTTCTCTTTAGACTCCCAAGGTACAGTTTCATTGGCGCCCCGGCCCAAGAGTTGCAACTAAATTTATAGCTGCCATCGAGGCAAGCGCAAGTACCATCGCCTGGGACATGATGCAATATTATAAGGGAAACCTCTCAGGAGGCACGCCTGGCATTCTCCCCGGTCCGCCGCCTGGCGGTGACTACTACTGGTGGGAAGGAGGTGCTATGTGGGGAACCTTGATCGATTATTGGGCTTTGACTGGCGACACCTCTTACAATACTGTGATAACGCAAGCTATGCAATGGCAGGTTGGCGAAGACGACGACTATCAGCCCCGGAACCACACGCTCTCCCTCGGAAACGATGACCAGGGATTCTGGGGCATGTCCGCCATGCTCGCGGCCGAGATGAAGTTCCCAGATCCTCCGTCAGATAAGCCGCAATGGCTAGCTCTCGCCCAAGCTGTCTTCAATACCCAAGCAGATCCGGTACGCCATGACGACGACTGTGGAGGTGGCTTGCGTTGGCAGATTCCGCGAACAAATCCCGGCTACAATTATAAGAACAGTATCGCCAATGGGTGCTTCTTTAACCTTGGCGCTCGTCTCTACCGATTCACTGGCAACCAGACTTATGCCGATTGGGCTGTGAAGACGTGGAACTGGATGGAGAAGATTGGTCTCATTGACGCATCGACGTACGCCATCTACGACGGCGCTCACACGCCGTTGTGTAAAGACATAAATCTCTATCAATTCTCTTACAACAATGGAGTATTTGCTCAAGGTGCAGCGTTCATGTACAACGCCGTAAGAGGACTCTTATCCCTCTACAGTCAGCGACTTAACTTGGAAGCCCGCTAATACACCTGCTACATGTAGACAAGGGATCCGATCTGGAAGAAGAGAACCGAGAAGCTCGTCGACTACGGCTTGAAGACCTTTTTCCCAAAAGGTGTCGCTTTCGAAGTCTCGTGCGAACCCGTCAACTCATGCACTACCGATATGTTGACGTTCAAGGGTTTCGTGCATCGTTGGTACACAGTGGTCACTCAACTGGTTCCTTCGACGGCTCAGGCTGTAGCTCCGATACTGAAGACGTCCGCGATTGCTGCGATTAAACAATGTGCTGGCGGAGCTCTAGGACGCCACTGCGGCTTCAAATGGGCGAGCGGAGTCTACGACGGCAAGACAGGCGTGGGCCAGCAGATGAGTGCGCTTGGAGCCGTATTGTCGCAACTCGCCCGCACCACGGTGAAACCTCCAGTTACTGCCAACAGCGGTGGAACTTCCAAGGGCAACCCTAACGCCGGCTCGAACGGCAATCATCCTATACGACAAGATCGTCACATTACCATGGCAGACAAAGCGGGAGCTGGCATCCTTACCGCCGTCGTCATTCTCATGGCAGGCGGTCTCTTTGCATCCATGTGCGTAGGTGATTGAAGGGACCTTGCGGGTGGTTCAGACGCGAATTGACGTCCCTCCATCGTTGTGTGATGCTGCCGAGACCAATGGCAACCATGAACATTCTCGCAATCCCGCCTGGGTCGGGACCTTGGAACTCGAGTTTAACGAAGTAGTCTTTTTGCAAAACATGCCAAAGAGCTACAGTTAGATAGCCATGCTTTGAGAAATCTTTGTCACAGGACGATTGGACCCTATTTCTCAAGCTGTCTTTTCCAGGGCTTGGGTGTGATCCAAAGAGAACACAGTCCTAAAATCATTGTTGAGGGTCAGCGACGGCACTGAGCCGAAAACACCAAGTTAAGGCTGGTGCGGGTGCAACTCGAGAAAGGCAGATTCTTCGCAGAACTATGTATTAGTACAATGTATATTATGAACATGCTTGGGTTAACTTGTAACGGACCAGGGACTGGTGCAGGAAGTAGTCAATTGGCGAAACATGGCGATGGTCCGTCTAGACAGCGAATTCTCTCTACACGTCGATGTGAATATGGCTGACTATACAAGCCCTCTCATGATTTCCCCATTCAAAATTGTATCGAAAGCTATTGAACAGACTAAAAGTAAGCTTCTCGGCACAGCCTGTCTCTCAAACCCTCAGTGTGTTAATTGCATCTCTTCCAAGTCGTCCTCCGTCGAAGTAGGCCAAGCTTCCTGATAACGATGAACTCTGACACTGAGATCACTGAGACGCGTTTTCTGCTGCTCAGATAACCCGACGACCTCGTCTTGAAGCGCGCTCCAGAGTTTGAACAAGTGACAGGCCTGGTAGTATATCTTCTTGTCCTGCGCTTCCGATGCGAATTTGAACAAGAAGTAGATGTTTTCGCCCATGGTGGTATATCGTCCGGGCGCTCGTGGGAAGTTTGGGTAGCAGGTAAGCGCCTCGAGAATGTCGACGCCGAGGCGGTACATCTCGTTGCACTGCTCGTCTAGGGCCGCCAAGACCTGGTTCGTCGCCGCGATGAAGGCGTTCATCTGCTCGTCCGTAACAGGCATGATGACGGATCTTGATGGTTGAGAATGCGGCCTGTATGTTTTTTTCTCGATAATATTGAAGTAACTGCAAGAAATCGAGATTGAAGACAGTTGGAGTATCGAGAATTCTCGGCGAGATGAAAGAACAATTTATATATCCCTTTGCCTGGGCAAGCCAAGCATTGACGTGAATGTACGTGTTGAGCATGGAATAAAATCTAATGATTCGCAGCTTTACGCCAAGAACTCCGTTGAATCAGCGAGGAAAGTTTCATGACTTTCCCAACCAAGGGTTCCTTTCCAAGCTATGCTGAGTTTCTGAACAAAACCCCTATGGAACGGAAGTTCCTATTAACTCCATGTTGCAGATACATGTACTCACGAAACGGGATACGTGAGACAAGCATATAACAAAAGTCTGACGCAAGATGCGGGCAAGCAACGCACTTGCTTCGATTCTAAAGTTAATTTTTGGTGTACGTGGGACACCCAAAATGAACTCAACGGCGACTGCAGTTGGTGATCAACTATCTTTTGCCTTTCTATCGCCTATGTGAGAAATTGAGCAGAGAGCACTTAGACCGGCTGACCGTTAAATCCAATCAGTGGGCTGGAATCTAGGGTTTATCTCAATTATAAGGATGATTCGAGGTGACGATCGTGCTCGGTATAGACATAGTTACACCAAAGTGACCAATACTGCCCAAGCTGAACATCATTATCTGTGAAGCATGCTCAAGACAATCTCTCCGTCGCACTCCGCCAGACCCAAAGCTACTCGCTCGTTCTCTGAGCGAATGGCCAGATGACCCGGAGAGTCTCTACATAACTTGCAAACAAGTCGTGAATAAAAGTCTCCCACTTCTCATCCGTGTCCGGCAGGGCTGTACTGTTGGAATAGCCATTGTCACGCCAAGTCTCTTGCAGCTTCTGAACCGCATTCTTCCTGTAGGAGATACAACCTTGATTGAGGGAGCAGAGTCCTTCAATGGACCCCTCGAGGTCTGCCCACTTGGTGAAGAGGTAAGTCGCTGAACCAAACAGCGTTGCGTCTTGATTTTCGAGGGCGTATTCCATCACGTGGTGGATTTTCGGGCCAAGCCAGACGTATTCCCATCTCGGCATGGCCTTCTGATTGATGATTGAGGCTGATTTGTCTGCGACGCCGGAAAGAATGCACATCAAGCTGTGAAGCTCTCCCTTCTGCATCGCTCTCTGTCTTGTGATTGCCATTGTGAACGTTCTCTACACTTTTTGGCTTTCCTGGCTGATGTTTACAAGTTGAGGGCGAGAAGATGCGAAGATGATTGATGCGTATGTGCACGACGAACTCCCGAAAGCTATCATTGAAGCCCAGAAACGTCGCTTTTTGTAGATGTTCGTGTCGAAACTTGACAAAAACTTGTGCTCATCACGTTGATATGCTCTGATGAGCCAATGCAGAACTGTTGCTATACACCTACGAAGCTGGCCAATCGGCCGGGGAAATTCGCAGGCTGAACAATCATGTTAGCGCCAGGCCTACGAGATCGTCCCGCAAAGGAGCATTTGTTCTTCTTTTGTTCACCGGCGGATAGGTTGTACAGAACACATGCAGTCTTTCCAGAGACACAACCCAACCTCAACTTCACGTCTGATTGCTCCCCTCGAATGTATCACGTATGCTTGCTATGTGACAAGTGGCACCGTCACCCTAGATGGCGACAAATGATGCTTGACAAATACACATCGATCTGCAGAATGAAGATGATACTCTTGCGCTAAAGCAAACGATACGCCATGGTCACATCTTCGGCACTACCATAATATGCTCCGCGTTCGTTCAAATTAACGTAGAGTGGACGAACACGAGGTAAAGTCGGTACATCCTCGTTGATGAGTTTTGTCCGCAGCATGGCGCCGGATTTCTGGAGACAATTCTTCACGTGAACATTGTGCTCCTTGCCAATTCCCGATCTCAGCCGCTTCGAACAGCGGGAAAGTCTTTGCGACAGAAAGAATGAGCAAACGAATTACCTTACATTCACATTGACACTTCGGAAGCGAGTCTAGAAACTGCTTTACTCCATGTTTGCATTAACTTCAAATGAATTGTCTTGCTGCTTTTCCTCGCTTGATCATCCCAGGCAGCCGAAATATTTGCTATAGTTTGGTTTTTTCGCTCTATTGCGTGCGACTGTTCGGACTTGTGTCGCCACCACTAGACTTTGAATCTAGAGTCCCATCATGAGGTCCTCGACCCCCGGGGGTTTCCCGAGTCCAATCTTGTCATCCACCTCTTTGACAAGCGCCTTAAAGTCCGCAATCTCTGACGGTGAAAACATCTTGCTCAAGTCCTCGGGTACGGCGTGTCGCCAATCCTGGTAGAAGAAGGGGATGATTGTGCCAAACTGCTTTTCCGTCGCCTTGCTGTCGGCTTCGTGGCACTGCAGCAACGTCTTGCCACACTCGGTCAAGTATGCGCCTTTGAGTCTGTTTCCTTCCTTTTCGATCATGAATTCGAACCAGAGCATTTCTAGTTGGTCTTCGAACATGAAATCAGGCGTTCCGCCGGTCTGCGTCGTGCTGGCCATTGTGAAGAGTCGGTCAAGAAGTTCTTGAAGGAGTATTTGACGTCTCTCCAATCGATTGTGTAACTTTTACTCCAACGTCAGAAAATAGGTTACCTTGAGCCTTCTGTACGATTGCGAGAAAGGCGCCTGCTAATTTATATACGTCGGACAATGTTTGCCTTTTGTGTGTATCCTATCCACGATGAAGTCGAGCGCATAGGAGCCATGGCTCGAGGGAACATCACGACTTGCCCGGCCTGTGTGACATTTTCAAGGTGGACACGCTCACGACTGGTGCAGAGAAAGGTATTCATCTCGAGTTTGACATCGACCTCTTCTCGTGCTATATGCTACGACAAACTTTTCACCGATACCCTTGAGTGTTTGGATCACGGATTGATCCCCCTGATATAGGCCTCGAAGTCGGCATCCTGGTCCGATGTTATCGAAAGCTCGCATGTAATAATTTCCTTTTCGACAACGAATCTAAGCTATTAGAAGTATTCAATACCGGACAAGAATTTTAAACGCAGATGAGGCCTTTAGAGAGCTAGACCTTCGGATGTGTCGAGGGACCGAAGTTGATACCTGATATATCTAGTCGACGGCTTTGACTGGGTGATGCTTTTCTTGCACCAGCCGAGATGGAGCGAGAAGGTAACCGCCATTTAGTGTCTGCATAAGTCTTTCAGGACTACTTCTGCCTGATTATAGAGCGAAATTGGGCGTGACATTGATCAACACTCATCAGTATAGAGAATAGTTGAGTGAATGAAAGTCTATAATTTGCAAGAATCTCCGCCGGCGCTCGTCATGGACGCGCTTATACTACCAATAGTACACGAGTGCTGAAGTCGCTTCATCTCGCGACACGGCACCTTTTCACCACCTACTTCTACCTCGACGCTCGTCACCGTATCTAGGTGTATGGCGGACCCTCTGAGCGACTGCTGGCTCGAGTTGCGCGGTCTATGCCCCCGGGGCCATTCCCTGTCGCTTCGGCGGTCCGATGTCCCTGGCCATTTACCGAAGCACCAGGCGCCGACGGCGGCCAGCCGCCCTCGCCGGGTGCCCTCGGCGCATCCGCCCTGGATCCAAATCATGTTGCCGTAGCGCCTCGTGGAGGGCGTCTTCAAAAAAGCAAAAGTCTTCAAGCCAGTGTCGGCGTGGGCCAGGTGTGGCGCCGTGCCGAAGATGATGGCCTTCCTGGTCGTTCCAAAAAGCAAGCAGTCGAGGAAGCCGTTGCAGGCGATTAGGGCGCCGGCGAAGCAAAAATACCCCATTGGCACCTCCTTGCCCGCCATGGTCGCGACGCGTCCCAGGGCTAGAGGCAGCGTGCAGGCGACGTAGATGAGTGGGTAGATGAGAAAGGCCGGCTCGTGCCTGAGCGAGACGAGTGAATTGCTCTTTGCGGAGATGCGTTGGCGACGGAGAGACACAAAGACGCTAATGTAAAGTGCAGAGGTTATTAATAAGGCGATGAAAATGAATAAGTAATGTGTGACGAGACGTAGCAGTTCGTATTCCTTGTTCATCCAGCACTAGATGAGATGAGAGTCAGTATTGCCCGACTTACATATTGTGCGTGAAAGACGTTGTAAAGAGTTGAGCTCACCCAGGCACCGGCACGAACAAAGAAGCCTCCTCTATCAGCACCATTGCGTGTCGCCGCAATGGGCATCAACGATATCACATAGACAAAGATCCAATTGCAAAGGATGACGGCGTAGAGTAGGTGCTGTGGCGGCTGACGCTTCCGCACCACAGAGAGGTAAGTATGCACGGCGATTGTGGTGATGAAGATGCTCGAGGACAAGTCTCCCGTGGATAACAGCAGACCCTGGGCAAAGCATGTGGGTGTCGAGACAGTGATGGCGTCCTGATTAAGCCAGGCAGCGTTGAGGAGGAATGCGAGGCTCTGGTGAATGTCCGCCAAGAGGAGATTATATATCAGGATGAGGAACTGATTAGGCGGCGAGCCGTTGAATAATCGAGACAGGGCCTGGCGGCGCTTGTTCCGAGCAAAGGCCGCCTCGGTGTCCTCCTGGGTGAAGATGCCCTCGATGCCCAGCGTGAAGTCGGTGGTATCATGAGATGACCGCGGCGGAGACTCAATCGGCCGCGGCTGTTCAGGCTGCGCAGCCAGACGGCCGACGATGAGTCTATAGGTCAAGTAGAGGAAGAGCGTCGTCGAGGCGGCAAAGGAGATGGATGCCAGGACGGCAATGGCAGTCAAGCCGCCTCTCAAGCTCGGCGTGAGGGGACTCAGTGTCTGGCCATGAATCTCCAAGTCTCCCCATTCCATTGTCGCTGCGGGTGAGTGGTTTCCGACACCATTGAAAGCGTCCGGCGCCGTTTCGGTGTCGATGCTACCATGGGAGAGAAGTACTATTGAAGGGGGGAGGGCGAAAGAAGTAACGGCAGATGCATGTACGCAAGGGGTTTACATGTATGATTTTAAACATGTATGAGCGAAAGAGGCTAAAAGCAGACGGCGGTGCGGATTCGACTTCACAACTGCCGCCGCGCAACGGACGCTAAACTCGCCGTCGTCATGATTGAAGAAGGAAAGAAAAGGGGAAGAGAGAGAGAGAGAGAGAAAGAGGGCTGCGGCTGCAAAAGGCGGCGAGTGGGATTTCATGGTTCAAAAAGAGAGAGCACATCAAATGCATGCATGTCCAGTCTCGCCAGGCAGCACGTCCTGCAGGTCAGCTGAACCGGCTGTATTAGTCGGCAAAGTTGCAGTACAGTACTGTACTCACACGCCCCTTGCTCGTTCTTTTTATTTTTTTTTGGCGATGCGACCGAACCCTTGCAACAAAGACTGGTCGTCTACAAAGTAACTTACTGTATTCGTATGTATGAATGGCTACTGTGGTCCCGAAAGATGACCGCTGTCGGACAATGGGCCGACGGGACGTTGAATAGACCGGGGGGGGAGGGGAGATGCAGCTCCAATGAGGACATCCCCAGCTTCGATGAGAAAACGCGTGGCTGCCCCCCGGGGGGGGGGGGGGGGGGCAGAAGCAAATGTCAGATTTCGGGCACAAAAAGCGGCTAACAGATCCAAGCATGAAAAGAGAGAAGAGTCATACATACCTGGTACACAACACACGACTGAACTTGGACTCTCAGAGTGAGAGACACAGAGTGAGAGAGTACTGTACAGTAAGTGTATTATGGCCCTTTTGTCATGGAGGGAATGGCACAAGGAGGCGTGGCTTGCGTGTTTGGAAACAAAACACGACCTAAACATCTTTTCCCCATTCGTTTGATGGGGAGGACTGCATGGCAAGAGTTGCTCCGAGGACCAATCGACTTGTCGCAGGCTTACACTCTCGTGGCTGTAATCCAAGGCTCCCCTCCCCTCCCCCTTTCGCCCGACCACTTACTTCGTACATAGATACACACATGCGGTGTGGTGCTTGCATATCCGCCCCTACATTGCTGCACAGTACACACGCCTTGCGCTGCTCATTCGTACTGCAAGTTCGTTCTACCTACAGTACACATAATGTATATCTCGGATGGATCAATGGCGCGGGCTCACTTTGCAGGCCGTCATCCTGCGTTGAGCTGAACGTACGAACGGGGTCAAGCTTCCAAGGCTGGCTCTCCCACACGTGGTCGGGCCGTTCCCTTGAGTTACAGTACTGTATACTTCGTACAACTTACGAAACAATAAGTTACTGCGCAGAACTTTTGACGCAATCTGTCAATTTTCTTCTTCTCCTTCTAGAAGGCTGCTTAAACGAGCAAAAGACAAGGTTGAACAGGGTGGGGGTTTCCATCAGGAACTAAAAAAAAACGTCTTCACCTCCTCACCTGTCACCTTTGGCCAAGACCACGTTTCCCTTTCTTTCCTCCCTCCAGTCCAGACTGTCCGTCCAGCTCCCAAAGGTACAAATCGACCTTACTCTCCCTCCTTTCAGTCCTTTACTTCAACAACGACTCCAGCTTGGCCGTCATGTCCTCGAGCGCACGAAGGTCGGCCGCCTCCTTCTCCAGCACCTTCTTGGCGTTGTGCCACTCAAAGAAGATCTTGTCAACGAGCGACGCGAGCTCGTCATGATTCGCGCAGTCTGGGTTCTTTTGTAGGAACTCGGTCGCCGCGCGCGTCAGTTGGCTGGTGGTCTTGGTGACCTCCCAGAAGAGCCCCTCGAGGCGCTCCATGTTGCTCGCCACCTTGCTGACGGCCTTGCTAGCCTCGGAATCCATGTCTTCTTGACGTTGCGCGTCGATGGTAGTGTCTTTGACTTTGTGCCGTCGATCTTCTTGGCTGACGGGGTGTTTCCTGACGACGGCCTGGGGACGGCGCAGCTGAGCTGACTGTCGCAGATCCGAGTTTCTCGTTCAGAAAGCGACAAAGGTGTGTCGCGAAAGTAATTTCGAGACAAAGGACGATGGTGCTTGAGAGTGGGTAGAGATTTCTGAGGGCATCTTTGCATCGCGTGTTTGTGCCTTTAAATACTCAGAGACTTCTTGCACAGACCTTGTTCTACTGACGAACTGACATTAATCATATCTGATGCGCTCAACATTCGCGGTGCATAGGATGCAGTGAACAGGTTTCAACCTTGTGCCGAGGTTCTCCGACCATCATGCGAACTGAAGAGCCCAGATGGGGAGTTGAGGATGAGAGACAGGACGAAAACTCAGTCTGATGGCTTGTTCGCTGTCAGTCAGCGACATGATCAAACATTGCGATGAACTCGTCACTTGCGAGTAGGGCTCTCTTCAGTCAATTGACCAGGTGCACTTTCAGCTTTGTCTCTGGTCGTTTCAGCTTGTACATTGGTATATTCGGAGCAATGAATGATCTCAGCGCGTATAGGTACTGTTCTTTGACTGTAATCGTCAGAATTATTAGTCTCGCATCAACACATCTCCTGATCTCCCCGACTCCGATGCCATGCAGATACGCTATGCCTCCCACAACGCCAAATGATCCAAGAAAAAAATGTCGCTTTGATGCTCTCCGCTAACAAGACGCTGTAGCCGTGTCGCGCATCTCAACGACGCTGCCGTAGCTGCTGTTGAGCTCAGGTAACCCGTATCTCTTCTTCAGGTCCGCCAGGAGCGGACCAATCTCGTAGTCGCTCTCCATACTTTCGTGGTTGCAACACGGAGAGCGTCGGATCGGCAGCAACCAGTCAATGACGCTGGTTCCCATGACGGACTTCCAGTTCCTCCAGAAGCCCAGGTCCCATGGATTCTCGCGCGGCTCAGTGCGCAAAATGGCAAACTTTCGCGACGCTCGATGGTCTCTATCCGTGTCTCGAGTACAATGGCCGTTCATCGACACTGGGTTGGCGGATTCCAGCACAGGACGTCCTTCAAGCGGATACACAATCGTTGGGTAAGCATTAGAGGGAGGACTGCTGCTGGGTATTCGAACAGCTAAAAAGAAGACTTGGGTCTTGCGGAGTATGTCGATATTAGTGATGTTGGTCAGAATGAACCGCAACGCCGTCAGCGTCATTGCAAACGTGAAGAAGCCAAAAAGAGATGCCAATGCAATGACGGCAATGACCCAGCCGTCCACCGGTAAACCCTGGGCATTTTGCTGTTGGAGACAGTATGCGCCAGCGGCGATGCTAATGGAGCACAAACAAGTTGTATAGAAAGTGAAGTGGAAAAAGAAGTTGAAAGCTACAAGGGAAACATGGGTCAGCTCCGTGGACTCTTTGCCTAGCACACATGCACTCACACGTCTCGGAAACCATGCCTCCGACCCATGGACACAAATGATCCATTTTGCGCACACATCGTTCTATTTCGCTCGAGTGATGGGCTCGGTCAGGTTTCCATTGTCGGCAGTCGGAGCACCATTTAGGTCGCCCATCGGCCTCACAGACGAAGACGTCTTTGCTGTAGAAGGCCTCGAGGCCCGGACTGTCGGGATTATCGTCTGGCGGCACCCACGGATTCGCCTCAACGTCTCTCCCGCGCGGCTTCTTTTGGCCCTTTATTTGGTAGTCGGCTCGTGGACCATGTATTAGAGGCACCACGCCGGGATCGAATTGGATCGTGAGGAAGACCCGGAGGTACGACGCTATCGTGAGGATGAGAAAGACCAGGTAGAGCACCAGGAACGTCGCGGCGAGTCCAGACTGGCCCCTTTGACGGTACAAGTAGTCAACTGAACAAAAACCCAACGCAAAGTCAGCAGCTTTTCCTAGCGAGACGTTGATCGCTTCGTCGGACGGAACCTGGGGGCCTTACCGCAGAGCCTGGCCACGACGGCGTAGGTACCGATGGCAAAGACGGCGACGAGGAACAGGGGAATGATGCGGATTGTCCACCGAGTCGCCGCGCGGTTGCTGGTGCCTGGGCGCATCGTCGCGGCATCATGCGCCCGGGAGGCAGCGGTTTCGGCGGATGAGGCGGCCGAGGATGTCATAAACAATAGAATTGGCATGCCGGGATACGATAGGAGAGATGATGTAAGAAGGCTAGCGCGGATTGGCGTACCGTGCGAATATAAGTTCTTACTGTACACGCTTGGCCTCGGCCCCCATTGGACTACTCGATATCATGCAAGCAGAGGAGATGACAATCTTTTTTTCGTAGATAAAGCTGAGTGATATTTCGTCTTTATTAAATACTACACAATTCAAAGTCTCTATTCTATTGTGTCCTGAACAAGTGGTGTTGTCTCTACTCAATTGGTAGGAGATCATTGTTAGACGGAATTCGGGCGGCATCAAGATTAACATTGATGCCCGGCTCTTGATTAAGTTGAGCTTAAATTTTCCAAGCATACAACTTGCAAAACTAATTATCATTGGAATTTAGGAGGAGTTGGGAGAGGCGAGAAATCCGATGGGGTGAGATAAGTTCCTCGAAACCTTGAATCAGGTTCCCTCTTTGTCGAGATTGGACTTATACGGAGCAATATGACAGGGACTGGAAGCAGCCACCGCACATGCCATCACACGGACTACTCAACTCTCAACGTTCAAGGTTCAAGAAGCTTTCCGATACATTCATCTGGAACTGGACATATTAAAGTCTCTTGATATTTTCTTTATCATTGTCACTGCATGCGTCTCGTAACTTGCACCAATGTATCAGTGTTCCGGCCAGCTCTCCAGACATGGACCTCACCCCGTTTATTCACAAATGGCATCTTCTGAGTCGCGTCTCTGACGCATCATTTCCTATTAAGACACTTCGCATGATGGATCCAAGAAGCCCACAACGCACCTTGTAGGCGTCTTGTTCTCGAAGGCTGTCCGACAGCGCCACCCCCAATGGGACCCCAAAAGTGGCTTGCCCTGCAGTTTCCCGGTACTGACTACGGCTTTCTACGCGCCCTCACCCTAGAATACCGTTCTTCTGCCAAATAGCTTCATCGATACACAATGTCGTTGAGCGGTCAGAGGGCGGAGTGCCCGACAAGGCTGCAGCTTCGCGTTATCTTACTGAGTCCAGTCAATATCGGAAGCAATGGCGCTGCCGCGACGCACGCCGTGAATACACAGCACGTGCCATGGACGGACCTGTTCGTCGACAAGAGGTGTTCGGGATGGCGCTCTGACACGAGATACATGTTGCCACAACGGCAGGCTACGGCATATGCAAGAAATCTAGATGACCTCTTAGTAGAACGTGCGTTCGAGAGATTCATGTCCCCATCCGTCCGAATCTGACACGACGTAAATGCTCCCTGATCTCAACGATCGGAACCCGGACGCAGCCTCATCAAAGAATTTTCGCGATGCGGTGGCGGAAGAGAATTCACTTGCACATATTCGACCAACGAGGCTGTAATGATTGTCCCATGTCGACCATCGTGGGTGCACAGAGCGGACGGGGTTTGCTTGCCTGAGTAGCCGTGTCTGTTGCAAACATGAGGCCTCACGTACCCATCCGGCGTACCCGACGGGATCAGAACGCGAGATGGTCTGAAAGAGCAATGGTCATGACATGGCTTCCCAAACTCAGTTGGCTGGTAATCATGAGAGATCGAGGATAATGGAACTGAACCTTTATAAGGCTCAAATCTCCAGCCGGCCAAGTTCTTGAAGGACGAGGTTTCAATACAGATTTTGATAACTTCTTCTTCATTAACTTCCTCGCCTACCGGGAACCCTGCGCTCCAGTATCCTTGCAGAGAAGCGCATCGTCTTTCTACATTTCTCTACGAAACGCAGATATCGACTCAAGGGCGAGCATCTCTATGCCGTGGTGAAGCACTCGGACTCCTGAACTCCTGACCTCCTAAACTCTCCGGAAAAGTCTCAACCAGCCGATCACGAAACTCTATTCCGGCTTCAGTCTTTATCGAACACTGATGATGCCTTCTCGAGGGGACCACTACATGTGGTCTTGCCACTTCTGCGGCGGCGGCACCTTTTTGTGCGCGACAACTCCGGCCTGCCTGTTCTGCTCGCACATTCGATGCCCCTACTGCACAGTTTCTCGAGATTAGAGTCTATATGGACACGCATCAAAGGCAGCATCCAGCAGAGCTTCACGTTCAAGTAGAGGCAGTTCTTCTTGACTCCTACATACATGGCACGAGCGGAGTACCCAGCGACGGAGCAAGACTTTGAAACTTGAGTGCGGCAAGGACAAGGAATACGCCGAGTCTGGCAGTGGCTTGATATACCGGGGACTGGAGACAAAGGATCTCGAAACAGAAGCGAAATTTGTGAATAGTATGATGCAGGGGCTCATAATGTTTATCAGCGCGCATATAGACGGCAAAACTCTATTCTTACAACAATATGCATGTAGAGATCAATGTCAAGTTGTATAAAAAACAGAACAACGCTCGCTGGCTAATACCAAATCTGAGATTCTTACAACAACAACACATGTTCAGGACTTCTTCTCCAGCTGCTCCGTCAACGTCTCGACAAACCGCTCATTATTGAGCAGCGAAGTCATGTTCTGCCCGATCCCGGGCTGACCCGTCGCAGACGCGAATCGTGACAGGACGAGGGGAATCACCCTCTCGAGCAGGTCAAACGGAATCTTTTGCTTCTTTTCCTTGTACTCGGCCACCGTCTTCAAGTCCGCCGCCAAGCTCGGGCTCTGCTCCGTCTGAGCCGGCAGAGCCTTGGCGGGCTGCTGCTGCTGCGCATTGTCGCGCATCGCCTGCAGCGCGCTCTCGACGGCCTGGTCCGCGCTGTCGGCCGAGTGCTCCAGGACCCTGCGGAGCGCGTCGTCAAAGGCCTTGTCGTCGCCGGGCCTGTTGAGGGGCAGCGTCACCTCGTCGGCCTTTTTCACAATCTCGCCAATCGTCGTCGTCGTGATGCGGCGAGTCGACTGTTGCTGCTGCTGCTTGAGCGTGACCTCGCCCAGGCAGCTCGACACCTTCTCCGCGGCCGTCGTGGCCTTGTGTATCACGCGCTCGGCCGCCGGCAGTTCAAGCTTGAGGACGTGCTTGGCGTGCCGCGACGTCTTGACGACGACGTTCATGGCGCGCCCGATGCGCAGCGCCTGCGCGACGGGCGCCAGGGGCGTGTACGATGCCGTCTCCATGCACACGCCCACCACCAGGCTGAGCCACTGCAGCGCGTCGACGGGCTTGTCGTCGAAGATTGCCGCCGCCAGGTCGCGGTACGACTTCCCGGGGACAAGCTCGTTGATGATTTCGAGGGCCTCCCGCGGGATCGGCGGCTGTTTTTGGTCCATCCGGTGGCCGGGAATATGGAAAAAGGGACCGTAGACAAGCCGTCTTGCCAAGAGTCTGTCGTCGTTGCCATGGTAAACTGCTGGTGTGGGTTGATGTGGTGTCGAAGAGGATGGAAGAGCAGGAAAGGCATGGGAAGCCGGCAAGAGCGGCAAAGTAAGGAGGAGTGAGGCGCGCATAGCACATACACTCAGGGGTAACATTCGACGGGCTCCTGCTATCTGACGCTCAAATATCGAAAAAGCTGCGGCTGGCCTCGCTTCACTATAAATGCTACGTCCCATCATGGCCGCATGGGAGCATCAAGGGTCACATCCGTCGCAAGCCCCGTGGATCCATCCCTGAAGATATTGCCTCGATCGCCAACAACCCGAGCATAGGTCCAGTTTACCGGGTCGCCTGACAGGGATGGGAGGATGCATTACTTCAATATTGGTTCCCATTTCGTCATGCCAACTCTAAAAAGGATTTTCGAGTCAATTAAACTATTAAAGTCGAGGCCATTCTTGGCTTTTTTAGATCCTCTGGAAGCCCACTTACACGATTCATGAGGGCGGACCGAACATTCTCGCCAAAGTCGACTCAACACACTTCCTACTGATCGCGGCCTATATATACAGTATAGTTTTCGCAGCTGCGATTGTAATTACTCAACGTAATGCCAGAACAGGAAACCCCATGATTTGCGATTTCTGTCCTAGCCTTTGGCCCCGCAGTTGATAGATTGAGCGCAAGCATGGAGCGTCGTAGAGGGCTCTCCTCCGCCCTATCAGCGTCACATCGAAACAAGCACCCCGGACGCATAGTTACGCAGTCATGCAGTCGTCTCCCCACACCCAGCTGAGCGGCTCTTCCCCATGGTGTCGCTCGAGATGGACACGGGAAGACTCGGGAAATCGGATTCGATTCACTGGCGGGGAGGAGGATCAATGTCAAATGTGAGAGATCGACAGGTACAATTTTGGGGATTTATCCCTGTGTTTCTTTATAGGGCTGAACGCACTCGCGAAGCATAATATGATTAGACACAAAAATCTTTCCAAGAGTTGACCATCCTTAATGACAGACTAGTACCATATTCGTGTTCTCGAACAAAACTCGAATATTATAAAGTAACGTATACGAAGTAGCCCCGAAAGAAGCCCCCACGTGAGCTATACTATTAGGGCTGTGCTTTAATCTAAAGGATCAAGCACGATGGAATCGATTACGTAGTTACAACTCTCAATTCATGGATCCTTGAATCCTTGAACCCTTCTTTCAAATAGTAGACGATAAGCGAGGGGTAACTGCGGGACTTTAGACGACGAATGTTTATGCGCGTTTCCTTCATTATGACTTCAAGCAAATACACAGAGTCACTTGAATCAAAGGTCAAGTCCTCGAAAACACAACACGTCAGCAAATCACCATATTTCTACGGCAGGCACGCCAAAGACGAGCTCTCAAAGACCACCGTCATGTCCATTATCGCAACCATCATTTCATCTCCTCCCGCCCCCTTCCCCATCTCCGAGCCTCGGCTAAGGCCAAACCGAGAGTAGAGCACAACGAGCGCCACGGCTCAGCAGCAAGGAGAGAAGAGGCGACAAGTCAAGCGTATTCTACTGTACACATGTCTCCGAATAATGAAAAAAAAAAAGTGGGAGACAAGCGGGCAAAGGGGGAAAAGTCTCATCTGCCAATATACGCCATATCCCTTTCCCCCGTTCCGCTAGGTTTTGATCCTCGTCCAAGGGTTTGTTTCCTCGCAAACCAAAACAGTGCAACAAGTAGCATGGAAAAGAATCGGGACACAAACGCCCCCAAGACCCCTCTCTCCGTCAACTAGGACACTCATCCAGACGCCACGCGAATCTTGGGCTTTGCCGGAGTCGAAGCCTTGCGCGCCGAAGCTGCCGATACCTTTCGTGCCGCAGCCACTGCCGCCGTCGCAGCCGCCGCTTTCTTCTTGGCGGGCGTGGCCTTGCCCGGGGACTTGGTGCTTGTCTTGACATTCTCGTCGGTCATGGCCACAATAGTGAGGCTAGAAGAACGCGACGAGACATGTTGCTTCTTGCGCGAAACCTGCCCATACGTCTTGACAACCTTTTTCGTCGTCGTCTTCTTAATCACCGTGCCGCCGCCCGCGGGTCGCTTGGCCTGCGCCTTGCCTCCCAGTGCGGCTTTTTTGGCGCTCGTCGAAATCGTCGTCACGCCCTTCTTGAGCACGATGGCGGCGCCCTTTGCCGCCTTGATGCCGGCGCTTGAGATCGATCGCTTGGCGCCCGTCGCCGGTTGAATCTTGCGCTTCTTGGCGCTAGAGGCCCCAGTCGAAGCAGCGGTCTCGTCTCCAATGAGTTCTTTTAGCTTGCGCTTGCCGGCCTTGACCGTCGCCTTGACGGCTGCCTTGATGTCCGTCTTTGGCATCTTAACCTCGCGAGGCTTGGGGCCCAGGATGCCGCGGCAGTTTGCCTCTCCGCAGAGGCATGACTGGACGTTCTTGGCCGAGAAGGGGTCAAAGTTGTAGTCGTACGTCAATTCCTCGCCCGTCATGATGGGTTTATCGCCAGCGAAGAGAGCCATGCGCGGCTGTCCCGAGACGATCCACTTGATCATCCTGCAGTTCGGCTTACAGCTGTGGTTGACGAAGCGAGCAATGCTGCCAGTTGTGGCATCAATGATCATGTTTTGATCAAAGCTCATCAGGTAATAGCACTGTAAGTCAATGGTCAGCGTATTATGTACTTGGTGCAACGGAGATGGAGTTTGGTCAAAATACCTCGTTGTTCTTGTACTGCTCATTCATGCGGCGCTCGCACTCTTCCTCGGTAATGATTTCGCCAGTGTACTCCATGATGATCTGGTTCGGTCTGAAGCAGCGATTGCTCCGAACGCCGTAGCCTCGATCAGACGTCTTGATGACCTCGACGCCCACGCGATACTTGCCGCCCTTGACGCGCCGAGCCGTGAGGTCCGCAAAAGCACGATTGTTACAGTATTCCTTGCCAACGTTGCAGTTGGTAGCATCGCATTCGTACAGCATTATTCTGTTCTGACAGCTCTCCCCGCAACCGTCGTCGGGCTTGCATACGCATTTGGAGGAGTAGTCGCCGAGGTGCGGCATCTTGCGCCAGTATTCTTTGGAATCGCCAATGAAGCGATCTATAAAACGTCAGCGGGCAGGTCTATAGATGTACCAAGGATGTTCGCAAGCTCACTTCTCGTCATCTTTTTCCATTCATCGGGCTTCGGCTGGCCTGGGGGTAGCGGGTTGCAGACGTGATAAGGGAGCTTGAAGTCGCGCCCAGCAATGAGCATGCGCAAGCCCGTGTATATAGGTGGCGGCATAATCTTGCTGACGCGGCCGCTCGGAGCCAATTCGGAAAGCTGAGCGAGCTTCTTCTTCTCGGCCGTCGTAAGGCCCTTTGTCGGGTCGCGAGGAGCATCTTGACCGGCGTAGAGGCCCTTATCGAGGAACTTTTTGCCGCGCCGTTGCCGCACATTGACGACCGGCTCCGGCTCTTCTGGCTTGGCGGGTTCGGGCGCGACCGGCGACTCGACTTTCGGCTTCTTGCGGGCGGCGGGAGGAGGAGGAGGAGGCTCGTTGGGGTCGACATATTTGCCATTGGACCATACGGTATGGTACACGGGCCGATCTTCGATGCCCGAGAACTCGTTTGTGTCTTGAAGTCGTCTGAGCTCGCGCGACATGGCCGCCACGCTCTTGTCTACGGCGCCGCGCCCACGCTTGCCGAGACTGGAGAGCCTGGCCCCGATGGCCGACACGGTGGAAGGGGCTTCTGCATCTGCACCCTGTCGCGTCTGACGACGCGTCCGCGGGGTCTGTAGAGCAGGTGACGAAACGCAGCGTAGTGTGTCGGGGGCGACTGAGTGGTTCCTGTCGAACCTGGCCGATATGCTTGCTGGGGAGCCCGCTGCAACCTCGATGCTACCAACAAGCGTGTCGCCAGATATCGTGCGACGGCGTCTTTCAGCGACTGCATCACCCTTGGATTTCCGCTTGCCGTGGCCGTCGGTGCCGCTGAGTTTTGTAAGATTATAGACCGGAGAAGAGGCTCGGGGTCGGCGAGCGCGTCGAGTCGGCGTCGGGGCGACAATCTCGTCAATCACGACGGGGGGCGCGTCGGCAGCATCATCGGCAACGGTAATGACATCGTGTTTGATCGAGGCTGCGTCCGAGTGCAGACTGGCACTATCAGCGACGGTGGTGGGAGGCGTGGAACTCGAGGACGCGAGGTTGGACGAGGCATCGGTCGCGGGGGCGGAAAAAGTTTCTGTGGCGAAGAGAGACATGGTGGGAAGAGTCGAGGATGAAGAGGGAAGAGTTGAGACGGAGGAGAGCCGCGAGAAAGCGCGCGAACGGGGGGCGCGCGATTCGACGCAGCCGCTGAAAAGCGAGGGCGCCAAGGAGTCGCGTCGGCTTAGTGTGAGGAGAGTTGTGCAGCCGAAAGAGAAGAGTAGGTTTCGAGGTAATTAATGAGAAGGAAAGAAAAGGGAGGAAGAAAGAGAGAGGAAAAGTGCCGTGACGCGAGCCAAACCGTTGCAAAAGGGTATACAAGCACGTGATGATTGACGCCTCTGCGCGATATCAAAGGTTGAGTTGGCTAGATAAGACTTGTCAAGAGACCGGAGTCAAATCATTAGCCTGGTTGGCGACTTTGTGGTCAATGCACATGTGTTGACGAGAGTCTCGACAAGTGCCCGATTTGCTGCTTTGCTGCTGTGTGGTTGGTGTGGTCAAGTCGAATTGATGACTTGGTGAGTCCTGTACTCCTGGTAACTTAACTCAAAGGCAAGAGTCCTGGTAGGACTAGGCCTAAGTTATTGATCCTCTTTGGCCCGGGCCGCCTTTTTTTTTCTGGCCAACGAAACGACGCGCTTTGCTTGGCCCGTACTTTTTGTCTGGGCGAGCAAAAATGCCGACGCGACCTGGACCTTGGGGCGAAACAGAGACAAAAGAAGGGGACCCTGGCTGACGCTTCAAAATCTCAGCTAATCGTCCTGACCGAGAGACTAGGATAGAGACACCCCAGCCTCCCAAACGTATCACTCGTTGTTGACTTTGTGGTGGTCTTTGGTTTCTGTGCACCTTTTTTCTGATCCAGTCTTGGGGGAAAGACGAAGATACTGAAGTGTATTACAATAGAGGGGGAAAGGGGGGCAGCGGCGGGTCGTTGAGAGACCCGGCGTGAGGAAAGTGGTGGAGGAGAGAGAAAGAAGACAAAAAGACGAACGCAGACACGGAGATGGAGGAGGGGGGGGAGGCGGAAAAAAAGAAGTGGGAAAAAACACACGAGGGATGGCAAAGGGGGGGAAAGACGGACTGGTTCAGTGTGTGGAGGAGAGAGAAAAAAATGGGAGGAGGATTCAAATTTGGGAGGGGAGGCAACACTGAAATGGAAATAAAAGTACGTACGTCGAGTACGACTCGGCCAGACCGTCCTACCGTTGACCCTTTGGGCGCGGGAGGGTAGGAACAGCAAAAAAGAGAGAGGCCAAAGTTGTATCTGTTGTTTGTGTGCGTACGTGTGCTTGCGTGTGTATGTGTGTGCGCACGTGAGTGACGAGGTCCAATGTTGGTGTAGGACGAGAACAAATGGCAAGATCCGTGACGTGCTTCTAGATGATCCAAACTTCAAAGTGTCTCCCGCTTCTCGTCGTGGTTTGTGCGCGCAAGATTGGACAAAGGGGGAGGGAGGATGGAGGAGGATGGAGGAGGAAGAAAGTAAAAAGAGAGGAGAGAGAGAGAGAGGCGAGAGTCTTTGGGGCTAGGGAAAACGAGGCTGGTGTTTAAAAAGACGAGGTCCTGGACTGAACCTACCTTACCTTACCTACCTTACCGATACCTACCTACACTTTACCCCGTCGCTTCCCTCGATTTGCATCCGGCACGCGGCAGAAACGCCCGATTCCGCGTCTCAACATGGACCGGTCTTGTTGCTCTGCTTCCCAAGGTCCAGTCTTGTCATCGATCCGTGTTCCTCCCCTGACTCCATGTTGGCTGATGTGCATCGTCTGGGACATTTCCTCTCTGCAAAGCACTCGCTCAACTTGGGACTCATTACTTATACAGTCAAGTTCACTGCACATCGTCCTTGAAGCTGCCCGCATGTGCAACAGGCGCAAAGCAACCGAGAATGGTCTTGGCCCTCGCTCCTTGTTGGTGCCGCGTGACTTTGCACCGTGCTGTTTCGGACCTGATAAGCATTTGATCGTCTTGTCTTATGCCAATGATGGATCATCAAGTCAGCGCCAGCAACGCCTCGCTCCAGTCTCAACCTTTGTCTTCATCAACAGTCAAGTCATCCATTGATCGTTCTATAAATCGTCCGCCAAGCAGTCGTATCTCATGTCCGTCCATCTTTATGACTCCGGATGCCCCCCGCTATAGTTTGAAGCTATATCCCGGCTGCTGCCCAATCTGTTAGTCAGGGTCTTTGCTCAAAGCATTCAGGGGGTCCTGCTTGTGCTCCGTGGACGAATCTTGACTAGCCCTGGTGTTTCACGCCAAATACACTGATCACAGATGAATGCGCGCCCAGCTGGACCGATGTAAAGCTCAGTCCGCTCCCCAATCGGACTTTCTTGGCTTGACCATCAAACATCATCTACTCTCTCTCGTCGCTTCATTCTTACCGTAACCGTATCACGGACGTTCTTAAACAGGCTCGAGCCGCTCGGCATGGCAATCGAGATACGACAGTATAGCCTCGAAAGTCGCAACGATACTCGGCTCTTACGCCTCTTCACTATAGCCCAATCGGCCCCGTCAATCTGTTAACGTTCGACGTGGTATCCTCCATGTTGAAGTGTTCAGCTGATACACCACGGTGCACTCGAGACTTACAATCTCCTCATGTCTAAGCCTAGAGATTCTCTTATCACGGAGAGAAATGAGGTCGAAATGGCAAGTCCGAATCACCGGCTCTCGTACTAATTGCTGCCGCAGGTATTGCACGCCTCTAGGCCAAACGGCGCAGTGATCACGGGATGTTTGGCATAGCAGTCCCAAGCAATGCAACGACTGGACTTGGCCAGAGTGTGATGCATGAATGGTTATGTATTTTCGCCATCTTGAGCTGCTGGGCTGATATTCTCGTGCCTAGGACTTTTGCTTCCCTGATACAGATGCTGGCGGTTGTGGGCTTCTGTTCTCACTCCTAGGATTGAAAGAACTGGATCCTTTTCCGCGTATCAGCGTTGAACTCGGTTCCATCACTTCAATGGTTTGATTCTCAAGGTGAAAAGGAACATGGTTTGTAATTTATTCATATCTCTGATAACATACCGAGAACATGGTTAAGAGCGATTACCGTCGCGCTTCTTTCATCAATGACCGTACCACCTCGTCAAACCCCCGCTGCTTCACCTCGGACTCCATGTCATAGGCAAACGCCCTCCAGAATCGCGTTCAATTGCGATGAGTTACGACACGAGGAAGACATGATTTGTACTGAGTTAGATTGATGCTCGATCAGCGCGAATATCATGTTGCAAACGTCCAGGGGCGGCTGGATGTGCCAGAATATGCTTCCAATCAACACGCCCTAAACAAACAACACTGCCATGCGCTGGTCCCCTCGATCGCGACTTTACGAAACAGAGGCGCAATGACGAGCATGGCGTTCTCGGCTTCCACAAATTTCAAACCTTATAGGACAACACATTCATCGAAGTTGGCATCAAGGATATCGCTGTCTAAATATAGCCTCATCGGCAAACAGCGGCGCTTCTTTCTCGTCTGCGATTGCGACTTTCGCCTACTGAGGCCATGCTACTCTACGAGACACCTTCCTCAAGGGCTGGGCCGCTCATAAATTCATGCACCTTTACAACAGGGAAAATTACCCACCGTTGAAGAGCTATGACCCGAGCTTGATGCTGCCTCAAACACCAATTTTTGATTCATCTATCTAGCATTAGAAACGCCGCGTTCGGGTGAAAACGCCGGGCGAAAGGAGTGGGCAGCATGACAAGGGTATTTTCGCGGCGGCGTAAGAAAGCGGTCAGACGTGCCCAACAGATTCGAGTTGATGCTTGCCGACATGAACGCGCGCAATGGTCTCTACTGTGCCGCTGTCTCCTCCTTTACTGGCACCGCAGGAGCCTCAATGGCAGTCTTGGGCTCTACAGGAAGAGCCTCCTTTTCCGATTTGACCTCAGGCACGGCATCCGCCTCGGTGTGCAAGGCTGGCACTTCGTGAGCGACCTCGGTGGCCGGCGCCTCGACGGGCGGCTTCTCCTCGACCTGGAGTTCCGACATGGCTGCGACGGGGGCCTCACCAGAATCGACAGGAGCAGTCTCGGCCTGGACCGGCTCCGGGGCGGCTTCGAGAGCGGGCGCGTCGGAGAGAATGACCGTCTGGCCGTCCTTGACGCTGGGCCCCTGACCGCCGTACTCCCGCGGCAGGCTGGCGGCGATGGGCTTGAGCTCGGTGGCGAGGGTGGTGCCCGAGGTCATGGGGTGGAACTTGCGCTGTGTGGCCGGGGCGAGGAAGATCTTCATGGCGCCAAAGACCCAGCCCATGATGGCCGGCACGTTGACGAAGTACTTGTGCGAGAGCAGCTCCGGGTAGGCCATAGAGAAGACCTGAATGGTTTCCTTACTGGCGGCCTTGACGTCGGCGTCCATGCGGAAGAAGCTGACGGACTGGTAATCGTGGACCTGGACCATCTGATGAGGATCGGGAGCGCCCTCGGCGATGGGCTCGGTGATTTCGTTTAGGCGCAGCTTCTGCACGCCGAGCTCCATGAGAGCGGCGCGCCACTTGATGAACCTGATTCCTCATGTCATCAGTTTTCGTTGCTCATGAAGCGAAGCAACCACAACACGAATGGGGGAAGGGACAGGTTTAGAGAGAAAAGAACATACTCTTGAACATTGCCAAAAGTGGCCTTCTTGTCCTTGACGGAGCCGTAAATATTCCAGGTAATAACCGTCTCCTTTCCATTCGCATCAGCATCGGCGCCATCGTCCTCCTTATGGACCGTTACGTATCCGAGGCCGCCAAACTTGGCGCGGTCAAAGGCGTGGGCGACGAGGCCAGCCGGGTTCATCTTCTTGCGCCACTCAAGAGCATCGACGAGCTGCTTCTCCGCCGCAGGGACGGCATCGCTGTTTGCGCGCAGGAACTTGCACAGCACGACCTGCGTAGGAGCGTGGTCTGCGGACGCGCTGAGCTCTACTCCCCACATCTCAGAGTGTCCAGCCTGGGCGATTATCTGCGGCAGCCGAGCCGTGAGCTGCGCGAGGGGCGTCTCTGTCGCCATGATGCCTTTTTTTTTGGTGGTCTTTCCTCCCGTCGAATTTTCTTTATCTCGCGGGTTTTGGACTTGTCCCCGGTTGGGATGATCCTAGGCACGATCGGCGCGAGACACTCGACACCACACACACAAGGGCGGTGGGAGCCTGGAGGGGTAACGTACGGACCACGCACGCGCCCACTGGAGATTTCCCTAACAGCTCTAAAGAGCTCTTGTTAGATCAACGAAGGACGAGCACGGACGGACAAGGTAGCAGACACGCACACACACAAGACAGGGTAAAAACGCGTGAGGCTCAAGAGGGAGAAAAAGGTATCCCGGAGCGGCGTGTGTGCGCGGACAATGTTTTGCGGTCTATGTCGAAGAGAAGGAAAGAAAAATTTTGAGAACCTGGAGGGGTAAAGGAAAAACCTGAAACAAGATGCAGCACTGTGAGAGGGGGGCAGAAAATTGATCACGACGGGGGTAGGTGGTTAACTTGACGAGACGCAGCACAGTGAAAGAGAGGGAAAAGGAAAGAAAGAAAGGTAGAGCTTTTGGACCGCCCGGGGAGTCTTGGGTTGAGAAGAGAGCGAGATGATGGGGCGAGAAGAGAGCGAGATGATGGGATGAGTGTGAAAAAGAAACGAAAGGTGCGAGGCAGGGACACGAGGTCAAGAACTTGGAAATTCATTGACGAGAAAAGCAGAAGCAGCAGAAAGAAGAAACAACAAAACGGTCACCACCCACCGACCGTTGCAACGCTACGATTATCCTAACCCCCAAGCCTCTTCTGAGAAACGCCGTACAAATACCGGGCTCTCTTCACCAAATCCAGCAATGAGCTTGAAGCCAAAGTTACGATGCTGGCGTGTCCCGTGGAGGCGTCTTTCTGGGCTTGCTAAACGAGCGAATCGGGAGTCGGATCGCGTCGAGTGAATGCCCCTGGGGAAGGGCAAACGAGTAAACAAGTACCGGGTCTGGGAGCCCTTTTTTTTCTACTGTATGTTCTCTTGGCCGTAAAGAACCCATGTTTTTGTGGCTGAGGGGAGAAATTGCGCTCTTCTCTGCCCAGCGATATGCCTCTTTCATCTTTACCAAACGGCGTGTGTGAGGCTCAATGGTGAAAATACTGAGTACTGCATACTGCATACTGAACGGAAAGATGGTCATGAACGTTCCAAGTTTGGAGCTGACGACTTGAGAAGGCGGTTCAGATTGATTAATTCCTTTACACGGGCTCGCCAAATATCCTTCAGGACATGACAGTATGACTGGCACACGTCCAACACCATGAATCCTCGTCGTCCAAAGTGCAATCTTGTCAAGTTCTCGCTCAAAGTGTCTACGTGTGGTTTTATTAAGCTTCCGCAATAACGTTACGTCTCTCCAAGGGAAATACAGCGTCCTCGACGGTGCATAGGCAGGTTCTATTGCTCGGGTCCGAACGGCGAGACTACCTACCATACCCATCTTTCCCCAAAAGCCCAGTCTATCTACCCTACTCCCGATTCCCAATCTGCGTATGCAGTATGCACCCAGGTCCGCGTCAATGATGATCCTCAAAACCACAGCCACAAGTCGCTGTCTAGCCAAAAGGTCTAGATCAAAGACTTCAAGAGCCAGTAATAGCATCCCGCTGCAAGAGGAAGCAAAGACTTCTACGGCCCCATTCAGTTCATCCAGAACCCAAGCAACGAAGAGGGGAAGAAAGAGCGAAACCGTCGTCCCATGGCAACGTCGGCAGACCATAGAAGTTTTCCATCCCCTTGTCTGCCCCAACCTCCCCCTTCACGGATGGCCCTCACGGGTTACACGACGTCGCCGTGGCTACGCCATGGGCAAGGCACGCGAGAGGATGCGCTCGACGGCCGAGAACTCGGCCTGCGCCGCCTGGGCGAGCGTCATCTGGTCAAACTGCGGGCCAAAGTCGTGGCCGACCTCTGCCCAAAAGTAGCCCCAGTGGGCGTCGGTCTGGCGTCCCTTTTCCTGCAGGTCCGTCCGGCTGGCGTGCGGTCGGCCGAGCAGGTCGCGGTGCGTCTGCTCGCGGATGGTGGAAATGAACCACTGCGAGAGAGTAGGCAATCGTCGTCAGCATGATAAAACACACCGCCATACGTCTTAATTCGGCAGATTCCCCATCCTCGTTTGACAATGATGAAAACGGGTAGGAAAGACCAGTGCCGGAAGAACAGGATAGAACAGTAACATCAAAACTCACCTCAATCACATCCAGTGGCACCCCCGGCTTGGGCGCCAGCGAGTACTGGTGGCGCCAGGCGTGAGCAAACAGCGGCTGCCCAAAGAAGCGCTGATCCGCCTCGGGCACGCTTAGCAACCAAGCCAGGTTGTCCTTCATCAGCGGCGTGAATCCTGGGCACCCCATGGCCGTGTTGGTCAGGCGCGCCAGCAGCTGCGGCGTCAGGTTGATCGGGTCCGTCCCGCGATTGACCTTGTCCGCGAGAACCTGGAGGAGCCGCTCCGTGGCGATGTAGACGGCGTGTCGCTGGCTGATGGTGATGGAGTCGGTCGCGTACCAGGGGAATTTCTTGAGCGTGCTGATAAGGCACTCGTACGGTCGCTGCGGGCAGTCCTTGGAGTATGGCGACTGACGAACAAGATAGATTAGCAAACGGATTGGATTCGTCATCTTTCTTCCACAGATGGGCACGTACCCGATGAGGCACCTCGACGTGCTTTATGAGCATCACCATTTCCTCCTCGGAAATGAACCCGCGAAAGTTCTCCCACGCAAACTCTGGGTTAAACGGCTTAAAGTGAGGCGTCACGCCGTCCCAGATGAGGCCCCGCGCCAGCGGGAACAAGTCCTTCATCAAGCTCGCCTGACTCGACAGCTCTACCTCTACGGGCCGGTCCCCGAGGCGACTAATTCGACCCAGCTGTATGCTGTGTTGGTGCTTGTCGACGGCCTTCATGGCCTCCTCGAGGTCCACAAACTCGACATAAGCGTCCATCGTCTTGCTCGTGACCCTCTCCATGATGATGTGGACAGGCTCGTCCCCGTCATTCAAGATCTTGGAGTTTCGCCCTAGCAGAGCAATCACCTCGGCTCGTCTGGTGGCAAATGGAATCTGGGATATGTGAGCTAACTGCCAAATGTCAAATGCAGGGATCTACAAACATTCTTGAGCTTCACGACGCCGTGATTCACAGCTTTCGCCATTCGAGGCGCCTCGATGAACGGAAAATTGGCCTGGCCCATGGCGGTCGACAGCGAAGGCAGACCAGTAGGGGTATCAAGGAGCTGCTGCAACTCCGGAGAGCGAACAAGCTGTGACTGCTGCACCACAAGAGTAGTGGGAGTAGGCGAGGCGGGCTTCCAAGAAAGAGCCTCTTGGCCATTTGCCGCATGGACGACGGCCTGAGTCTCCGGCACGGTCGGTAGCTGACCCTGAGCACCGATCCCCTGCTGCTGTCCGCTCAAGAGTCCAGACGGATCAAACTTTGGCGGAGGCTCGCTGGCCACAGACGACTGACCGATGGATCGCGGCGCATAGCTCCGCGGCTCCGTCAAGTTCGCCGACATGGAGCTGGCCGGGCTGAACGGGTACCCATTCGCGCGAACGCCCTCTGTTCCGCGGGAAGACGCAGGGCTGATGAGACCCAGGATACTTCCGCAAGACTGACTCTGGGGAATGCCCATCGCCGCCGCCGCACCATTCGGCTTTGCAAAGATGGCAGGTGGTCCGACACCAAGGTTGCCAGGCATATGAGTTTGTGCCTGGGCAGGAGCGAGAGGGTGTTGAGCCGGCTGGAGGCCGTTCTGCTGCCCACCAACTCCCTGAGGAGCGTTTTGACCGACGGTGCCGCCCAAAGTAGCATCCTAGGATACTTGAGGCTGTGCACTGTCGCTGTCGCGAAGCGTCTTGTTCAGAAGCTGGAACGTGATCTCGTTGAAGAGATTGGGTCCTGCTGCCGGCGCTCCTGGCGCGGCAATAGTGTTGGATCGGGCCTTGACGGCAGGGCCTCTGACGGCAGATGACTGACCGACATTCTGCGAATCACTTTCGTGAATAGCATCTTCGAGACACTTACCCTGGTCAAAGCCATGAGCCGACTCGGATTTACTTTCCTCGGTGTTCTGTCCGCGAGCGCTCAAAATCTCTTCTTCTTTCTCGAGAGAATTGCCTCCAATGCCGACATTAAAGTCATCTGACTCCTAAATCACGGTCAGACTCTCATCGCTTCTGTTCACGATGGAAAAGACACTTGACACTTACTGGAGCAGTGTACCATGCAGAAGCAGGAACCCAGGCGCTGCACTCCGGGTTCAGGGTGCTCGTTCCAGCGGAGTGCTGCTGTCGGGCGTTGCCGCCGTCATCACAACCACTCCCACCGTCGGTCTTGGCGGTGGCTCGAACATTTACCGGACGAGACTCGGCGTTATCGGGTTCGAGACGCATGCCATTGTTCTCCCTGTTGGCTTGGCCTCGTCTAAACCTTCCGCGTCTGCTCGCCATGATGAGGAGTTCTGGTGAGAAAAGAGTCAGCAGCGTAAGATTTGAGCAGGCTCCGACGAGAAGAAAGCAAAAGAAGCAGACGAAATGGATAGCTGGATGTCAAGCAATGTTTGGCGCGGTTAGGTGATTTGGGGTTTCGGCGAGTAGAGACGGAAAAAATCAAAACACGCTGGGATGAATACGAATGAACAGACGTGCCTTGGAACTCGAGCAAAGCAAAGACGCCGCTATTCTTATTGACCTTCTTAGAACAAAGATGCACTCTTCAACCCTTATTTCTTGCTCTGAAAAGGGAAGGAAAGTTAAGGTTCCCGAGGATAAGGGAGCAAGAGGTGCACCAAGATGAGAAGAGAAGAAAGCCTGAGCCTCAGCAACCGAGCTGCCGATTTTTGCACCTAGCCGTGTTTTGCAACAAAACAGCGGTGTGAGAGGCACGAGACTCAAATCTCGCTTCAGAGCAGCTCATTCAGCGGCTGTTCTATTGTTGGCTCGGGGAGGGTGTTACCAGTATGGGAGCTGGTGCCTAGATGCTGAACAGGCTGCTGGCCCATATACAGCAGGCCCTCCATGACTCTCGCTGCGGTGCCTTGACCGGATCCTCTATCGCACTAGTCCCAATCAGCTATGGTATTGCTCGGCAGAACTGTTCGTATGATGCATGGTGAAATTGCACAACGGAGCAAGGACTGTGTTTGCGTCTGAGGGTTCATGGAGGCAAAGGATGGCGGCAGCATTTCGATTCTTCCAAAAGTAGATGCTTGTTGCCTACATCAAATCATTCGACCTTTCCAAGAAGTCAATTTTCGAGGCAATACTATGCTGATTGCAAGTTGGCGGATGGTGCTATTGTGCTGCTCGACAATACGCCCGTACCGCTTGAGCGGACAATAGACAGCTTTAACCAATTGTCCGCCATATTGCAACACGCTAAGAGAGACCAGAATGGTTTAGGTGCATCGAAAAGGATTCGCTGTATGATCCGCAGCCGTACGGCTCGCAATAGCTCAAAGGATGGCCTTTTTCCGCGAATATCAAGGTTGTTCCACGCATATCATTGTCAACCGCGGTCAATAATCAAGTTTGAAGTCAGCAATGACATATCTGTCACGTCAAAGTCAAAGAAGTCCCAGAAACGACATCTATCCCGGACGATTAGCCATTCGAATAAAGTCATGTTCACGTCTAAAGAGCAGATTCCGAGACTCAAGAATATGCGTGTCGCGGAAAAGGTAAATCGCCGGTTTCATTGCAGCATGATGTGGCAGCTGTGCGTCTAATTCGTCATGCCCTCTTCTCCTGTTCCTTGTCTTTAGTATAGCGTGTGAAACCGACTTCGAGCCTAGTGTTCGCCCAGCAGACCCTCACCCAAGACGGAATCATCGCTGAGATAGTGAAAGCGATCAACGCTTCACTCAGTCAAACTGTCGGAATGTCAGTCACATTGATCAGATAACCAAGAGTACTTTTCACGGCGCACCGGTGTCAAGAAAGACTCTGCGACAAATCTAGCTCTTGCGTTCAACTGCGGGCGCATCAGCGATAGAAGATCCAGAGTACATCAGGCAGGGACGTACGAAAAGTTTCATCTCGGATATTTCCTTGTCGACATCTTCCATGAATTGTATAATGAAGTCGACCAGCTTATGCTTCAGCATCTCATCGGTATGGAAGTTTGTTATTAAGAACGAAATATCGTAGCCCTTGGAATCGGTTAGCGGCCATGCAATGTGATTTGACACCGCTGCTCGGTGAAATTGGGGAAGCAAACCTTGATAGGTTTTCGCCGAAGGATGAAGAAGGATTCGGCTCTTTGTGTTAAGAAGCGTGTAAACTTGTGCACGAGGATATGCTCGATCTCGTCGGCTTGCTTGATCTTAATACTGATTCGGATGGAGTTGATGCTCGGCTCAATCAGGACGCGCTCGTTTTCGTTGCGCGCAATCGTCAAGGGCGTCAGAAGAACCTCGGGAGAGGTGCGAGCTTCAATCTCGGGGACGTTGTGCCTCTCGGCCGTCTGGGAAGCGAAGTTGGATAACGTTAAGGCTGCCGTCAGGCTGCTGCGGACGCACTGCAGGTACGGCCGCAGTGATTGGGACTGTGGACATTGAGTGTCAGCAGATCCATCGTATACGGAAGCTGACTGTGATGGGTATACTCACCATGGCTGCTGAGGACAGGCACCAATGGCTGACCACGCAAACGGAGGCTTGTCTCGATAAATGCGATGTTGTCGTTGGAAGAACCGCAGCGGTGCGAATGACCGTTGGAGCTGCTGTCTGGACTCCGGAGTCTCGAGGTACGTCTTGGCGGGGTCTGACGTTGCGCGGTGGGGCCGCAAGGTAGAACGCGCAACAGCTTGATGGATTGGGAGATGAATCACGTGACCACCATCGAAGATATGGCTATGCCGAGTTCCTGGATGGCAATGGGTCGAAGTGTCCGGTCTGGATGTGACTTTTGAGGTTCTCTGAATCACTTACTAACGAGATGATGCGAACTTGATACGTGTACTTAACACCACAAGCTGTAAGTCTGTCGTCAAACTGAACCGGGAATTGCAATCTGAGCCCACATGCGGAGCACTCCGAAAGGTTCTCATCGCACAAACCCGACAGACTCTGCCATGAAAATGTTATAAGTGCATGGGCTAAGTTATGTCGATTGTCCTGCGCGTAATATCAGGTGCTCAGAAGGTGCGGTTCCTTCACCTTGACGATTTGCAGCTCAATCCCCAGCATCGCATGGGGTGCGGGGCACTTCGATGTCAGCAGTCTAGCCACTCTGGCCTGCTCGCGCCACAAAGTCAAGCCACGGTCCGCTGAACTCAGGTAGCAGCGCGGTGACGCAGCAGCGCCTCCTGCCACTTTCGCTTTCCCCCAACTTTCCAGCCCTCGGTCAATAAACTTGCCTCCATCCCCTCCTTTCATCCCCTCGACGCCAGCTGGGCTGCTGATCGAGATTTTTCTGCATTCTCGGTGCTCGGCGCTTTCACGTACTTTTATTTCGCGGGCCTTTCCCGTCACAGCATTCATCATGGCGACATTCAACGGTTCGTGCAGTGCTTTCGCCTCCGCGACATTCCGCCTTTTCATGACTGACCAGCTTCTCGCGCACAGTTGTAGTCAAGCACCAGGGCAAGAAACACGATGTCGAGGTCGACCCCAGCTCCACAGGTGAAGACTTCAAGCTTCAACTATTCAGCCTCACGAATGTCGAACCAGACCGACAAAAGATCTTCATTAAAGGCGGACAGCTCAAGGATGATGCCGACATGGGCAAGCTCGGCCTAAAAGAGGGTCAGAATCTCATGATGATGGGCACTCCAAGCTCTGCTCCTTCACAGCTCGTTCGCCCCAAGGAGCAAATCAAATTTGTTGAGGATATGACGGAGGCAGAGCAAGCTCAGCAGATCGGCGCCACGCCGGCGGGTCTAGTCAACCTGGGGAATACTTGCTATCTCAACTCGACGCTGCAGACCTTGCGGTCCATCCCAGAGCTCCAGACAGCCTTGACTGGGTACTCTGACTCGTCCAGCACGATGTCCGGCCTGACGCGGATGGACCTTGCCGCTCAGCTGTCCAGCTTGTACGACAAGATGAGCAAAACGCAGGAGGCATTCCCGCCGATGAACTTTCTCAGCGCTCTTCGAATCGTTTTTCCTCAATTTGCCGAAAAGGCTAAATCCAACAACGGTTATGCTCAGCAGGATGCAGAGGAGGCTTGGTCTCAAATTGTGCAGCAGCTCGGCCAAAAGGTCAAGGTGAAGGACTCGGCAGATTCGCCTGAAATGTCTTTTGTCGACAAATACATGTCAGGCGAGTTCTCATCGACGATGGAATGTGACGAGGAAGAGGCGCGCACTGCTGGAGAACAAAAGATGGTTTCTACTGACCAGTTCTACAAGCTCAACTGCCATATTGATGGCACCACGAATCACCTTCGCGATGGCATTCTCGCCGCCTTGAGCGAGAAGTTGGAGAAGAAGTCGGAAGTACTTGGTCGCGACGCCGTATATACCAAAAAGTCCAAAATTTCGCGAGCACCCAAGTATCTGACGGTTCACTTTGTGCGCTTCTTTTGGAAACGAGAGACACAGAAGAAGGCAAAGATTATGCGCAAAGTCACATTTCCTCAGGAGCTCGACATTATCGAATTTTGCTCGGACGAGCTCAAGAAGGCCTTGATACCCGTGCGCGACAAGGTTCGCGAGATCAGAAAGGACGAAGAGGACATTGAGCGCGCTCGCAAGCGTCGCAAGAGGAACCCGGAGCAGGAGATGGCGGATATTCCTGGCGGTGCTGGCCTTCCTTCGGAAGCTGAGAAGCAGGCCAAGCAGAAGGCCGAGACAGAGAAGAAGGGAAAGCCTTCAGACGGCGACACGGTCATGGAGGAGACTTTCAAGACGGATGCTGAGATTGATGCCGAGAAGGATGCCCAGGTTCTGGCGGCCAAGAAGGAGCTCAACGCCATGATTGACCCGGCACTGCGCCGCGACGACGGGGCGAATCAGTCTGGATTGTACGAGCTCCGGGGTGTAGTAACGCATCAGGGTGCCAGCGCCGACAGCGGCCACTACACAGCCTATGTCAAGAAGTCAGCCCCCATCGACCCCAAGACGGGCAAGAAGGGTGAGGAAGACGGCAAGTGGTGGTGGTTCAACGATGACAAGGTCAGCGAGGTGACGGTGGACAAGGTGGAGGCGCTGGCTGGAGGTGGAGAGTCGCACTCCGCACTCATTCTTCTCTACAAGGCCATTCCGCTGCCGAGTTCTCACGGCACCATGGACTGAAGACCGTCATGAGGGACGTCTCCTTGTCACGGAATGAGAAAAGGAGGCGAATGGCGAAGGAGCAACGTCGGCACAAGGAGCGTAGAAAAAAGGTCCATGGGATAGAATAGTCGTCATGACATGATTTGGGGTATCTCTTTACAGTACTATGACTCGACTCCGTGGCAACGCAAAGCGGGCCGTGATGTACTGACAACAGCGTTGATCACCGACTTACTGAACCATCTCTTGTGGTCGAAAGGCGCACTCCTCTCACAGTTTTCACCTTTTGGTCCGTTCTACCGGGGTTTCCCTTGTACAGACTCGCGTTCCTTGACCCGTTGACGGAAAAGCTCGAGCTTCCTTTCCAAAGCGACTTTCTGCTGCAGCAAATGGTCCTTTTGCGTCTGAAGAATGGCAATCTGCTGCGCAGGACTAGTCTGGCGGAATTCACGGATAGCCTAGAGCAATGACGTGTAAGCAAGATTACATACTGTTGGCAGCCACCCCCCCAAAAAAGGGTGGGGAGAGAGGAAATCGCACCTGTTCCTTTTGGCTGTCTGCCTTGAGCTGGGCACCGGTGATGGAGCCGACGGCAATGACTGCGGCGATGGCGGCGGCCCAGACGCCGCGCTTGATCTTTTCCTGCCTGGTCCAAGTGTGGGACATGGCGGCGGAGACGGCGCGGCCGAAGAGGGTGGATGACTGCTTGGCGGCGGTGTCGACACAGGTCGTCGTCGTCGTCGTCGAGGAGGGGACTCGAGGGTATTGAAGGAGCCTCAGCCGCCCGTGGAGGGGGCGGGAGGACTTGGGCTTCACCAGATGGCGCGCCAGATTTTGTCGGCGAGCTCGCGGCGCTCGTCGGCGGTCATGCCCCGTGTCGAGGCGCTGGCGACGGAGGAGGAAGACGGCGATGAGGAGGAGGAGGAGGAGGAGGAGGAGGCGAAGCTTGCGATGCTTGTCGAGCGGACGTGGCGTGTGGGTTGAATCAAGGTTGGCAAAGGTGCGCTGGCTGCTTCGTAAGAGTTGTTTGCGCGGTGGTTCAGCAGGTCGGCCCGGGACAACACCCAAGGTGGAGAGGAGGAGGATTTTGAGGATGTGGACGTTGCTGTTGGCGATGGCGGGCTCGGCGGGAAGCTGTAGGTGTAAAATGTGGTCAATTCGACGTCTCCGGAGACTGGCCAAGACGGTGAAGTCGTGTCTGGCCTATCCGGCGCAGCATCTCGGTCTGCTGTATTCATATTCGTAGCGCGCAAGGGCATCGCTGTGCGGATGAGTAAGCGTGCGGCGGCGTCCATTTTCCTTTCCTATACTTTTTTCCACTTTCTCTCTCTTTGATAATTCCCAGGCTTAATTCAGAATTAGAGGGACGAATACTGTACAACGAAGCCATTCGTGAATAGGAGAGAACGTGATTTTGAGATCAAGAAGAGAGGCAGATATAGACATTTTGCCTCGGAAACATGGAATGTCGAGCTTCTCGGCCTTGCGTGTCAAAGAGGCACGCACGGCCCCTTTTCAACTGGACGGACGTTGTGAGCCTCCGACTGGAGACTGCCATACAGAAGGGGGGAAAGGGGGGAAAGGGGAGAGGGAGTGGGAAAGAGGCGACAACCTCAAACTGTAAACTAAGAGCGCAGGGGGAACGGGAACAACCACGGGTGAAAGATGAACGGGGGTTCCGTCAGGACGGCAAAGTCCATGTCGCGACATGGAATATTGCAAGTCGCAGCGGTAAAACACGGAGACTGCCTCTTTGCTCCATGGTTTCTTGACTTTATTATTCCCCGCCCGCCCCCGTCCGTTGCCGGTGGGATGCAAGTTATACACGAGTTGCAGCACCCAGGTATCAATCACAAGGCGGGCAGATACCCACGGCACTCTTACTCACTGCCTAGTAACTTATCTTGCTACTTGTGCGGAGAGGGTGAAACTGCCCTGTCCCGGGGTGTCTGTCGATCTCTGGCGAGGCTGATTTGATCTCCGAGAGTCCCGGATTTCTCTGAAAGTTTTCGAACGCATGCCAGAGGGGCATGCCTTCTCTGTGTTACGCAATATTAGTCAAAACGAATGACTTACTCAACTCGGGAATTCATCTCGTCAGCGTGGATTGCTTCGCTTTGCGCGCGCGAAACCTGCAGTCACTATACAACCTTTGGGGCAATGCGCTTTCCGCGTGTTGTCAAGGACCGCTCAGTCCTTTTCGAAGTATTCCCCGTGACGGCTCCTACCATGGATCTGAGACGCCAGCACAGTTTCCGAAACCTCAGTATCCCCTTGAACGTCCGTGTCGAATACCAACGTCGCCGCACCTACCCTACATTCGCAACTTGAAATCTGGTAAATGAAAAGAGTGTTTGTTAAACATTGAACGGTATCCATCTTGATAAGTATAAAAGTCGAATCATTGAAATTCTTAGACTTTGCTACCTGGTTTGTTACCTAGAATGTGCGCGTTTTACCCATCTATCACCGTGGGGAAGAGCTTGTATCATAACATTGAAATTACCAGACCTCAATTTCAGTTCGACGACTGGAAACAACTACCCTTTGATTCGACTGCCATGTCCAACATATCCTCTACGGCCTGTAATTGACAGAATACACCTTCCAAAACGCACAATCACTTCCCAAGTCTAGCTTTCCTTTCTTACTGACACCAAGAAACTTGCCGGTCCCTTTGGCCTGGAAACTGTACCCCTTGCCAGCTTCAAAGCCGACTGTAAAGATCTGCGCGTTCTCCTTTTCACTGCACAGCTTCAATCCCGCACCGATGAAGCGCTTGTCAAGACTGCTGGAGAGCGTAAACTCGTCGCCTCCCAGTCGCACTGCATGCGCCGTCCAGCGCTGACCCGGGAGCTCGTGCCTCTCCGTAGACGGGCTCACGCCGACCTGCCCCTGTTCATGTTGCTGGACGACGCGAGACTTGAGCGCCGCCGCCAATGCGAAGCCGTTCATCTCCAGGACGAGGCTGCGGCCCTCGGTGAGCCGTCCCCGGACCGGCTTGAAGCCAGGCTCAACGAGGGAACTCACCTGCGGCTGGGCCTCGCTCACGCCGTACGGCACGGGCGGGCGCGGCTGCGGGTGCAGCGCCATGCAGTGCGCGGCGCCGTCAAAGTTGCCCTGCGGATTCCGGTGCGGCTCCGGCGCGGCAGGGAACTCGGGAACACTCAGATCGGGCCTGTCAAAGTCAAAGGCCGCGACGAGGTCGCCCATGTTGCGCCGCCGCCAGGGCACCATTTCGTCCGTCGTCACGTTGCGCCCCTTGGCCGCCTGCCACCTCTCGACGAACAGCAGCTGCGAGTTGTGGTCCGAGTGCTCCGCGTACACGCCGCCACGGCGCGTCCACGGCGAGATGATGTACATGGGCACCCGGAACCCCGGCCCGGCAAAGGTGTGTCCGACCTGCCCGTACGGGTCGTCGAGCCACTCTCCCGGCGTCCCGTCCGGCGCCCGGAACGGGTCCACGTGGTCGAACCAGCCGCCCGTCTCGTCAAAGGAGACGATGAGCGCCGTCTTGGCGTACTTGGGCGACTTGACGACGGCCTCGGCAATCTTCCTCTGCAGCCATGCCCCGTCGTGCGGCGAGTATGGCGCGTGCTCGGAGAGCTCCGTCGGGCCGATGATGTAGGAAATCTCGGGCAGGCTCCCGTTTGCGGCCTGCGCGTAAAAGGTGTCTAGGGATAGCCCCTTCATGCCCTTTTCGTGTAGCTTGGAGCCTTCCTTGGCTTTCTGGAACTGCTCGAACCACGCGAATGGGTTGTCGTCAAAGTTGTCGGCGTCTTGGTACACCTGCCACGTTACGCCGGCCTCTTCGTAGTACTCGGCGGCCGTCTTCCACTTTAGGGGGTAGCAGTTGATGCCGCCTGCCTCGCAGCCCGGTGTCTCGTTGTTGTCTATGTATGGGTTTCCTCCCTGGTCCGGTCTCTGTGGGCTTCCCGGGACGTTGATGGATCCAGTGGTCCAGGTCACTCTGTTCGGCGAAGTAGATGCAATGACAGATTCCTAAGTTGTCGTGAGTTTTCAGAAACTCCAGGCTCGATGCCAGAGTGTATGATACATGTAGACTCCCACTTACCTGGTACATGTCGGCGACGACCCATTCGTCGGCCAGGGTCCATTGCGTTGGTATATCCTGCCGTTTGTAGAAGCCGATACTCCATGGCGTGTTGTTGAGTGCCCAATGGTCGTTTGTGCCGTGATTCCACGCAGCGTGGTTCTGGTACCATCCGTTGCTCCCTGCAATCATGCACTGCGTTGTCTGAGGCCAGTCTCCGCCGAGATAGTTCAAGTACCACGGTGTGATATACTTTGTTCTGTTATTGGCACCTGGCTCTGCGATTTGTTGCCAAACGGGAATACCATTGTTCATTTGGAGGTTTGCGTCGTTGAAGCCTCTCACCCCGGCCATTGTGCCAAAGTAGTGATCAAAGGCTCTATTCTCTGGACTCTGGCAATCAGTACTTTCAACTTCTCCCTCTTGCTCGGATATCTCCTACCTTGCATGAAAAGGACTACATGGTCAATGTCAGCCAGTCCCCCAGCCATGACAGTCCCGCCAAGGCCTGCCGAGGCGACCAGCACCGACTGTACGGACCGCATCAATGCATTCATTGATATTGCTGCGGTCTAAGAATAAGACACACTGACTCTATCGGAAACATTGAAAACCATCAGATATACACGACATCTAGCGGAAGCGTCTATACTAATATTCTTTAGCGGTATCCCGCAGTACGCCTCCCGTCCTGTCTCCCGCGCACGTGGTGTAACAGACGCCGGCAGCACTAAGCCTAACACCTGCCGCATGCCGCCGTCTCTTGCCGATTCCGCCTTCATCTTATTAAAGCTGGGGAACGCAGGTTCCTGGCATTCCAATCGGAGGAAGGGTGGCAAAGCTGCAGTATGGGTTGCATAGCGCCGCTCGCCAATGACACCCCAGAACAACGGCTCATGGCCGCAGTCACGACGCACATGGCTCGACGTGAGCCTACACTCTCCGCATGTGGTCCTGCTGATGATGACTTTCCGGAGTGAATTGAACGTCAGAAGACCGCCGAGGTAGTATTCTACTTCAACGCGGCTTTGTCCGGGGGTTTCACTGACACAATAATCTTGCGACGAAACCCGCTTGCTCTTATCTCAGGTTCATTTGTGCAGGAAAGCTGAGCGCGGGGTGCATACATACGACTTTGATGCTTCTTTCATCTGCCGGCAGCATGTCGATTTGCATAGAGCCACATAATGTTGGTTATAGTTTTCATGACGTTCGTCCTCATAGTCGGCTAAACTATCCAAAACCATCGTTACCGCCTTCTCTCGCACACAAGGATGCTGCCGACTTGTCTATGCTCTTTGAATGATTAGAATCCTCAGGTTCGCCAACGTGAAGCCCCGCTACCATGCCCGTACCCATGTGAACAAGCATATGGCAATGCAGCATCCACAAACCAGGATTGTCAGCCATCAAGCGTAGGTGAACATGACCTCGCCTCGGCACCGCAACAGTGTCTTTGACCAGTGGGTTGACCGAGTTGATGGGTGCCAGAGGCTCAGAATCAAATGGATTGTAGCTACCCCATCCATCGCGGCCTAGGGCCTTGTAAGACGCCAGGACGTAAAAGTGGTTTCCATGCAGATGAATAGGATGAGACCCGTCATCGAGGTTGTTGATAATCAAGTCGACTGTTGTCGGGCGCGATCTCATACCAATAAAGGGTATCAACTGATTCGAGTTCCACATTGTTCTATTCAGAGACAGGAGAGAGGGTGTTTGCGGAACCCAACTTGTGTGGTTGAAGAAACCGAGCGGTCTGTTTTCAAATCGTGAGAGTTTCTGCGTCTTGACGTAAAAGACGATTGTCTCATCTGCCTTGGCTGCCAGTGTTGCCGAAGTATGCGAAGCCGATACCAGTTTCTGCAGTTCTACATGTCCGGACTTGGTGGGGAGCGAGGGAACAGACAGGGAGGAGTTAGATGTGTCGATGCCGGGCAACGCTGCGAATGTCTGATTTGGACTCAAGGCCTCGTTGGGAAACCCCGAAAAGTTCCTGGATCAAGGAATCAGTACGAGGTGAAGTTCAAGGTCGATAAACTCGTTTGCAGTTAGTGAACCTACTCGGTGTCGAGGTAAACGCTCAAAAGCGGTCTCTGTGTCTCGTCCTGATTCCATACCATGATGGCGTCTACCCTCTCCCCGGGATACAATATGCCAATCGATCTGCCAGGGCGCGAGTCGACAGAACATCCTCCATCTACGGCCGTCGGCTGTAGAGACGCTCCTTGTACTGCGAGGCTGAAACCCGCTACTGTTCCTGTATTCACGATCCTCAATCTCGTCGGGCGGCGCCGGCGCCGTCCGAAAATAAGCATCCAGTCCGCGTTCGCCGCTGAATGGCAAATCACTGGCCGCGATGGCAGGGCCGAGGAGCAATTGAACCGGCCCTGGCCGTTGACTAATAGAGAATCCGGTACAGGCTCGTTTCCAAGACTCGCATAATCAGCATAAGAGCTTAGCACGTCGTGTTGTGCGCGATGGAACCAGTCGCCAATCAAGAGCAGGGACTCGGACTGCGGCTGAACTGATTCGACTTTGTTGGGCCGATGAACAACGAGGCCTCCGTAAAGGCCATCGCCTCGCTGGACTTGGCTATGACTGTGCCACCAGAACGTGCCGTGCTCGTCATCCCCTATCGTGAAGTTGTATGTGAAGCTCTTCCCGGGGAGTATAGGGCATTGGGTGAAACCGACTGCGCCGTCCATGTGGTTGGAACCCTTCATCCTGAGGCCGTGCCAGTGAACGGCAACGCCCCCGAATTCAAGGCCATTGATGACGTTGACAATGATTCTATCCCCTGACCGAGCCTCAATCGTCGGGCCTGGGAACAGACCTTGTTCGAGTATAAGTCTTGAACAATTGTCGCAGTAATCGATGAGGGCGCAGACGTACCGTTTACCAAGTAAATCTGCTTCTCGACTCCGTCTGGTGCTCGCTTTTCCAAGGTCACGGTCCAGTTAAAGAAGAGAGTCGTCGGGTCGCGGGTTGAATGTAGTTCGGGGTGTAAGTCTATGGCGATGTGATTTGTTTCTAGAGCAGGAGGATATTGGAACGTGTGCTTCTCCCGTCTCGTATAGTTGAGCAACGGCAATGCTAGGACGAAGAGTAGTATCACAGTCGCAGCGATGAGTGACCATGATGGCATCCTCTGCCAACGCGCTGAGCTTTCTGTTCCGCCTTGTGCATGAACATCCTGATCTGCCCCCTTTTCAACCTCATCGAGGAGACCACAATCTTCTCCATCCCCTGGGCTGGAGCTCATTGTCGCGCACTGGATCAGTCGCAATCATGTCAAACACCATGAAGAACATGCTATACCACAAGTCTATGCCTTCTCACCTTCGGACTCGAAAAGAGGAACCATATTAACCAGCCCGAAACAAGCTCAAATTCCAAAGGGTGAGGGGAAACGGCTCGCCACTGGCGGCACGGCTCGGCTAGCCAACCCGTGGCGGATCTCGAGACCACCTGCGTCCTGCACCCTGCAAGCGTCATGCACGACGGATCACAGGCCAACGAGGAGAGCCTCTGCCGGCACGCACCGTGGGGGTCTGCTGATGATTCGCTAACGAGGCGGTGGTGTTGCCGGCAGGTTATCTGATTGCTTTTACCACAGATTTGACTGTTGCCAACCGCTCAGTGCCTCAGAGGCCGGCACGGGCTTACTCAACTGTCAAGCCAAGTGCGCATTGAACAAACATGGCGTTCAAAAAGATGTTCTAAATGGCAGGTGACATTTGTCACCGGGGATTTGGGATCTGTTATTTGTTTTGCCACTGGGGAGACCGAGTGAATTGCGCTTACACGACTTCTGAGCCAGCGATGTTCGACGTCAAGACTCAAGTGGTTACAGGAAATCGCCCGCAAATAACGACAAGAGGCGGAATAGCCGCGTTGTTTTTGAAGACCCTGCATTAACTTGTCATATGAATCCGACAGCATCGAAATCACTGATCGGTTGATCAAACCCAAAAAAGCCCGAGCTCATCAAGTCGTCCTGGCTCAGGCCACCAAATACATCATCTATACAACTCGTCACCGAATCGACCCCCACATCACTCTCTATCCCATTCGCTGCTGGAGCGATACCAGTTTCTTGAGATGATGTCTCGAGTTGAGACGCTGGCACTGCGCCAGGATTCTCGTTTGGCGTGTCGTTGGATGCTGCTGAAGCATGTTAGCCCTCGCCTCTAGCAGGCTGCAACGGGAACATTTTGCGTACGGAAACCCTTGAGAAAATGCAAGTATCGGTGCAAGCACCTATGCGCCTTTCGGCTCATGATGCTCGATCCGCCCAGGAGCTTCAGGGTGTCGAGGCCAGCTCCGAGAAGCGCCTCGATGTCGCTGCCATGCATGCCCAAGATAGAGTGGCTCGATTCCAGATTGCTCGAGAGTATCCAAAAGGCAAAGACGTGTATGCAAGTCGAAAGCACTAGACAGCTCAGCCATCCATCTCAGTTGTATATACTATAGAGATCAGGTTCAAGGGGAGAGGTTCTGCAAACTCACTCATGTAGTTGCTGGTCCACCAGACGGCGTTGCACTTGAGAAAGGAGCGCTGATGTCTTAGCAGGCCGTCTATGAAGCGAAGCCACTCCCCGAGCGCGCGCAAGTAGTTCCGCGCCATGGACAGCGCTGCGTCGAGCAGCACGCCCGACGACGCGTCCGAGCCGGTGACCTGCTCGAGGACCCTCATGAGCAGCGATCCGTGCACGAGCATCATGGTGCGATAGTGAAAGATGGACAAGAGAAGGGAGTGTCTCTCGGCGTCAAAGTCGGCGTTGAGCCAGGTGCCAAAGTCCGCGTTGGCGGTGATGACGCTCAGGGGGTCTAAGGAGTCGCGCCATTGGGCGAGCTTCGTGGACAGATCAATCGTCTTTGTAAGTAGGTCTGTGAGAGGCAGGCGAGTTGACGAGTTGACGTTGGCGCTGTAAATGGTGTCTACTGTCGTTCCTACGATGTGGTGTAGCGATCTATCATCGTGTGCCTTAGTCTTTCATCCAAGCGGGATCGTGGATAATGGGGGGAACACACGTCAACCGTCGAAAGTATAGCAGCTTTGGATCGACTTGCAGTCCACCCTGCCTTGGCTGTGGATGGTATACGAAGTCTGCAATCTCCATTCGCACATGCTGCTGGGGAATCAGACAAGGACGTGCCAAACCAGCGGTCAGTATCCTGGCAAAAGATTAGATCCGTAGGTCAGTATATGTATCCTTATCTTGAGGAGAGGAGAGCGAATCGACGAGACAAAGAAAGAACTTGCCTATCCTGATTCACAACGGCGCACCAGAGCCTCGCGCGGAGCTGCGTCTCTCGCGGCGCGAGGTACTCGTACGATGCGGGCGCGTGGATGCCGAGCTGATAGGCGGCCCGGACAGCGAGGTAGTGCGGCGCCCAGCTCTCCATGGATCGCTGCGTGTTTTGCTGGAAACTCGCGAGCAGGAGCAGCGCCTGGACTTTTGACGTACGTCAGTCCCGAGCGCGACAATCATCCAGTGCCTTGGCATCGGTAACATGTATACATGTAATTGGAAGGGGATGAGAAGCTGGGGGTCGTGATGGCAACATGAATTATTCGAGGCAAAGCTTAGAAAAAAGGGGGAGGACAGGGACGTACGCGAGTCCGTGGACGGCATCGACACGGCCTTTTCGTCGAGCAGCCGCAGCGCCCTGCGATAAAACGGCTCCGGCGAGCGATCCTGCGCCGTGTGCAGCGCGTACGCAAAGACGATGCTCAGCAGCGCCTGCGTCGCCGGCCGGGCGGCGAGCCATCCCTGGCGCTGGGCCTCGATGCGCTCCGCGTCCTGGACGATGGCCGACTCGTCGACGTACGGGAGGACGGCTCCCACGGTGGCGAAGAAGCGTCGCGTCCACTGCAGGGCCAGCTCGAGGCCGGGAAACTCGTCGCTCTCGGGCTGGGGAGTAGCGGTTTTGTTTGCCGTCGCCGCCGCCGCAGCAGCAGATGATGATGACAATGACGGCGGCTGCTGCTGCTGCAGCTGCTGCTGCTCCGCGCCTCTCGGTTGCTCCTCGACTGCCGCGGCCGGGCGTGTCAAGGGCTCGTGGTCTCGCATGCCGGCGAGATGCGTCATGTTCTCGATGCTTGCGGAGAGGGACCAGAAGAATGCGTGGTTGGAACTCGATCCTGACGCTTAGCATAAGTAAAAGAGCCATCGTCTACTGGGAAGAGGTGTCTTCGGATGATGGAGAGAAGGTGAAATTCGACGTTACCAAAGTATCCAATGTCCACGGCCGGCGGCTGGTCAAATAGGCCCGTAGCTATAGCGTCAGCGCTCGACTCCGTCGCAATCTGCGTTCGGGACGTATCCCCATTCGCAGCATCAGACCGAGACCCGACGCTCTGGACCTCCGAAGACCCATTGTCCGAGCCGTTTGGAGAGAGGGCGGCGAGGCGTGCCTCGAGTTCCTTGACCCTGCTCACCAGAGCGAGATTGGCCCTACATCACGTCAGTCTTCATTGTCCACCCAGAAGCTCTTGAGTCACGAAACATCCGTCACCGCGAGTTGCTTGGGGTTCACCATGATCCAAGCTGGCCGTTGACTGACCTGCGCTCCTCCTGGCGATCCATACGCTTATCGCGTCCGCCCTGAGTGTACACGCACCCGCTGCCATTCTTTGCGCACCGCTCACACGTCGGCCTGTTTCCATCGCACTTTTGATCGGGTTTCCCCACCCGCGAGAATATCAGCAGCGTTGTCCGTTATGGGGGGTGCGCGGGTGTGTCTCAATGGCTGGAGGCAGGCCTGCTCACCTTGGACTTTGTCTGGCGACATGCGTTGCAGGCCAACGACGCGCGGGGACGCTTCGTCAACGGCCGCGCTGCGTGATCCATCTGGGGACCATCAATCCGAGGCCAACCAAAAAACAAGACACCGATACCGATACCAAGTTGATCGGGCGTCTTGCCGGAGGCGGTGTCGGCGGCGGCGGCGGCGGCGGCGGCGGTTCCGGCTCGGAGGTGTCTTCCGGGGTTCAGGCGTCAAAGATACGGCCCGGGAATTCCGGGGGGCAAGGAGCGGAGAGGGGCAAAGGCGGCGTCGGGACGGGCCGACTTGTAATAGACTCGTCACCGGGAACCAATCCCAATCGCTGGGGGGACTTCCTGAGCAATTGAAAGAGTGGATGAAAAAAGGGGGGGGAACACGAAAATGATGGCAGGTTATAGTTGATATCCCTCATCACACCCGTAGGTAGGTAGGTAAGTTACAGATGGCTCCAAAGACGGAATGTGGGGGATTCGACGACGGACATGACGGTGACGGTGACGGCGACGGGTTGGCGAAACCTCCCTCCCGGCATTTGCACCGTTTGGCTTTAGGCCGGGTCCTTTAGGTCGAGTCGTTGGTGTGACGCGTGGCAGCCGAGGATCCTTTATTAGTAAATCTCTGTTCTCTTTCTTTTTCTCGTGGCCCCCTTGTTACTCCATCGATCGGTCCGTCGCCAATAGAAGAGAAAAAGCATCCCTTTTCGAGCCATCGACAGCGGTTCCCGTATGCCCGACTTTGCATCCCGATCTGCCGTGTGACCGTGGCTGGTCCGGGGCTTCCCCCGTAACCGTCGGCTGCAGCCCAGCAAAACGTCCAACTACCGGTGTGTCTGTACGAAGTAACCTATTTCTGTAACTACGTGTGTACATTATATGTGCTGCAAGACGTCAGATGCCCAGCGATGCGGCGTCGGACGACCAAGGGGGACTCGACTTGCATTCCTTCACCGTTCATCGTATGAGGGGAGAAGGAGACAAGTAACAAGCAACGCCGACGATGCCTTAGACGCTCGAGTGCCAGTTTTGATAAGATACAAGTCAAAGTCTTGAGGTAGGTGGTTTTCCGAGCCATGCCAAGGCCTAACACAACACAGGCTCAGCTGTTTACATGTTGAAAGGAACCTCGTTCCGTTTCCCTCGTCTTCCCCCCGATAAAGAACAAAATTGAACAAACGCCAATCGTCGAGAGCGTCCATCGTACAGTACAGCACCTGGTTTTTTGTCGGCCGGCCATTTCGCTGGATATCATACAAGAAATATACAGGTCAACTTTTCGTTTCGTGCCGTCTCTCTCACTCACCCTCACTCACTCTCTCTTTCTCTCTCCCCAACTTTACAAGGGTCTTAAGCCGGCGTGTTAAAGAGCCGCAGGATGCCCTCGTACATGCCAAACATGATGGCCGCGCTTGGCACCGTACGCATGAGGTGGGGCGTCAGGCCGCCGTAGAGGCCCATCATGCCTTCCTCTTTCCAGACGAGCTTGAAGCACTGTATCAGGCCCGTGTATTTCGGCCGGCCTCCCTCGGCGGGTGCCTGTCGCAGCCGAGTGCGGGCGACCTGTCATTTTTCCGCACAAGTCAGCCAAGCGTTGATGAACCGAGGGATAGTGTATGTATATGTGTGTATACGTGTGCGTGTGGGTGAAAGGTTAGAAAGAGGGAAAGAGAGAGAGAAGAGCTCACCTCGTGGGGATACGCGAGGACGGCGGCAATGAGCTTGGCGGTGCCGGCGGCGCCAATCTTGCCGGTCCAGTCGACCGACTTGTCCCACCAGGTCTTTTCGCGGCCGGCGGCCTGTATCCTGGCCTCGCGGCGGGCCAGTGCGGCCTTCATCTGCTCGTACAGCATCCACTGCATGGTGGACTCGACGACGCCCAGGTAGCTCGCGCTCATGCCCTTGTAGAGGCCGGCGACACCCTCGCGGCCGACAATCTGGCGCACGCAGTCGAGGCTGTTGCGGTACTGGCGACGCATGGCGCCCCCGCTGCGCTCGGCCACGTTCTTGTCGAGCTGCAGGCGCGTCTTGACCATCCAGATCGGGTTCGTCGCCGTCGACGTCGCCACGCCCGCCGCCACGCCCGCCAGCAGGTGCACCCAGGGCGCCTCGCGGCCCCGGTTCCAGTGCTCCGACATGAGCCGCTTGCCGTTGCCGTAGACGTAAAAGTTTATGCTCCGCGCCGGCACCACCCCGACTAGGTTCGGCCCCAGGCCCTTGAAGAGCGCGCGCGGGCCCTCGAGTCGGTACACCGACGCCAGGATCTGCAGCGTGTCCGTCAGGTGGTATACGGCCGCGCGCGCCGGGTTCAGCGGGCCGACGGCCTGCGCCTTGGCCCGCAGCTGCGCTTGGTAAATGTCGGATTGGAGACGCGTCTTGAGCACGTCGAGCGGCGCCGTGAATGCCGCTGCCGTCATACCGCCGACACTACCATTGTCACCTCACGTCAGTTCCTCCATGCTTTTCTCTTTGGGTTCGAAAAAATATCCGTCTCTCGAGAGGAGAAGAGGGGATCAACGTACGCGCCCGCCATGAGGTGCACCCAGGACTTTGCAAACGGCAACGCCTTGACGTCTCCGTCGGGCGAGTCGTCCGGCAGCACGTCGCCCGTTTCGCGCGACTGTACCAGTCCAGCATGTACTTTGGAATTCGTCGGCGCGCGTGCAAAGGGCCGCCCATCGTCACGGCCGTCGACGAAGCCGGCGCTTCGTTGCGGCTGAGCCATGACGGGGCTCGCCGTAGATGCGACTGGGAGGAGGATGGAGGTTTTCTCAGGAGAGGGCGGTATCGTGTAATCTCTTAAGCGTGGCGCATTTCCAAGTGTCAGCTTCCGAAGTCTCCCTGCTGAAAGGGTTGTTGATCGATTGGTCGTGTCTCGTGGGTTTTCGAATTGGTAGTTGTGGTGGTGGTGGTCAATATCGGTGACGCTTAAGATTGGCCGTGACACTTTTTTTTCTCTCTCTTGCCTCTTGCTGTACGAGAGACGCACGACGTATCATCGGCGGCCATCCGCGGTGGGTCCCGGTCTCGCGGCGGGACCCGTAGCGGTGCCGACTCTGTGGACATCTATTGGCCAGCGAAAACAGCCAATTCCTTGAGCCGCAATACCCCTGCTTACATAAGCTTGCGCAAGCCGAGGCCGCGCTAAAGTGAGCGTCACTGGATCCACTCTTTTGGAGGCTACCCTATTGCAAATGAGTCACTATGATCGCTTTCATAACCAATCATTCCTTATCCTTGATATTCTCCTAGCAACGATGATTGTATAAGTTGTAGTGAGTTGTGAGACTAGAAAAGAAATTTCAATATCTGGACAGCACATCATGGTCATCACAGGCTCGCGTATAGTTTGGACACATTTAACTGTGGCCTGCTTCACTGCTTGCACGGGACTCTCATTCGTGAAGCCTGGCGTCTGATCTTGAGCTTTCACCATAATCACCTTTACATCAACATCACTATCCTGTCTAACAACAGAAAGAGAAGAAAGCCGCCGTGGTATCATTCCTGTTCTCTGGCCTACTCTACATAGGCATTCATCATCATCGCAGTCATCGTCACATCTGCTGCTCGCATATGCCCAACGGCAACGCATGAGCAGCCCACAAATCAACCAGTATAAACATACAAGTCTCCGTTCTGCCCAAACCTCCTCGTCTAGTCCGATTGCGTTATCAGAGCCGAGATACGACTCACGCGGGATTGTTCCCGCGTAGGGACCGGAACGACCTGGCCCAAGGGTCCGCCGTGATTTCTCCGCGTATCCTGTGGGCCCTCCGACTTGACCCCCGATAGGATATCCGGGCTCCGCATCAGCGGGACTCCGAGCTCCGTGCCCGCTCGACTCGCTGGACGAGACGATCCCTCGCCGGGGGCATTCGAAGGTGCAGGGCCATTGTCCTCGGCCACCAATCTTGCCATGCGGGCGTCCCGGTAGTCCATCCCTGAGGTGGCCGTCGCCAAGCCTTCTTGATCCGCAGCCTCATTCGTCTGCTCCCCGTCGACGCCGATACTGCCACCGGCATCCGTCCTCAGCCGGGCAATCTCTTCGTCCGTGAGCGTTTTCCAGCTGCACTTTGCGTGCTTCTTGGTGCATCCTTGGCATGCCGTCAGGTGCTTGGTGCACTGCAATCGCAGCCGTCGACATCGGTCGCATGGAGGCTGGATAATCTCCCCCTTTATCAGCTTATCGGTGTTTTGCGTGATGAGAGTTCGATATAGCTCGTTTCCGTTATCAACCACCTCCCGCGCCATGCCCGCGTCGCCGGCGTTTCCTACTGATGACCGATTCGATTGGCCCGGAAGACGCTGCGCTTGAAGCTGGTGCGGCGACGACATGGACGGCGACAAAGGGGCTAGGCTGGTAACCGACATGCCTGCACCTGATGTAGACCGCGATGGTTGCGCACACGCATTTGATGGGGCTGTCGTGTATTGCTGGAGAAGGTCGGCGTGCAGATCATAAGAAGGACTAAAGTTTGAAGGTCGCGCCGGCTGATTGACTGGATGGAACCTTGCGCTACTCCCGTCGTGCGTCGTTCGTCTTCGTGTCAGATCGCTTCGCCGGTGACCGAGTTTGTGATGGAGGATGCGCGCGCGCGCGGCCACCTCGTCGGCTTTCTTATACAATATGGATGCTCGTTGCTCGAGAATGTCTAGCGTTGCGAGCTCGGCCGTTTCATCTTCCTCAAAAGGACGCTCGAGCGGGAAACGGTCGAGTGCGCCAGACGATATGAGTCGCCAATCGTCCTCGGATATTTCGGTGCGAACCCCTTTACAGATGAAGTGACAGCATCGCGTACCATCAGCCATTGTCGTTAGGGAGAAGTTGTTCGGGTTGGCTTTGGCATGCGACACTATATCGAGCCAGCTGATGGGGGTCGAAAAAGGCTGTGAGGAGCTCGTCCGAATTGGCCCATCAAAGAACCTTTCAATCCCCTTCAAGAGTCGTGGGCCAGTCAACTTGGCCCCGAGACTCGCCGCCAGACTTTCATGTCGCTCCAACACACCTGCGCAAGGACAGTTAGTAAATCGCACGTAATATCTTTGCCAAGACGACCGAGAGCTTTCCTTCATATTCCCCAATAAGACCGATTATGTCGGCAAACGTATCCGCATTGCCTTGGAGAAGGCTAAGGCGCTCGGCGTTGGCACGCGGCAGATAGTTGATATAACCGGCGACCCCTACAAAGGTCAGACTGTCAGAGACACTGACTAACAACGGCGTGGAAGAGCAGAAAGCTTGGCAGTCGTAAAAGCAAGGCTAAACGGGGCACAAAACGTGCTAGCGCCGGAGAGAACAAGGGTAACGAGCGGGAGAGTCTGAGGTCGGTGATGTCACTGAGGTCAAAGACGTAGCCAAAATGGCATTGAATATTGCGATACGAAGATGATTTGCTCGTTGATCGAAGCCGCGGGTGCTTGTTCGGACGTAGTACAGCGCGCTTGGTATGGCCAGTCAAATCCAATGGCATCTCAACCACAGCGGCAACAATGACCGACATCAAATATCAAGAAGCGCAACGTCGATGACTGAAACAGTTGAAAAGACGGCCAACTTTTTCCGTACCTTGGTGGTTCGCCGCCGACGAAGGCGCGTGGTATTGGTGTCCGTTGTCTTCGACGTCTCGCTTGCGCTTATGGGCATCGTAGTCCGGAGCGGCGTGCGCCATCTCTGCGGCAAGGACCTAAAAGCCCTCGTTCTTCCACAGACAATAGCCGGGGGAGGCAATGTTGAATATCGTGAAGAGCTCGACTATTCGCAAAGGATAGTCGAGGCCAGCCTAAGATATGCGCGGGATGACGGAGAGAGCACAAGAGGACAATCTGTCGGTGAGATCGCCGAGCCCTGAAGCTTGCCTCGGGCCGGCGATTTGTGCTTCCGCGTCAGGAGCACAAGAAAGCTCACCCGGGACGGCGCACGCGCGAAAGACGATGTGAGGACAAAGGACAGCGCCGAGACAAGAAACAGAAACAGAGTCGCAATAAGTAGCGGGGGGTGAAAGGACACAAAGGGGGGGGGGGGCGGACGACGAGGACCGGAGAAGGAGAGAGGAAGCAAGGCCGGTATTATGGAAATGCGCGTGTACTTGCGGCGACAGAGTTAAGTTACTCTTGGTAAATAAGTACTTCGCACAGAGGCCGCAACGGCGTGCGGCAAAGGGACATCCAGCAGTCGAATCATCTTGGGGGGCGGAGAACAGACTTATCGGCCCTGCATGGGCGGACGGCCCCAAGATGAAGGGTGGGTCCGACGACAGAAGGCCAGCACAAGCCGGCGACCGGGGGTGACACTTGACAGTGAGATGACCGAAGGAGGCAAATGACAAGACGGGCTGTACTGGAGTAACTTACAGAACAGCCTGAACTATTGTCGCCAGCCCGATGCCTACTGTACACGCCACGCTTTCTCCCGCCTTCTCCAAGCCCGGCCGCTCCATGGTACCGGGAAGGAGGAAAAGAATCCTACCTAAAGCACGCGGGAAAGCCCCCATTGCTCGCTCTTTCGAGCCAGAAAGGGCAGTGATCCAGACGTTCGGAGCGAGAGCTGCGCATCTGCGGTCTAGAAACCCCGACCACGCGAGCCGCCCTATGCTTCCCCGTCAGTCACACGTCCACCACGGGGGGTCTCGTTGACTTTTCGACGTGTCAGGCCATCTAAGCTATCTGCGGCGCCTCGAGTGCATGCCAGCGGGCCGGACTAGGCTGCTGGCTGGCCCGAGGGGGCGGCGGCGAAGCGCGACCATTGTCTGTCCTGGGAAGAGCGGTAAGGAGGGTAAGGTTAGTTGACACGTTAACAGGCTGGCTGGCAATCCCTAATCCATGACAGTCGACAGCAATAAGATCGTCCTCAGAATGACGGCAAGGGAGGCGAAGAGGCGAATACCAAAGCAGGTGGTGTGCTGTGGAAGCTTGCTGGGAAGGTCGGACGTGAGGGTGGAGGGGCTGCCGGATCGTGTTGCTCCAGGAGGAGGGCTTGCTTCAGCCCACGCTCCAATTGTCGTCGTCTCGAAAGGCCAAAGCTGGCACAGACGTGGCGGATCGTCCAGAGTCCCCCCCCCTTTTGCTTTGTTCATAGAGTGCATGCCAGCAAAACCCATGGCTATTCGAATCCCACCGCATGGCAGCTTCATGGCAAACGACGGGAGGCGGCATGGGCAAATGAAGGAAAGCTCGCCCCCAGTGCCCCCCCTTCAACCCCGGGCCGTCGATGCGGATGCAGCTTCCCAACGTTGCATGGTGGATGGGCCGCGCTACCATCGCCGCGTAGGAGCAAGTCAAGGCCGCCGTGGGATTTGAAGGGGGGGCCATGCGTGAGGTGCCTTGCGGGAATGGGAAAGGATATGCACGAGAAGCACAATCCTGCGGCCGCGCCGCCGCATGGTTGCGAGGATGGGGGCGTTGCCTGATTGCATGTTAAACGGGCGTCGAAAGCTCATAGGACATGCAGCAATGGTGTCGGGCAACTCAAGCGTACGACGAGGCCCGACAACTAGGCAGGGGATGCATTCTAGCGTCTGCTCCGTCGTAGGTTCTGCTTCCTTTTTCTTGGCCCATTGACAAGAGCCAGAAGCTAGGTCAGCGGCCGGCAAGGCTGGTCAGGGTTTGCCGGGGACAGGGCCGAAGGTGACAGACACTCAATGAGTCCGGCACTTGGTGAGGCAACAACAGCCATGCTGTCCGGCCGACTTGATTGGCCTGCCAATTTCTGCCATCTCCTTGTGCCATGGTCTCGAGTCCTGATTTCCCTGTGCCGGACGCGGCTGGGGAAGAATCGGAGGTATCGTGGACGGGTTTTGGGGGGCGATGGCATGTCGCTGTCCACCGCCAGGCCGTCACCTTACGGATGCCTTACGGATGTGCGAGCACGCGAGATGATGAGTCGTGATGGAGCAGCAATGATTGCTCATCTTGACACACTGGCGGCCAGGGCTCCCGTTGCATGCGGGTTTCCCATATGGCGGGCCCATGTTCTGTTTGATTGTATCCCGGGAACGGGGAGTCGGAGACCCGCTGGCACCGTACCGAACCTCCTTACTGGCCGCCTACCCGTGTCCAAGGGTCTTCTGTGCGTATGAATAGGCCAGGCAGCATGTTCATGGCATCATAGACGGGACACAGGCGGGGACGATGGCCCTTAATCGGAGACTCGAACCGTTATCAACCGTGGCCGAATCGATGCGCATCTGACCCCCTTTTTGTTCAAAGTGTTTGCAAGGCACATCGCCATGCAAAGTCAGGAGAGCTGGGAAACAGAGCTTGACCAAGTCTGGCGCATTGCCACATCTTCAAGCGCCCACGGCGTCCCTTTTAACCAGCCATCCAGCATTTGGCGGTTGCCAAAGACAACACGCGAGTCGACTTCTCTCGTCACGAGTAAATGACGGCTCGGAAAGGGCGCTCTCTCGAATGGTAAATCAAACGCCACAACAAGCAGATAATGTCGGCCGGGGAAGACATGCAGACGGCGAACCCAGGGCTCGGCCGCCCGTACAGTACTCCGTAAGTTACTTCGTGGTGCGTGCTGTAGCTGTAGCAAAGGCCGCTGATCTCCGCCCTTGTCCCGAGGAGGGTCCCGTTGCAGATCGCTGCTGCATGTGACACAGGACAGGGGCCCGCGCTGGCCCAGAAGGAGGCGCCGCCCTTTTCTGATTACCTGCTGCTGCTGCTGGACAGCGAGTGCGCCCTGGTCGTTTGGTTTTTCGCCGAAATAAAATGTCGTGCGCGCGGCGGACATGTTTGATGGAACCTGGCGGAGGGAATTGGCCTGCAGCTGCCAATGGCGTGTCTTTTTTCCCACTCTTCCCTTCCCTCCCATTCTCTCTCCTCCTTCCAGTCTGGCAATGACAATTTTGGGAGAGGAAGCTACGTTCGGTCGCACCAATTCGGCCTTGACGAAACGAAAGCAGAGAACAAGAAGGGGGGGGGGGGGGGAGGGGGGGGGGGGGGGGGGGTGGGTAACGCCAGCCTTTGCTGGGTCCAGCCGCGGTATCTCCCGCTCAGCAACCTCAAAACGATCCTGGGAGGGGAGGACGTTTTTGCCGCCCGCCCATGACGGCCCGGAGCTGAAGTTCGATGCGACGTGCTGCAGAGTGATTAACATCCATCTTGTAACAGCGCGGATGTCACCTCGATTTTATCCCTCGGTGTTGCCACTCGGACTGGAAGTGCTCTTTGACGCGCTGCTCAATCATCTTGAGCTTGTGTAATCAATTTCCCCGATGAAGTAATGCGTCAGGCATCATATGAGCCCACGAACAGGTTACTGTTCTTGGGGTTGAGTGTGTGGCATGACGATTCCTGATTCCTCTTAGTAGAGAACTCTCTGGAGTAAAAGAGCCAAATTACATAATCATGATCCATCTGCGAACGTAAAGTAGGTAGCTTTCTAGGTAGCTTTTCGACCTCTCAGCCTTGCATCCCGCACTAGACCCAATACAGCAATTTACCCCTCCACCGCCCAGAGACACACGCCGTCCCGCCCCAAGCCAAGCTCTCCCTCCCACTCGTTCTCCCAAAGCCGGGGCGGGTGAAACCAGGCGAGCAAAGTCCGGGGAAGACATTTTGGAGCTTCTGCTGCACTGCACCTCGACGACCGTCTTTCCAATCACCACTCCAGTCTCGACATCGGCAAAAATACGTAGCGCCTCCTCGATTTCGGTGCGCACTAATCTCTTAACGACAGCACCCTTCACCATCGCGCCGAGCGACCGAGCCATGTCCGAGAGACCATCGCATCGAGGAGGACGCGGCGGTGGCGGCGGCTTCCGAGGCGGGCGCGGAGGCGGCGGACGCGGAGGCGGCGCAGCCGGAGACAACAAGGCCGGCGGCGACAAGGGCGAGCGGCCCAAGAAGGAAAACATTCTTGACCTGGCAAAGTACATGGACAAGGAGATCAACGTCAAGTTCAACGGCGGGCGCGAAGGTTCGTTCATCTCCCTCCATCCTTCCTCCCTAACTTCCCCCGTCCAGCGCTTGCTTGCTTGGCTTCATTCCGCTAACCACAGGAACTCATCTCTTCCCACACCACCTCACACAGTCAGAGGCACGCTCAAGGGTTACGACGCCCTGATGAACCTCGTTCTCGACGACGTCCAAGAGACGGTCCGCGGTAAGCCCCTCCGCGGCTCCAAGAAAAAAAGCCCACGACCCATGATCCAGCCCTTGGCCTGGCCTTTTGGTATAAAACAAAAACTCACAAATCCGCAAAATAGACGAGGAAGGAAATGAAGCGACTCGCCCCCTTGGCCTTGTCGTCGCCCGTGGCACGCTGCTCGTCGTTATCACCCCCGTCGACGGCAGCGAGCCCATTGCCAATCCCTTTGCCCAGTCCCAGGAACAGGAGGACTCCTGATCTGCCGGAGTGACCGAAAACAATTTCCGAGCGACCTGTCCCCGACGACAGTCTGACGATCTCGTCGAGTGAGGAAGATGAGGCAAGACACCACGTGTCACGCGCACGTGCTTTCTCCTGCGCCTCGCGAGAGGGTCCTGGCTGCTATTGCTACTAGCCCCTCTGTCCTTCCTGTGGCTCTTGACTCTGAGCAGGAACGAGATGGATACATCATGATGACGGCTTCACAGCTTCAACCCGTCCTATCAGCAAGGGCCGAAGCTTCTAGACCTTTTGGGAAAGTTTTTCCCAACCCTAGTAACACCGTCATCCTTGGCGGTATATAAGTTATCGAATCGGTAGATGAAGAGATCTTCATATCAGGGACCTCGCGTGTCAGCGGAGCAAAGGAGCATGTACATCATGGTCAAATGCTGTATTTTCAAAATTTTCTGCCTGTCTCGCTTTCCTCGCTATTCACTCCAGGTCGTCTGCCAATGTGACGCTCGATAAGTTCCCCCAGCGCTTATTCAAACACGTCGTCTGTCTCATCGCCACAAACCCTTTCACCAAGGCCCGCCACGTCATGCTGCACGGCATCTTCGGCGATGGTCGCGTATCGTTACGACCTGGCATGGCCTCTCGCCTGAGAGCCTGCGTGGCCATCTCAACTCTCGTCAAGGTACGGCTTTTCGCTAAAAACCGCGTCCCTGTTTGCTGCCTTTTTGCAGTTCTCCAAATGCATTACCCAGCTGCTTCTTCAGCTCCTTATAGCTGACGAGAAAGCTGGTTTGCTCATCGCGACTTGTCAGACAGATCCGCTCCTCAGTGCCGGCATCAAGGCGGTTGAGGCATCGTATCATGTGTCCCATATCTAGAACTGGATTGCCGTTGCTGTCCACTTGGTGAAAGACGTAATCTCGGAAGAGCTTAAGCATGTATCGCTCTCCATTTTCAGACCAGGCCCTGTCACCATCAAACTCGTGACGCTCATTGACTGCCCCAAGCTTCATGAGTAACCGCGCGATGCGCCCGTTCTCTAACTCGCGGAACAGATCGGCGTTGAGCTCGTCTCCCCGGTGCTGGCTCTGGTCGAACGCCGTGACAATGTGGCCAGCGATCCCACGGGTAAACTCGTCGATCGTTTTCTGGGCCGCGGCCTGTTGCGGCGAAAGCAACCAGACAATAGTGTCGCGCAGCTCTGCCGAGTAGGAGCGGCTCATTTGCTCCACTGACGCATTCAGATTCGTCAGGTGGGCTGGCGACGTGCTTGTAGCAAGACTCAGCATGGTGCGGCCGAATTGCATAAAGTCTTCTTGCTGCAGCTCTCGCACAGGTCTCCTAAGGTCGTACTGTACAACGTCGAGCACCGAACAAGCGTTGAGTCGAATCCGGTTCTTGTCGGTTAGTATGATCTTGCTGACGTCAATGCAACGCGCAGCCAGATTAACTGCGTGAATCGCTTTGAGTGCATTGGCGATTTGTGATATATAAGCCCACATGACCGCTTCGGGCACGGGGCCCTTTGCCTGAAAGCGGTTCCCAGGACCAGGAGTCGGGGATAGGTGTGCCTCTGCGAGAGTCTTGGATAAGGGATGGTAGTCCTGGACGAAGATGAGGCTGCTGTCGCCAAAGGCCCTGGCCGTGAAGGCGTCGTGTATCGTTACAACATTGGCATTGTCAATCTTCCTCCACTCCTTGACTGACCTGATGGCATGCTCGTTGGTGAGTCGAAAGCCCTCGAGTCGTCGCAGGCAATAGAGGTGCCCCGTCTTTGTCGAGGTCGCCTTGTACACCCAACTGGGGTAACCGAAGATGTTGGCGTTCTTTCGATGGGTGGTATCGAGAGCAACGAGTGAGTGGTAGTTATCTAGCTGCGGCAGCTGGGAATTCGGAATAATTTGAAGTGCGGCCTCGGCCTTTTTCTGAAACTCTTCACGGACCTTTTCTGGGAGGAAAAAGTCGTGTGTCATGCGATGATAGGGCATCAGATCCTCGCGGTGAGGGCCGACAGGTGCGTAGAGATGATGTTGCAGAGGCTGCAAAGAGGTATAAGCTCCTTGTGACTGAAAATAAGACGAGGTGCCGCCCAAGTGATTGTGATCATCGGCATAAGGATTGTAGGGAGCCGAGGGGAGGTTCTGGCTCACGGCAGCCATGGCGAAGGGGTCGAAGGACACCGATCCATCCTGCGCAGAGCCGTTGACGCCGCCCTGAACTCTTAGCAATCGCAAGCTGGGTCGAAAGGGGGCATTCGTACCTGAGAGCTCACGTCATAACCAGGCGTAAACTCTCGGATGGTCGCCGGGTTAAAGACGGCAGCCTCGGGATCTGTCGGCGCTGTGATGGGGGCGCCTGCTATACCCGCGTTAGCTGGACCTGACGGTGGAAGTGATAATGGCATAAAGGGGAGTACCAACCGCTCAAGGCCCGGGGTGTGAAGGCCGGAGCGCTGACGGCTTGAGTCGGTAGTGTGGCCTTTTTTATGATGGATGGTTGGATGCTAGCCGGAGTGAAGGATGGAGATTCGACATTGAGAGCTTTCTTGGACCTAGAACGACAAGACGTCAGTCGAGACTGACGAAAGTCCAGAGCCACATGGTAGCTGACATTTCGGACTGGTTTCCATTATTGTTCTTGTTCAGATCGTGAGAAAAGGTGCATCCCTGATCTTCGTACCGACAATGGCCGTAGATTAGGACGTTCCGACATAGGGTTTCTTTGTTTTCTGCAGCCGGTGCGTCAGCGGAATGGGGCCTACCACGAGGCAGAGGCGATATGCAAGGTTACCTCGCGTTTTGGGCCTTGGAGAGCCGACCTGACGACGTAGATCGGTCTGTGGGAACCGCGAAGTCGCCATTGTCAGTTAGCGATGCTTTGGGGGGGCGCCGTCCTTCGGACCGGGTCTACGACTTCTGCACCAGAATCAGCATGGTAAGGCGACGTCGCAGCCGAGCGGCATCAGGCACAATCGGCAACGACAGCCGGCGAGCCGAGGGTTGGCAGTGGTGTGTGACGACAGGAGGGCGCGGGAGGATGCGCGAACACGTACCTTGCTGAGAGAAGGCTTTGCCATGGCTCAATTGGTCGCCGCGATCTTGGGCCCATGGAGAAGAGAGCCAGGCAAGGGATGGAAGCCTCGACGCCGGGGCGCAACCAGGGACGAGAACAGACGGGCCGGGGTTGGTAGAGGGTGATGGGGGAAGAGCGCAGGAAGAGACTCCAAGGGAGTTCAGCAAGTGGTGATAGTCGGAACTCGCTGGTGGTGTTTCGCGTTAGTGGGGGGGGTTTAGAAAGCGGGCGCGAAGTCGAAAGGGGGGGGGGCACACGTCGAGTCGAGACGAGGGAGTCGAGCTGGAGTCACCGGCAGGGGTACGGACGTAGCGGTAGCGATAGCGGTCACGGTCAACCAGTGGTACTGACATGGTGGCAGGACAAGTGCAGCAACGACGGGCCCCGTCCTTCAGCCTCGAGCCCGAGCCAGCAGATAAGGCTGCTTCGCAAGAGGTACTTAGTGGCTACTTTGAGCCCTATCACACGAGAGCTGCAGAGAGTACCTACCGGATGTCCAAACGACACCACCGCGTTAGGACTGGTCTGGTGCCTTCACTCTTATGCAATTAGTTTGTTGCCTGAGTGCAGCGTACTGGCTCATGGTGATCTCGATGTAGGTAGGTACCACAATTGAATGCCCGTGCAAGGTGTAATGAAGGAAAGGGTGGAAAGGAGAGTCAAGCGCAGGAGCCTGTTCTTGGAGACTGTTCTTTGGCCCCAAGATCCATACGGTAAGGGAGCGAGCTCAAGGGTTATCCGCAGAGCTTCGATAAAAGCTTAGGTTCTGCTAGCTCCTGTGTGCAGCCGACCCGAAGCTAGCAGAGAGTCGATGTAAGCAACGCAGAAAAAGAAACGAAAATGTTTTCAGAGTGCGATTCCTCGAGATGCGAATTTAATGGTTTAAGTCGCATCCTATTCGAATTCGCAAAGCTTGATGAACGCTGGGCAAGCAAGTTCAGAGTTCGAGGCGCTGGAAAGGTGGGTACCTCAGGTAAGTCCACGCACGGGCCACCAAAGTATCTCCCTGCCACACGACATGGTGCAGGTACAAGTCGTCGAACTGGAAAAGTCTCTGGCCGGATACAGTCTCGACTTGCAGCACCTGCGGCTCCTCCTTGAGTCCTTGCCTACCTAACCTTACCTCTCGTGACGCCGCCAAGACCTCGACACCGTCACCAGCAACCAGCGCGCTCGCCGACGCAGCATCTAGATATCCTTACCCCCCTAAAAGCGACATCTGAATTTCTCGGCAATCATCAACCCATGAAAGAGGGACATTTTTCAACCGATCCCTTGCGGTAGTCCGTGGAGCAGAGGGCAAGCGCAATGGCCGACGTCGCCGGTGATGAGGGACAGCTGTCCCCAAGCCAACAGGATGCTCTGCAACAATATCTCCAGGTCACCAACCAGGACGTCTCAGCGGCCCTTCCACTGCTACAGCGATCGCAATGGAATGTTCAGGTAGATACGCGCCGACCTATTAGGAGACCTCCGCTGACCATTGAAGATTGCGATAGCCAAGTTCTTCGATGGTGAAGGCCCGGACCCCGTCGCCGAAGCCATGGCCACCCAAGACATACCACGCACCGTTGCACGACACGAGAATCTCCAGGAAAGCCTCATGGCCTCGTCGTCTTCTGCCTGGACTTCGCGCGCCTCCCGCAGAGACCGTACCGACCCCGCGCCGCGAATAGTACCGCCGCCGCCTGTGACGCACCGATCGCCGTGGCTTATCGGCCTTCTGCTAACACCCCTTAGCATGGGCTGGAAGGCCGCTTCGGCACTCTTTCGCACGTTTTGCTACGTCTTGTCGTTCCTGCCTGCCTCTATCCGGCCGCTGGCCCTGACCACCGGCTTACGGGGCTCAACCGGGCGACGCATGCTTCTGCCTCGCGACACCGCGGCGAGATTTAAGCGTGAATTCGACGAGGAATATGGAGCCAACGACCTTCAATTCTTCGAAGGCGGCTTGGCGCAAGCTCACGACCTTGCCAAGAAGGAGCTAAAGTTTCTCTTGGTCCTGCTCATGTCGCCAGAGCACGACGATACGTCGTCGTTTGTTAGGGACACTCTGCTGCATCCCGAGATCGTCGAGTTCATCACGAATCCCGCCAATAAAATTATCTTTTGGGGCGGAAATGTGTTGGATTCGGAAGCTTACCAGGTAGCGACTGAGTATAACTGCACCAAGTATCCATTCTCGGCCTTGGTTTGCTTGACCCCCAAGGAGGGCAGCACGCGAATGGGCATCGTCAAGCGCCTTACTGGCCCGATGCCCGCGGCGGCTTACCTTTCGGAGCTGCAAGGTGCGATGGAGAAGTATGGCGCAGACCTCGAGGGCGTCCGCGCAGAAAGAACGGCGCAAGAGTTTGCGCGGAGTCTGCGTACGGAGCAAGACTCGGCCTACGAACGCTCACTGGCCATTGATCGAGAACGCGCGCGCGAAAGGAGAGAGGCGGCGGCTGCGGCCGAGGAAGCCGAGAAAAGAGCGCTCAAGCAGGCAGAGGCAGCCGCGGCGCTGGCCGTCCGACGCCAACAATGGAGGGCTTGGAGGGCAACCAAAATTATGCCTGAACCTCCCGCAACCGACAAAAACGTTACCCGAATCGCCTTGAAGATGCCCGAAGGAACAGGCGCAGGACGTATTGTGCGTCGTTTCCCACAAGATGCGCCCATAGAGGAACTTTACGCATTCATAGAGTGCCGCGACGTGACAGATGAGGATGCAGCGAGCCAGTCGGTGTCAGCGCCTCCGGAGGGATATGAGCATCGATATACGTTTCGAGTTGTTTCGACGCTGCCGCGGACGGTTCATAAGCCGAGCACGACAATCACACTGGGCGAGGATATCGGCAAGTCGGGAAATCTGATTGTGGAGATGATTGGAGACGAGGGCGAGCCAGACCTTGGGGAAGAGGAGGAGTAGCACTTAGAACCAGTACCTCTGGGGCAAAGGGCGGACGTTTCAGAAGTATGCATGAACCAAAGATGTCTGATGTCTCTGCCCATGCCACATGGGCGTGGTGCGCGTGTCGGCAACGCCAAACGCCTCATCGTCAAGCAAGGTCGACATGGGATGAAACCACAGCAATCGATCAAGAGCAAATACGTAAGACGATTGCAAAGGACAGTGCGACGCAGCGTGACCGCGGAAAACGGCGGCTAGTCAGGTGCACCAAGCAAGCTGTCGTAAATAGACGACACATGGTGCCAAAGCGAGCCGACGGTGCGTGAATTGCGGAGGAGGTGGATGGGGAGGGATTGCGTGGATTTGTGAGGCTGTGCAACGGCAGCAATGCGAAGCCCTCCCCGTCTGGGGTGTTGTTGCTGAGGACGGCCGCGAGGGGCTGAGACGAGACTTGGCAATACCGTACCGAGAGTACTGCTGCAGGCGAATGAACAAGTATCTCAAGGTATCTTCACATGTCCCCTGCTGGTGCCTGAGATCCAAGACATCCTCGAGGTCGTGGGACGGCGACGCCATTTCCAGCCCAAAAGTCTCTCTCTCCTACGCGCCGGTCCATGACCGTCGAACGACAAAGTCGCCCAAGTTCCAACCCGCAAATCCTAGGTCGCAAATAGGCCCGTTCTCGGACACGCGAAATCTCGGCGAGCCACTTGAAGACGTCAGCGCCAAGAAGTGGGCGCAAATCCCCGAACCAAGGATATCGACGACGCTCCATTTCCATCGGTTCGTCTTGACCTCCTCTTTCCTCCTCCTCTGATCATCAGACGCCATCTGACGTGTCCTTCCAAGGCCTCGTTCATTTCGACTCGTGTCATCGGCAGACAGTGGCAGACAAAGTGAGAGCAAGGCCAACAAGTCCCGCCCCACGTGTGGAGACGGATGTCAGGTCGGAGGCGTTGCGGATCCACGACCCCTGTTTACGAGCCCTACCGAGGTGGGCTATCGACAAGAGAGGAGCGAGTCGCCGGCAGGTCGCTGTTGGTAGCACCCTCGAACAGTCATCTTCCCAGCCGGCTGGGTGCCTAGATTTAGCATCATCTGGAATCCTCGCACGAAGCCGCACCTCTACGTCCCTCGAATTTGCGCCTACGAACCTTTCTACGAACCCGACCCACGAGCCGTTGCAACTCGAGTTTTGACTTTGACCGTTGTATCTGCGCAGTCATCGCAACGGCTTCATCGTCACGATGAAAGCCATGAAGGGGCTCAGCGTCAACAAGATGCTTGGAAGCATCAAGCGGAAAGCCAGTAGCAGTGCGTCGCCTCCCATCCCATCTGTGTGCTCTTGACCAGGCGCATCGAGGATCGGGGTCGCAACGACTGACTGGCCGCAGACACATCTCCCATCCCGTCGCCGTCATCGTCTTCAGCAGCAGACAGTCCCGAGGTTTCGGCTCACAACAGCGTGGTACGTGCGAGCCCCTCCCATCATCTGGCCCCGGCCTGTCAGCTGACCACGTGGCGCGGTAGAAAGCATTCTGCGAGTCGGGAGGCAGCGTTCAAAGCGACGAGGTGCTGTTTCTGCCGCCGATAGTGGACGCGGCCGAATCGTCTCCGGCAGCTGCCGCCGAATGCGCGCGCCTGATTCGCAAGTATCTTGGAAAGGATTACTACTCACGACCCTCGTGGCAATATAACGCCTTGATGCTCGTGCGCATTTTGACGGATAACCCCGGCGAGACGTTTACGAGAAATATCGACGACAAGTTTGTCGATGCAGCCAAGGCCATGCTCAGGAATGGACGAGACCCCGGCGTGGGACAAATACTGATGGAGACGTTGGATGACTTTGAAAACACGAAATCCCACGACACGAATCTCGGTCCCCTGATACAGATGTGGAAAAAGGAAAAGGGCAAGGTCTCAAAAGACCAAGGTGTATGTCACTTTTGAGATGGCTGGTTTGAAGCAAAAACTAAAAGACTCACAGAGCCGGATGCCACCATTGGGACCCCGGCCGCCGATGGGAACCCATCAAAACAGCCATTCACAGAACTACTTTGCCAGATCACACTCGAACAACCGGCTACCGAACCCAGTAGAGCTGGCCAGCAGACTCGAAGAAGCACGCACATCAGCCAAGCTGCTCGAACAAGTTGTCATGAATACCCCTCCGGCAGAGATGCTCGATAACGATCTAATCAAGGAGTTTGCGAACCGATGTCTGAGCGCCTCACGGAGTATTCAGGGCTACATGGTCTCGGAGAATCCATCGCCAGACAATGACACCATGGAGAGTCTCATCGATACGAACGAGCAGCTACAGACGGCGCTCAGTCAGCATCAACGCGCTGTCTTGAGTGCGCGTAAGCAACTGGGCATTCGGAGCAATTCGGGAGACGGTGACATGTCACCACATTTGAATGGAAACGACCAGGGCCATGATGCCTCTTCGATACCAATGGCTTCCGGTGCAGTGGGTAGCGGTGCTTTTGCCTCGGGGGGTCTTTTCGTGTCCGGCGGAAATGGCAAGGGCAAACAAGCAGAGACGTACGGTCCAACGGACGGTCCCCTCTCAAGGAATTCGCTGCCTAGGCACCCGTCTGATTCTGGGCCAAGTCGAGCCGGGGCCGGTGCGTCGACGGCCAACCCGTTTGAAGATCCCTTACCAGACCCGTTTGCAAGCAATGGCGACGCACAAGGCTCAAGTAGTTCGGGGGTCCCCCGTCATCATCCTCCACCACCACCTCCGACGAAGGATTACCGGGCCGATGATAACGATCTTTATGGAGCGACACCAAAGAGCAAGCAATCGGTGCCCAAATTCTAACCGCGGATATACAGATAAAGGGCCATAGTTCTTGACAAAAGGAGTCAGCGGAAGCTTCATACAAATCTTGCACCCCATTTTACGATCACCGATTTTGATTTCCCCTGTACGCGCCATGTTGAGCATCAAAAGAGGTGGGATACCTGCATGGAGACGGCAGTTATTGCCTGTGTTTTTGCCATGAGACGAGCGACCAAAGTGCGGGCGAATTTCTCTGTTTAGCCGAAACCTGAAGAGAGATGGGAGAGGCAAGGAATATAACTACAGTATAGTATACATTCAGGTTCTCACATTTCATTTATTGAAACCCCCCCGCCCCTTTCCGTGCATGTTACTTGCCGCGCGCCTGGCTGGGCTGGCGACGTTCCACTCGGCGGGCCGTCCCCCTATCCCTGGTCGCCCTCCCTGGCTCGCTCATCCTGCGCATCATCCGTCACGATGCGCGGAGGCGTCGGAATGTCCCCTGATAAGCGAGGGAAGCGGTGGATGGCGTTGAGGCGTTTATTCTTTGGCGATGACGGACATGGAGAGGAAGCGGGCGGGCGGCGGCGTGGCGCGCGGAAGCTGCGGGTGATGGGGGGTCCCGCGACACTGTCACACGACGAGGGCAACGGCGGGAGAGAGTCTCGTCATATGTGACAGGACATGCAACACCTACCGTGACGTGGTGGTACTCTTGCTTCTCCCCCTGGTCAAGCTTAGAGATACAGAAGGTACGTTGCTTGCATACTGGGGCCATGTTCCCCTTGAACTGGAAGCGTGGCTTTGTGAGGCAAAACATGCGGCTGCGTGTGCGACGCCTCGACCCTTGTCGTGATAGGGGAGGGTTCGACGGGTGAACAAGGAAGAGGCTTGCCAAGAAAACCCCCTCCCTCCCTGGTGGAGGACCGGTTTTTGTGTCTCTCCTGGCGCAGACTTACAAGATGTGTTTTGTCTGTCAGTATGGGTGTTTTGTTACACGGCATTCGATGTCCTGCGCGTGTGGCTCTGCTCGTGAAAAAAAAAAGGGGCCAGGCCGGGAGGGAAGGTATCACATGGAAAGACGTGCCCTTTAGATGACGAGGAAATAAAGAAAGAACAAGAGGATTGAAAAAAGAAGGAAAAGTCTTTGTGTGATCGAGAGACTGGTCTTTCATATATGAATTTGCTTTGCTTGATATGCATTCCGCCGGGGCTTCGGAGCAAGTACGGAACCGAAGTGCGGAAGAGAGAAAAAGGTGCCCCGGCGAGCGTCGGGGTGCATTTCTCCTACCCCCCGGCAGAATATACCCGGACAAAGTGCAGTAAATCAGGGGCGCGGCGAATCGGCTCGAGCTTGCCCCTGACCCCCGGCCCCAGATGCTGTACACCGGCTCCCGCTTCCGGCCGCAACCGACCCGGGGGAGTGAAGAGGGGGCACATGGCGGGACAGGACGACGACGGTTCATCGGGACCAGGGGTTTCGATCACCGATGTGCAGATAGATGCCTCAAAGAAAGTACATTACTTTGTCAGAGGCGTCAGGGAATAGACCGCAGCTTGGGGTATACGAACAACGAACTTGAGCATGGAACGACAATAGTACTGTATCACTCTATAGCATGTTACTTGCATGGTATGAAACAGGGGGGGGGGGGGGGGGGCCGAAGCAAAAGTGTTTAGACGGGCACTTTGAGTGTCTGTCCCGGCTCGCCAGTCTCTCGGCCCGCAAGCTCGGCAGGCTCCAAGGGTTCTCCTGAGTTGGGGAAAACGTAGGAGAGCAGAACGATCGAGGACGAAACGGCATGTTTCTGTCACATCGTAGAAATACCTGACCATCTGAAATCCAACTTGTTGAAAAATGCCTCTTGTACAGAACGCCTCATGGGAGAACCCCCAGACACGCACGGCAAAGGGGAGGCTCGTCTTGGTGGATCTCGGAGGCGCGGTCCGGCGCACAGCGGGGCGGGCCGGGACACGCAGCGTCGTCGGATCTCGGATGTGACCAACGCAAATCCCGATATACATACAGTACAGCCCGGTACAGTAGGAACTCTTTATACATGAAAGGACGGGATGGGGGAGATACGTACATGTAGCTGGGGGACCTGGATGGTGCGGTGCGGTCCGGCGCGGGACGGTGGAGAAGTCGCGCTTTGCGTGTGATTGTCCCGGCATGGCCACGGGCGTCTTGGTTTGATATCGTGCTGCGTGTGACTCACGGTGGAGGATTGGCACATGCAGTCGCTCCTTTGAAAGTGATGAGTCGATCAATAAAGGCTTCGTATGTATGTATGTACATAGAGTGGTCAATGCACAGTGGTCTGGTGTGTTGCATCCAGTGTCATCACGCTGAGTCGACACGAAGTGGGAGTCGGATTGAATGATGTGATGCGTCGAGTATGGGGTCCGAAGGAATGACTATTGCCTCTTCAGTTGGTCATCGGGCACCCACCGGCCAACGGCCACTGATAGCATCTTGGGAGGGGAAGAAGGGCATATCCTAGGTATCACAGCCAGGTATTGGCACTGCCATGTCTCCGGATTCTGGACCTCGAGGTTAGGACCGCTACGCCGTGCAGACGCAGACGAGCGTCCTCGAACAAGCATCATCGTTGCTGTTTTCCGAGTCGACATCTTCACTACTCACTGTAAAGTACGAGCTGCATGGTCGGCAGACTCGCACCGCCTAACCGCTTGCCGAGGGTATATCCCCGTTGGTATAGAGACCACGGGGCGCACGATGCAACCGTCCCCCCCTTCCCATCTTCATATTCCTGCCCCGATGGGAATCGCCCTTCCCCTAGCCACCAACAACGACCTCCACGCCGACGTGGCCCGTGAGGATGCGTGGTTTTTTCTTTCGTCCTTTTTCTTTTCTTGCCCTCTGCCTCTCGGGGGTGAGCGGTAGTAGGTCACCGGATACCGGATCCCCGTCCGTACCGGCGAGTGGAGTAAGAAAGCAAAAAGAGCAGAGAGAGAGAGAGAGAGAGAGAGATGTGGAGGTTTCCCTCGCTCGTCCTTTTTCTTGGTCGTTGGTTGCAGTTTTGGGTGTGATCGGTCAGCGAGTGCGCATGCCTGTTTGCCTCCGCTCCTCTCCTCTCCCACCCCCTCCTACAAGACTACCCCGGCGCGGTCCGAAGGGTGTTGGGAAGGGAAAGGGAAAAGAGGGGAGGGGGAGTTCCTATTCTTAGCATTTCCCGGGCGAGTGTACAAAAGTATGCGTACAGTAGTATGCCGCGTGTACAGTATCACACCCTGAGGGAAAACGTCGTGGACAAATGGCGGCTGTGTTTGCACGCAGGAATTGGATCCATCTCGAGTGTCACTCAGCATCGCTTGGCCGCGTGAAAGAATGCTACTCTTTTGATCCACATGGCTCATGGGCCGTAGTAACGTGAGAAGAAGGAAGGAAGGAAAAAGGAAGCTATGCTTTGTAGGTCATTTCGTTAGACAGCATCCAGATAAAGATGAGTATCGTAACTCGTATATTCGAAGCATCGATGAGGGGGGCATCGCGTTCTTGGCGAGGCAAGGGGTTCGGACTCTTTCTCTCTCGTCCAGTCTTTTTAAAGGAGCCCTCTTTTTCTTCCCCTTTCTCCTCCCCGCTTGACGCCTCTTTTTTCCTTCTTCTTCCTCTCAACCTGGAGCGGGCGTCGGGGGGGGGGGGGGGGGCACTCCGCTCTCATGTGACCGCCGCGCCATGTGTGTGCGCATGCGGGTCCCCCCTCCCTCTTTGCCCTTCCTTGTCCCTGGTGTCTAACAGGTGAGAAAGGTAGGGTAGAAAAAAGAAGAAGATGCAGACTGACTCTGCCCGTGCGAGTTGCAGCAAGTTGGGGCCACTACTGTAAACTCGCAGCGCACCCCCGGCCGGTGTGCGCGGGGACGACGAGCCGGGCCAACACACGCACACTCACACACAGGCACTCACAAAACTACAAAGTAAGTTACGGTAGGCCTTCTATTTTCACCTTTGACACACGCCCCCCCTCCACTCCATCCAGTGTCCATAACCTACGTAACAGTCAATGCCGAGTCGTTTCCTTCTCTCTGGATTGGACGCTGACCGTTTGCTGCTCTTGCTGATGCGGCTGCTCACTCTCTGGATTCGGTAGGTCAGAAAAGATGAACGGTGACGGGAATGACGTGCATTGATCGACGCCCAGCGTAAAACCTTCACCGCCTTGATCAGCATCCCCTTTCATCTTTACGGTATGTATGCTTCGTTGGCTCCCGAGGTCGGAAGGTCATATCCTTTGCAGGCGGGCGTCTATTCCCGTTTCCGTGTGTCATTGAGTGAAAACAATGCAGCCTGCCTACCAGGCTTCATACAGCATAAAGCTCCATTAGGTAGACTTTGACCAAGGTAGCGGGCCGCGCCATCGTGTAAGCCCCAATGCCCTACGTTACTGTACAGTAAGTTAAGTTACAGTACCGGTACTATTCTCCCCACGGGCGGTAACATGGTGCCGTTTCTTTCCAGTCCAAAACTCCACCTTTGTCCGAGGCTTAATTACTTACCGCCCCGGCCCCGGCAGCCCGGCAAGGGAAGGGTGTGGGGACTCGGAAGAGAAACAAGGACCCTCCTAGGCCTACTATACTGTATGTAGGTAACTCATCGATACCTCGCCGACGTTGTGGGCAAAAGGAAACATGACGAGTCAAAAGACCCAATGACAGACGCCGGGCTTCCTTGCTGTCGAACACGTCTTTACTCGCCCACTTGCCGGCCTACCGAATGGGCGAGACATGCTGGCATACTGTCAACCACTCGGCCGTAGCTCATCTTCCGACTCAAGATACAACCATGGACTACTTTACGCAGCAAGTGGTAGTGGAAAGCAGGTACACTCGCTGCATTGCACCCTCCACCGGAGAGGGGGGGCTGCCGCCGGCGCAGCATCGGAAAACCCACTCAATAAAGACAAGGACAAGGCTGGTTGGGAACCAACCCGAGCCGAACCGAAGGAAGACGCCATCATCCCAGTACGGCGTACGCATCCTCCGAGAATCAGAGAGAAGAGGTGGAGAAAAGAGAAAGAAAGAAAAAGTAAAGAAGTTCGGGCATGTCCTGCATACGGTAGGCCTGCCGTACTGTAACTTACATGTAGTTTCCCCCCTCCCCTCCCTCCCTGGATAGTCCTCCCCCACCAGACAACACACTCGTCGATCTCTGTATCAAGTCGAGAAGAAACAAAAAAGAAAAGGTCGCCGGTTTTGTTCCCTTTGCCTTCCCCTGCGACTAAAACAAAACTCTCGTGCCTCGCCATTAAGCGCCGTCGGAGCGCGTGCCAGAGAGAAAAAAAAAAGGGGGCGGTTCAAGCTTTCCCGAAGAAGCGGGCTCCGGGAAAAGAAAGAAGCAAGGGAAGCATGCAGTAGACACCAACGGCGGAGGAGGGGACAAGAATAGTTGGGGCCAAGGGGGATTCGCAGACCAGCGTGACGAGACGAGGCAAGGCTAGACAAAGGCAAGGAAAGGCAAAGTAAGGCGAGGTAAGCAACTGTCAGAATCCGTAAACGCTGCGAGACTTGCTGTAGAGACGGGCATCGGTGCCTCGGCATGCCGGCCGGCGAGTGAGACGGGACCTGCGGCAGACAACACCGTCGGCCTACCGCACGTTAACTTGCGTGTGTCACTGCCTTCTATACTGTAGGTTCCATATGATATGAAGATCCTGTACTTCGTACAGGAGGCCTAGCGATCCTTTCAAAGTTCTCCCCGCAGACGGGCCAAGTCACACGATACGCGCCCCAATGCGCAGTCCAAACGCACCCGTGTTGCTGTGCTGATATTCCCATGCCCATCCCTCATCCTCCAAATGCCACCAATCTTCCCATCCTCCCACCGTCTCTTTTCACCTATGGTCCTCCAACGCGCCCCAGCAGCCGTCGAACCAACGATCCCGCAAGGTCCGCATCCTTTCCCCCCCTCCTTCGACTAGCAGAGAATACAGACATACGCAATATATACACCAACAATCACGAAAAAACAAGGGCCTCGTAATGCCGAGGCTAACATAAAGATGCTATAATTATATGAGTTGAAGGAAAAAGCGTTGGTCCTCCATGAATTTCGCCCTAAGCCGGCAATCCCTCTTAAATATCCCTCTTTCGCTTTCTTTGCTCCGGTCGCGTGGGGCCTTTTTCTCGATTGATTTAGCAAAGGTAAACCCCTCCCCCCCCTTTGCCTTTCCCCGCCTACCTCGAAAGAATGACCGACGATCCAAGGGTCAGGGGAGGAGGAGGAGGGGAAGAGAAGGGGCGGTAAACGAGAGAGCCAAGGGGGTAAGAAAAAAAAAGCCGCCGAGTCATTACTGTATGTACCCCGTGCAAAGGAAAGAATGAAGAGGGGTAAGAAACAGGGGGACGGTAAAACGCCCGGGGAGAAAGGGACCCTCGGGATGAAGGGGGAGGAAGGGAGGGATGAGGGGGGGTGGAAGGACCGCGGCATTATCTCTTGGTCACGAGCTCTTCAACGCATCAGCGGCCGATAGAGGTTTGGACAGCCTCGTTTCTGTCCCGACGGTAGGAGAGATAGTAGGGGTTCGCTCCTTATCGAGCCGCCAAACGACACGTTGTACGTCTCAAAGTTAGTAAACGTTCTTCGGGAACGAAAGCAACATCACGGCAGCAACGTCAAGGTACGGAACACGCAGCAACGTGGACGAGCAACGCTTTCTGTCTTCTGTCTCTCAGAATGGGCAACTGTGAATTGCTACAATGCCGAAACTCTACATTTGGTCCCTTTCCCCCCCAACCTGCTTGTGCTTGTCTCCCCTCCCATTCGTGCACGTCTTAGCACCCCTTCGCGCCCAACACCAACGGCATCAAGAAGCGAAAGGGAATAGGAAGAAAAAGAAGCAGAAGAAGAAGCAAGCCCTTGCTCGCGCCCACAGTACACTTAGCCCTCTCCCGGGAGGACCCGACGCGCGCGCGAGTAATAATTGGGGGAGGTAAGAAAAAAGTCAACAGAAATCAGACATCGCCGCCCCCCCTCCGTCCCATGCCCTCAAGAACCCGGCTGTGCATCCAACAATCAAAGGTCAAAAGGGGAATGGAAACTGTACAAATCAGAAATCGTAGGGCGCCGTGAGGCATATCCGTCTTTGTCTGCGAGCAAATGAACAAAGAAACCTGTCGAAGAGAACAAGACGCGAAATGGAGCACTCGTCGCATGACACGGCGCGAGTGATATCAAATGACGAGGCCGGCTCCCACAAGACTCAGGCCCTCGTCACGATCAAACTCCAAACGTCCCGAGTACCGGCAAAAAAAGCCGGGGAAATCAAGCCGTCAACGGCGAAATGAAATAGCAAAGGGGGAATTACCGAGGGGGAAAAATAAAAGGAGATAACCGCGCCAAGTGTGTTTGTTGCCAAACTGTCCATGGTTCTAAACGTTGCCGTCGACGTGCTCCGACAAGCATGCGCCCGCCTGGCTCGATGGTGTGTCTGTCAAAACTAACTCATCTCTCCGTCGGCGACGTCCAAGCCGAGGGGGCAGTCAACTGTAGTCAAGGGCGACTTAGTCGAGAGTGCCTCGAGGCATGACTGCATCGGAATTCAATTCGACTCGGGTATCAACGCGGAGTATTCGCAGTCTTGCCGTCGCGCGGATGATTCAGGCGATCAATCATTCCCCTATCGATATCGTGCTTGTCGGGCTTGTCCACCAGGTTGCTCAGGCTCATGACCGACGAGTGGCTTTGCGACTGGTTCGTCGACGCCGTTTGCCGCGCAGGAGTCGACCCGCCGCTGGAGCCGTTCCGCGGCCTCGGCGATCGAGCGCCCGGTCCTGAAGCCTGGGGAACTGCAGGAGCGTTGTGCGGGCTCTGCCTCGGCGGCTGATACGGGAGATGAGCCGCGCCTCCAGGGCTGCTCTTATTGGAAAATTCGGCGGGCGATCTGCGCCGGGGCTCCTCTTCGGGAGCACCCCCACGCGGGGGTGGCAGTCTGTAACCCTCTTCTCGCTCCTCCGGCGTTCGACGTCGGCGCCGACCCGCGACCTGGGATGCCTCGTCTCCGTACGATGAAAACGACTCGGTCGGCGATTGCGTCGGCGGAGGCGGCTGCTGCTGAGGATGTTGCGGCGGGTAATAACCTGGCGGCGGAGGTCCCCCAGGCGGAGGAGGTCCACCGTGGTGCTGGGGAGGATATGGATGGCCGACTGGCATCGCGTTGGGAGCCAAGGGCTGGCCGTATGCCCCGAAGAGCTGCGTACCAGGAGGGACACCGCCGGGAACAGCCGAAACTGGAATGAATGCCGTCGAGCTCGAGGACGACACCGGCTGAAAGATGCATTCTTGATTCATGCGGGCGCAATTCTGGCACTTGCCTCCTGGTGTGTTCTGATAGCCACTGCAGCGAATCTAGATGGAGTTAACAAACAGCGCTGGCTTGCAATCGAAGGACCTGCTGTACCTTGCGCTTCCTGCAATATCGACAGGCAATCGACGTGCGCTGTCGAGGCGCTGCCTGAGCCATGGCCGCACCTCCAGGCGCCTGCGCATACTCTTGATAAGGTCCCTGAGGCGGGCGCGGATAACCATTGGGCGGGACAGGACCCTGAGGGGGCCCCCGGTAGTAGTATGCCTCGCCATGATACTGTTGCGCGGGATGGTGCTCGGGATACTGCCCTGGAGGCCGACGGTCATCGTAGTAGGGTCCGCGCTGATCGGGAGGCGGATACGCAGGTGATCGGGGATCGGATGGACTAGCCTGGAGAGGCGGCAGGTAGCTGGAAGGTGGCGGCTGTCCTGCCGATGGCGGAGGGTAGCCGTTGACGGCGCCGGGCGAGGCGAAGCGAGGATCGTGAGGGTAACCACGTCCGGCAGGGCCTTGGGGCGGCGGCGGTTGCGCGCCGTAAGGCGCAGGGGCACGCGCCTCGTGGATGGAAGGCAGGGTGACGGTTGCTGCCATGGTAGATCGAGGGCGGTCGGCTGGCGATGGCGTCTGAAAATGTTCGTCGGGATGCGGGCCCGAGGGGTAGCGGTTTGGTGTTTGGTGGTGAAAGTCCTCGGGGCGATTTTGCGTAGGACGGTCTTGTCGATGGCGGTCGTCGGCCATGCTATGCCTGTCGGGCGTGAAGGTGCGCAAGTCACCTTTTCAGGGACAGCAGGCCAGGCGAAGTCGACAATAAACTCCTACTCAGGCTGGGGCGTCGGCCAGGCGGCGAGGGCGCATTTGGTGATGTCAAGAAGTGATGGGGGGCGCCAAAGGTTGGCCTCGACGCTGGGCCAGCTGCGCAGATGGGCCAGACGAGCCGGCGTGGTCGAAGAGGGCCGGTTGCGCCAGAGCAGCCGAGGAGACGATGGGTCAGGACGGGCCGAAGCGAGGAATCTGCCAGTCGATACCGACAAGGGCGCTGCGGGCGAGGGCCAAGCGAAGTCGGGTCGCGCTCAGCGGGTCGCGATGCCAAGCGAGCGAGTCGCACTCACAGGCAGTGACGGCGGGCGGTCCTGTGATCGAGGACGAAGGCGGTAGCCGGGCGAGATGGGAGTTGTCGCGGTTCTCGTATGGCCAGGTCGGTGATGTTGTCGCGATCCGAGTCGTTGCTGGTGAAGGAGGGGAGATGCGGTGGAAGAGGAGAGGAAGAGGATTGGGTTGGGTAGAGGGGGGTGTGCGTACTGGTAGTCATCGAGGAGAACGGAAGGTAGGAGATACAAGTATCAGCACAGCAGCTGGCCGGGACGGGGGGGGAGATGAGGGGCCGAGGAAGGAGGGAGGGAAGGGGAGGAGTGGCCGGGTCATCCAGTGGGGGTGTGCGTGGGAGAGGACAAGCCGGGGAGGGTGCGCAGTGGGAGATTCTGGGGGAGTGAGGAACAGTAGAAGATGCCAGGGAGGGGTGGAAAGCGTGGGGCATGGCGTGTTGGTAGGGATGTGGCGTACGCGTGAGTGCGTGCTTGTGGGGAGAAGAAGGGAGAGAAGGAGGAGGGAGGGAAGGAGCCCGACGCCGCTCTGGCGTTGATTGGGGAGCTTCTCTTGGTCGCCTCCGGAACGGTGGTTTGCAGCCCAGAGGTGCCACCCGGGCAGCTAGAACTGCACTCGGTACCTGGATCTGGTAGCGGCCGATGGGCGAGTCGCATGTACCCGAGATGTGGGGGGGGTGGATGAGGGGCCCGGTTGGCGGCTGCCAGCCAAGCGGTGCGGGTGGCCCGGGCCTGCAACCGTACGTAGCCGCTACTTGGCTTCCATGGGGCTGAGCATGGGGTCCGTCAGGTACTCCAAGGTACCGAGGACCCGGTCGATGCGCGCAAGCGGCGGCGAGAAAAGGTCCCGGTGGGCAGGGCTGGCTGGACAGGTGCCGCCGTGCCTCTCTTTCTGTCCAGTCATGACTGATCAGTCATCCCCCCCTTCTGCTCCTCCCCCCCTCCCCTTCCAGAGAAAAAAAGGTCGCGTCAGCATGCATCCTGGTAATGCATGTGCTCTGCTGCGGGAAGTTTTAATACCAAGAAAAAAAAAGGGAGCATCCGACGTGCCGCCGCCGCCGCCGACAGTCCACTGCGCGCAAGCAATTGGCGGCGCCTGCGTGGTCAAAGGTTGCACATAGCGTACTGTAGTGCCCGCTTCCGCCTGCGTGCGCTCTCTCTCTCGTTGGGTGCGTCGCTCAGGGCGGGACGGAGAGGCATGCAATGGGGCACTCTGCAGACGTGGAATGCGACGCGCAGATTTGAGGCAGAACACGGGCGCAGACGCAAAGGAAAACGAGAAGGCGGACGGGCGGCCCGGTCAGGTACCGTCCGCTCCCTAGCAGCCGGACAGGACACGAACGACCAACAAGGAACCACCCC